>JAVYIG010002466.1:0-246438 GCA_035222895.1 Strongylocentrotus droebachiensis | reverse complement strand
GCTTTTTTTCTCAAAATTTCGCTCTGTATACATTTTCTATAATATTATTCTGCCCATCTTGCTATTAGCTTTTGGCTTGTAAAAAATATCATGTTCGTGTTTTCATTGTGGACAAATCAATTTTCACATGCACTATTTCTCCTTTAAATCAATTATTTTGTGTTAATAGACTACGTGCAATCCGTATAGCCCAATTAGTGCAGAACTTAAGTTTAAACACACGTTCACCCTGTGCCCTTTCCACCTCATCTACAAATTTACATCGTTTTTAAACTTTTTTTTTCTTCAATACGTTCTAAAGTATTCTGAGTGGAATATATATATGAAATGTAAGATGAGTGGTATAGAACAGTACATATTACAAAGGTTAAATCAGAGATTTGTGAATTAAGCATTCACTCTCCCCCAATGTGTCTCTCTCCCTTTCTCTCTTCCTCGCTCTCTCTCTCTCTCTCTCTCTTTCAATATGTACAATTTTCTTTATCTGCCTCTTTGTCTCTTTACCTCTCTCTCTCCCTCTCTTTCTTTGTCTCTGACTCTGTCGGTCTCTAATTCCCTTTCACTCCTTTTATGTCTCTCTATTTCTCGCTTTGTCTTTGTCTTTGTCGGTTTCTCTCTCTCTCTCTCTCTCTCCTTCTTTCTTTTTACCCGTTCACTTTCTTGGCTACCTGTCTTTATTTAATTCACATTTCTCCATTTTCTCTCCCTCGCTATTGCCTCCTGCCCGCCCCTTCTTTTATTTGTTATACCTCGTCAACCTTCCTGATGGTCTTCGATTATAATCTTTAATTATTTTTAAATATTTTTGTTTGGTTTCTTGCAGGTCGTCAGAAGTAGTACTTCAGTAGGTGGACCGAGTTTCGCTCGTGACTTGAAAAACACAATTTTATTAAAGAGAAAACATGTACATAAGATAAAAAATGGCCATTGGTACTGGGAGAATCATCCAATCATCAGCCTCTTATCAATGGACTTTATAATGTAAATAATGTATTTATATTTGGTTTAACTATATTAATATTTTGTTGAATACGTAATGAAAAATTGCGAAAAAACACTTTTGGATATGTCGACTATTACAAAGATGGATTCATTTATTATCCTTATTACGCTCATAATTTATTTGGGAAAGTACTATAAATATTGTTTCGTCCTCTATGTTTCGCTTTAACATCATTAATTTTGATTGTACTTGCTTGAAAGGAAACCTTATTATACATATTTATATTATGCGGGGTCATAGCGAATGCCAGAGGGAAAAATAAGTGCAATTATAACATAATCCCAAGGAACATGCACTATTACATGTCGTCACCTTGTATTTAATACTAACTAACAAACAAACATAAACAACAGAGCACGTATATTTACTCTGGAAATTGTGTTTATGTCTATTTTACCTTAATGTTTACTTTTTAACGTATTGTGCGGGATAAAATCATGATGACAATGATAATAGAAGCAACGAAATTTAACTATAAATATGGTAAATAACATCTGACTCCAAATAGTATGTTTAATTAATCAATCACTTTCTTTATTGAATATAATGAAAAGCTTAATCCACAACATTCTCCTGGGGGTGGGGTGGGGCAGGGTTATCTTTACATGAAAAAGGTATTATTTTGAAGTGTGCCAAATACTGCAGAGCCGTTACGTTCCTTCAAACAAAACACAAATGAAATATTCATATTTCATATTAAAATCATTCACTTTAATTACAGTGGTACTTGTTCCCTCTTTTTAATTAAGTAAGTTGCTACCGGAAATGTAATAAATTTGGTCAGATATGTATGCAAAATGGCACTGAAATGCAATTTATTGTTTAATAGCCTCGAGTGAAACTTTATTACACGGGAGTATTTCAAATGAAAATGAATAAAATATGAAATGAATCGCAAATAATAGGTAATACATTATTTACTAGCAATTATGACTGTTCAGTAGGTTGTACAGAATCAGACCTTATTAATGTATAAGTATTTTTTTCTTCTCTAAATTCGTTTCTAGAAAAAGCGACTTTATGACAACTCTCTCTTGGGGCGAAAACATTTTACAATACGAAGGTTTTATGTGTCCGCCTCTGATTTCGCTTTCGATATATTTTTCATTCCGGAAACTTCACTTTTATTTATAGAACCGGAACAATTAGCCAACAGTATATATATTAACAGATTAAAACAGATTGGTTGACCAAAAAAAGCAAACATGATTTCCTTTTCCATTCAGTATAATGCGCGTCTGAAAAATACTATAATGTAGTAGTATTCAAATGAATTGATTGTTGTATTTCGTTCTTTATTTTCTTCAAACTATTATATACATCTCGCAATAAAATGATGATTAATCTTTAAAAAAAAACCTGACCTTTGGAAAGCCTTTATTTCCGACATGTTTTTACACATCAGTGGTGGATCGGGGGAGGAAGGGAGGACCAGAATGTTGAACAAATCAAACATGGTTTGGGATATGTGATGACTAGGACGATGTGGGCTACGAGAGACATTTAAAAGGGAGGAATAAAATGCAAAAGAAAAGGAGAGAAAGAAATAGATGTTCATAAAGAAGGGATGATTGAGATAAATAAAAACAAAAGTGAGATGGATATCATTAAACAAAGAACAGGAAAATAAGGAGAGAGAGGTAGAAATTGATACAGAGAAAGGAAGAGAGAGTGAGGGGAAGAGAGAGAGAGAGAGAAAGAAACGGAGGGGTTAGAGGAAGAAAAATAGTGTTAGATGGAGAGATTGGAGAAAGAATGAGGGCGAGAGTAAGTGAGAGAGAGAGAGTTGAGGAGAGAGAGAGAGAGAGAGGGGGGGGGGGAGGGGATGACTATTTATCGAACACATTGAACGTGGTTTGTGGATGGAGTGTTGTCCTCCCCTAGATCATGCATGGCCGGAAGATGACATTTCAACTTCCTGATTTCGCCCACCCTCATGCCGCATTCATGTATTCATGTTTCTATTATCATTATTATTATATATACATATATATATATATATATATATATATTGTGGGGGGGGGGGGTTGGGGCCTGACTTTCGAATCACTTTTGTAATAGATGTTGTCTATACACATTTACATTTTTTTATTTAGCTGGTGTCGTCACAGTCTAATGGAGTCTGTTTTCAAAAAAGACATGAATTGGAGTTTTCATAAAATGCAAATTTTAATTTAGTGTTAAAGTAGGACCAATAGTAAAAGAAGAAAAAGAAGAAGAAGAACAAAAGGAAGGAGGACAAGAATAAGAACTGACCAAAAAGAAGGAAGTGACAAATAAAGTAGAATACGGGTAATTTATTTTACTTCAGAAGAACTTGAAGAAAAAGAGAATATTAAATAACATTAGAAAATGTTTTGAATGTTGCTTTTGTAATGCATACATAATTCATGTATAAATAAGAAATTAATGATTTTGAAATTCATTAACTATTTAACATTAGGCAGACCCATCACATAGTAGGATAACGATAAATTTGTAAGTAATGCTGGCTAATGGTATCTTTTACATAATCCTTGAATAAAAGTCAAATATAAACCCTGAACCTGCAGACAATTTTCATGTGAATCTGGATAAACATGATTACAGTGGAAAAACAACAAATGTCCAATAGTATGCATGCGCGTACAAAGAACACAAATACAAAGACATTTTCATTACATTTTCCGTAATTTAATATATATGTATATAATCATATTTTCCATTAATGGACGTTTCACAAATTATTTTACACGACATTACATGCGTCTCCGGAAACCAAGCAAGAAAAACAAATTGGCATTGCAGTACGTTTTGGACATTTTCAAAACATTAATTTTCCGTATAATGTCATTATCATAATTACATGATAATTCACAAACATGGTACACAACAAATATGAGTAGTATATTTCTGTTTTGTACATTTCTTAATACGAATTCAACAAAAATATAATACAGCCTGTCCACTATCAAATTTTCAAGGTTTTTGAAGCTTTTCTGTAAATACTATTAAATATTATGTTCGTCATCAACAATGTTCTTCTAAAGAGATCATATTTTGGCATACCACAATATCTACATGATGGCATTTATACGGCGTTTCATACATATACAGCTTCATCGTTTAGTTTATCGTATAGCTAAGCTTTCGCCATCGACATGCAATTTCTTTTAGTGTACACAATTGGCTTTGAAATAGTACTTATCATTTATGAAGCCTCTACCACCAAATTATCTCTCTGAAAAAGATGAGAGAAAATGCATTATGATTTCATATGATCATGAAGCGCATTTGATTTTCCTAATAATAGTGCTTGATTAAAAGTCACACTTTCTAAAGCAAGGAGCTCTTAGATTTAAAAAAAACAACTAAAGGGACATCGTTCGTTTTATTCAAACAAAGAACTGCAAAAAGTTTGTACCACGTTATACCATGTTTAATTATTACTCATACCGTTTTTAATCGCTGCATTATCCATATTCATTTATGATGGCAGCAACATAAAGAATGGAACAAAACAAAAACAAGTGTTGGATACTTTAGATATCAGCAACTACATTGCCTACGCTAATTTCAGCAGAAAAGAAAAAAGAAAAAAAGGGAACCTATGACGTCATTCTTCGTTTTGACTTCATACATAAGACGATTCGTATATTAAATTAATGCTTTGAAGAGCGAGTATTATTGTTTGATTTTTCGAATCATGTTTGGATTATAAATGATGCATACTAAACATTCGTTCCTAGAAATTACCACGTCCCCAATATTGGCATAAGGAGTATTATAACGAAACGATTTTGAAGAAACCTTAACAGGTGTCTTTGTAACCTGATCTAGACAAAGAATGGACTAAATAAACTGACAAATA
This sequence comes from Strongylocentrotus droebachiensis, assembly GCA_035222895.1. Classification (NCBI taxonomy): domain Eukaryota; kingdom Metazoa; phylum Echinodermata; class Echinoidea; order Camarodonta; family Strongylocentrotidae; genus Strongylocentrotus; species Strongylocentrotus droebachiensis. The sequence continues at coordinate 241,585 of JAVYIG010002466.1, read as the reverse complement.
TAAATGCTAAGAAAGAAAATAAAATAGAAAAACGCTCTATCATGAGCTACGGTTAAATCGCTTTAATTTACTTATTCGTCCGAGGCATATGATAATTATATTGTTAATAGCAAAGTAAATCATGGTCAAATGAGGAGAAAGGGGTAGACAGGAGACAGATGAGAGAAGAACAATTGTGCGAGGTAGAGACAACATTGAGAAATTGAGAAAGAGAGAGAGAGAGGGGTAGGGGTGAGGGAGGGGGGGGGGGGGGAGTAACAACGTAATCTTTCCAGCACACAATAAAGTGATAGATATGGCAAATATTTCACCTTATTCTTTGGGTATTTTGGTTTTGAGGAAAAACCTTCTCCCATCCCATCAATATTCAACGTATCCAAATTCCTGAAAATTTAAGTCAGATTTTTTAAACCCCTTTTTTTCGAGAAAACAAATCAGTTAATCAAAGGTTTGTTAATCGTTCACACGAATAATATTGATATTAATCTCCTCAAAAGTTATTGTGGATTAAATTTAGCTACAGTACTAAGGCATTTTCTTTCTTTTGTTTACATTGACCTTGTATTGATTATACTCAGTGGTATCTTGTTTTAAAATTATATCGTCTAAAATAGCATTAGAAATGGGATCCCTTTTGGCCCCCTATCGTCTACCGAAAGGCAGGAAGTGGGGTACTCTCTCTCGTATCCTGTTTTTAGTGCGCCCTCTCTTGTTCGAGAAATCACCCATCGACGATGATGACAGTGAGCCTTGGTGTTGCGATGCGCCGCTGAACCGTGATCGTTTTCCAAACGGCAGAGGGCGTAGGTTAGCGTTTGGGTTAAGACCACCAACATTCCGGCATTGCCTACCGCGGCATCGACTTCGTTTATCGTCATCGGGGATCATGAAATCTGCGTTGGCGGGATCGAGGTTTTCGTCGAGTAATGCTTTGCTTAGGTGGATTTGTTGCGGGGGAGTTAGCCCGGTGATTGCGGCGAGAAGTCGGTGGGTGGAGGCTTTGTCAAGTTTGTTAGGATCAATGTTTTGTATTAGACGTGCTATCACAGTCATCAACAAATCGTCTACATCATTGTCCGCATCTTGTGGCGTCGTAACGCCCTCTACGTCGTACATGGATCCAGGGCTCGAATCTGCAATGAATAAGATTTAAAAAAACTGAGTAGTAGACACAAAATAAACACATAGTGCAACTTATGAAGCTTAGGGAATTTACAAAATGTCAGCTAATAACAACCTGATGCAGTTATGACTGAAATATTTGATAAGTATAAGCGTAGATGTTGTGCTTCAGCCACACAAAGACGTTAGGCATGTAAGCCTGTATTCTGATGATTACGTTCGATATTGAATAAACATGATATTCTTAAAATAATATATTTGTTATAATATATCATCAAATTCTGGAGCTATTCTGAAGGTAAGCTATTAAACAAATTGGTGCAAGGACAGCACAATGACAGAATTAAAGTGTCAATCCGTCGTTTGTCTGAAATATTTTGTGTGATATATCTGTTTATCATTACTGTTAAACTCAATTATCATCTGTAGCACATCATACTAATAATGCATTATTTCACAAGCTATGGTAATTTCTCTTTCAAATAAATTCCATTCGAGTAAATGATAATGATATCAATAAGGTTTAGTCGTTAAGCACATGAGCACAAACAAATAATTAAAAGGTCTCCGAGATGAAACAAAACTGTTGAATCAAACAACTATTTTTAAAGCAGATGTTTTGTTAAAAGACCTAAATCAAACAGTATCGCGTTCCGCCGTCCAATTACTACTGATGACAAATTTTCACAGCCTCAATTCACTCTTTGAAATGGCGGAAAAAACACAATTAATGAGCACTTAATCATTCGGTGTTGGGCGAGTACCTTGTGTAAATCTTTGCGGAGTAGTTCAAATATTAAAGCTTTGAAGCCCCCAGGCATATGAATAGAGGAACCCGTCCCCGGTTTATATTTCTATTCCATTCACCCCCCCCCCCCACCTTTCACATTCACACTTTTCATCTCGTAACACAATATATTTGCTACGCAATGGATTGTCACCATACGGTGGCGTTATGTCGTAAATTGCTCTTAAAACGCTTCCGTTTTTTTATGTTTGTTACCGATCGGTAGAAGAGCCCTTTAGATGCCAGAGCAAATAATGTATTATTTAGAACAGGCACACTAATGAATTGGGGCTTAAGTTCATCATGCTCGGAGCTTTAAGCGTAGAAAAATACAATCATTAAAACAAACATGCAGAAATATATGGCTTGAATTTAGGTAAACATAAAGCACTTGATCGATGTCTATTTATTCACCATTTATTATGACTTGGCGAAAAATGACTGAAAATATAAAATGTACGTAATAAATAAACTGAGAAAGAGAAAATAATTAGGACATCAGTTTATGCATGAGATTATAATTTTGTTTTTCACAAGGGTAAGAAATTAATTGATTGTATCTTTATATTCATCAATTTAAATAACTGGCTTCACAGCTACTAAAGGCGTGTTCAAATATGATGGGTTTATAATTCGCAACCGATTAAACAAAAAAACTTGAATACGAATGACAGCTGCATTTACAAAGTATTTTCGCTTTTTCACTGAGCTCTGTGTTATTATATTCAAATGTGAAACGTATTTCACTTAACGTCATCCTAAAACTTGTTTAAAAAACACCCCGAGGTTTAGCCACGTCATATCAAAAGAAGCCTAAACAGTAATTTAGCCTGCAATATTTATAAAGGCCTTTTCATCTCTACTGTTACATTGTTATAATGAATTCAAACGTAATGCAGGCATTTATCTCTACCGTCAAAGACCTTAATTGTTCCAAAGTATACCCATAAAATGTTGTATTTCGTTCAGACGTGCCTTGATGGTAAATAGATATCATGTTCGTTTAAATAATGATAATTGTATTGATGATTTTGTTTGTATGGCTTATGGTCATGTGGCCTATTTCAGAGTAATTTGTTTTTTTCATTGTATTTCATCAAAGGTTCTGATATTTAGATACCATTTCATGTTATGCCCACTGATGGCCCCTAAACATCTGTAATTATGATATTGTTGGTAATTGTGCTAGTAAATTGCATAAAGGGTGTGACGTAGAAGCCGACTTTCCCCCGTAATTTAACGGGATCACTTGATTATCTGCCTAAATAGATTTAGCACACGAGCCATGCATTTAAGCAACGACAAGGCATACTTGATCTTCTAGCCCCTGGCAAATATGACGAAATTGAGAGAGTTATCGTGTTTCAGATTATTAAGGGAAATGTTCGTCTACGTTCAAACGATACATGCTGACTTTTCTTCAGCGGGGGCAAATAGATAGTGTTACAAAAATACGCGTAATCGTTTTTGAATTTCATCTCATAATGTTCAAAAGGATTATTCGCTCCATTTTTTCTGAGTTTTATATACGAAGAAGTAACGGAATCCATAAAGTAATTGAAACAGATATATCGGGGATAACGGCAATGCATGGCGATTTATGATACGAAAGAGAATAAAGTCACTTTAAAGATAAGCGATAAAATTGTCACCCGACGTCATTTGAAGACGTCATCGATTACCAGTATTTTCTTTAATAAATACATAATAAATCTGGAAGCAGACCATTAATAAGTATAGATGGAAGATAATACAGCCCCTGGAACGCCAGGTACAAATAAGGTTAACATGGTAACTATGGCAAAAAGCCTTCTGCCCCAGTTCCAGTGGTTGTAAACTTAAATGACTTTTTACCAAAAATATTCAAAACAAAAGGTGTTTATTCTTTGAATTTTTACCAGGGACGATCGAGAAAAAAAGAAGAAAAACATGTGTCCAGCAAAAAAAAACTGGTTGGAAGATTGCAACGCGGCACGTGCACCTTATCTCACATACACGCGATGTAACTATTCACGCACTTGCTTTTTCAAACCCAAATCCTATTCTAACGAGACTATAGAAAATACCAAATCAACTTTCAATTCCTCTGTGGGATATAACAACGTACTAAACTCCACAAAGATAATCGACGTGCTTTTTTTTTTCTCCGAAGTCTTTGATATGATTTTCCTCTTATTAAACATCATTTGTGCGTGGTCATCTTGTTTTCACTGAACTTGTTTTTTCTCGGAAAGCTTTGGCTGAAAAAAAACCTTAGGATTAACGAACAATCAAATACAAACACGTTAAACTCAAGTTTAAAGACTCTCGAGAATTCAATTGAGGGTTATTTTTCTTTAAAATGCGCGATTGTATTCTGAATTTAAAAAAAAGAAAAGGAACCAGGGACGTGTTTCACAAAGACTAAGGTCGACTTTAAGTTGGACTTAACTATGTCAGGCCATTTATGCCACTGGTTGCTTTTACCAAGGGTCTCTCAATTACGATCTTTAGATAATGATTTTCCCTTCAATAATGAACTATCAAGAAAGGTAACATTTTGTAGATTTGTGACCATGATTTGTATGTCCCTTGAGAAACCAATGCCAGAAATTAGAGGAATTAATGGCATGAAAGCCCTGCCATAGTTAAGTTCAACTTAAAGTCGATCTTATTCTTTGTGAAGCATTCTCATGGGGCTAATTTCAGGAGTTGCTTCGCTTACCGGCATAAAGTTTTGAAGGAACGTAGTCATCTCCGGTTGCTACCGCGCAGAGGAGAGCCAATAGGACCGTAACCGCTGTAACACTCGTCCGCACCTCCATCATGTGGACCAGGTGAGCTGTCCGGGTAAAACAAATGAAAACAATAACATGATTAAAACAATTAAAGGAGCCGATAAACCTGCCATTACACTTTAAAACAGATTAGCCTCAATAGAACGTTGTTATGGTAGGCATGAAATGGGGGCGGGGGCGGGGTTGGATCCACACAACTGTCGTTATTAAGGTGGGCATATCGACGTTTGTTGTGTAGTTAAAACATGCCAATTGAGAGGGTAAGAAAAGTTGTCCACCCGTCCTCCTTGTTATTAAGTCATTATTGGGAACTACTTAACAAATATTTAGTAAATGATTAAATAGTTTGATCAGTTTGTTGTTGGCAAATAATGTTTACACCCCCCCCCCTCACTCTCTCTCTCTCTCTCTCTCTCTCTGTGTCTCTCTTCTTCTCTCTCTCTCTCTCTCTCTCTCTCTCACACACATTTAATAGAGGAGACATGTATATGTAGTGTGCTCCCCCTTTTCTACCTCACTGATTTTAATGTTTCACTTGACAGGACCCATTATTGTGGAAAGGAAATAAACAGATTATTTGGTCATACAATAAACAAAACATTTGGTATTAGAAATCATCGTTAGATGTGAAACGAGTAGAGTAAAACTTGTACAAAAACATTTGTCCTTCTGATTATTAAAACAAGATCAGTTGTCTTCAAAGGTAACTAGTCTTTGGAGTTTTGTACATGTTTCATTGGGAAGCAATACGCAAACAAACAGATGATCAAGGACAAACAAAAACTGCGGTCTCATTTAATAGCCAGGCCGCCTTTCTAACAGCTGATTGCTAAAAGGTTTTGAATGTGACTTCTGAAAGTAAATGTTAAAATTGGCTGATTAGTTTGTTCTTGCTAATTTATGAAGCCGATTACATTTCCTCTGCATCCCTGTTATTATACCTTGATATAATTTATCATTTTCTCACTTTTCGACTTCCGATGACGGTGTATGTGTAAGGGGGGGGGGGGGGGGTCGTTCCCCTGCCCCTCAAGCTTAATATCACTGACGACGTCTGCCATCGAAGTACATCTTATAAGAATACCCCCTCCCCTCTTCCCCCCACACACATGCACACACCTATACTTTCTCAACATAGATATACTACTTGTTGATGGGAAACGTGCCCCTTGTGCCCCTTTTGCTATGCCACTAAATATATTTCATGAGGCCCAACACTTAAGTACATCGTATCACGTACAAGTACCCCTAACACTTCTTGCATTGCATTGTTAATCGAGACGCGGACGTAAATTTCATATCAGTTTTTTGGCGCCCTTTGCAAGCCGAGTGGGTTGCACTGCTCCCGTTTCCTCCACCCCACAAGTGACACTCGTAGATTAAATCAATGCCCTAAACACGCCCCCTCGATTTCGTGGTGTGGAATTCGGATGAAGGTCCCGGTTAAGGGTTAAGATCGAGCTTTGATGGGTTATTTGACCGTGAAAATCATCTCCGTAATACATGTTTAAAGAAACCACCTGTCTATGAAGACCATTCTTTTGTTTCCTTGAAAACCGTTTCCCATCGAAATGTCCGTCACAAAAAGAATCTATCCATAAACGACCACCTGAATATGAATCCCTTTGCTTGTTTCCCTTGAGTGGTATTTATATGCTATTGTTTGATAATGTACAATAACAATCATAAATATATAAATGAAAATCGGTAGGAATATATGAAAATCACATGCTACCTCATACAGCAATCGAAGAAGCTGACTTGTAAGTTAAGTAGGAATGGTTTCACAAAGTACTATACATTTAAACAATATTGCCAGCGTTTTTACAAATATTTCCCTTCATGAATTGCTATCAATTTGATGTGAACGAAAGACTTTAGTTGTTCGTGTATGTGCTATTTGTTGTCTTCTTCTTGAAAATGGTGTTGTGATGGTAGGATGATGTATATGTTTTTACATGTACTTACAGTTAACAATTACATTAGCCATATACTCACCGAGCTTTTTTCTCTCAAAGTATATTATGTAACAATTATTTGTTCCGATTTACGATTCTTGAACATATACATTTACAAGAATCCATAAAAGGCCCTAATTCAATCAGCCCACCTTTCATTCTTGAGTTACATAAAGCACAAAAAGCATCAAATTTACAAGGGTATGACTAACTTAGTCGTAAACTGTATCCCGTGCACACTTTGTCAATAGTAAACACATACGATGCTGTATTCGTTCTGCAATGAGCAAATGGATATAAAATGATCGTTACAAACGTGGAAAATCTACAATTGGGAATTTCAAGTACGTCGGGCATTATCGTTACGTAACCTGAGGGAGCTTTCGAGTGGCGATATAGCAGGGTAATGGAATTGCCCTCGACTTGATTTATTTTAAGCATTTTCGATCGTATTTATACTTTTTTCATGAACAAAAATGAAAAGAAGGACATATAAAAAAGAGAGTCATGTAGCTAATGGTGGAACGTGTCCCGTAACCACCCCCCCCCCAACAAAAAAAGGGGGAGGCATAATGAGTCAAATGATGAGGTAATAGGCATTTTCCATTAGGTGCTTTCATGTCGTGACTGTGTAAATTTCCCTTCATCAAAAAAAATATATATTGATAGATTTAGAATAATATTTATTTACCTCTTTTAATGAAATAATTGTGACTATATCATGTTTTGTTGGTACATAGAACTGATGTCTTCCAAGAGCTTTATTGTTGAATCTCTTAGATTAGTCAACATAATTATGAGGAAATATAAACTATATATATATCAATGATATATTATGTTGTCTCGATCTTTCGGCGAAAAGAGGTTAATAAAAAACATTCTAACTTTAAGGGCAATAGTGTATATCAACGTATTTTCTTTTGATGATTACGATGATTATCTAGCATTTATTGGCATACATATAAATACAAATGATTATTTATATTCTACACCTGTACCGCCCCCTCCCATGACGGGATCCTCGCGCCACGCCACTGAATAAATATTGAAACATATTTATCGTATCAGGGTATATTTCCTCTTCTCGGGCACCCGAGAGGCCTGCGACTTCCCCCCTCGTGCAGGCGATGTAAGGTGATGAGGCGACGGACCAGAAAATCCGCTATGATCCTGAAGCTCCGTGACTTCCTAACATTTTGTGACCTTTTTCTTGCTTTCCGGTCCCGCTGGAGAATTGAACGAAGCAAATTGAATTGGGGGCGATGATCTTGTGATCCGTGGGGTTCTGGTATGCTGCGTGTCGTGTTTGATAAAACTCAACATACCCTCTTAAATCGTGGCAAATTAAACGGTTTTGTAGACGGGGGCTATCGAAACCCGTGACTGATTTACACTTTAAAGCTGGACTGCAGTACTTGTAGCTACTTGCGGTCTCTATACAACCAACAATGCCTAAACGGTACCCATTGATCCCCCATGATACCCTTCTTATGTTAATTGAGAGCTGATTTGATGAGATAACCACCTGTCAGTGACCATTCAGGGAGGTATAATCCCTGTTGGCCAAACAAGTCGTCGCCGTTTTCACGAACCGGCACAAGCCACCGAAATCCCTTCAAAATGTAGTTTTTATTTTTTTTGCATTTTTAGCATAAGTTATCAACAATCTTTCATCTCACCAAATTTCAGCATCCAAAACGCTTTAGTTTTTGAGATATCCATGGTTACACAAATGACAAAAACGACACACGAGCCAAAAAGCACGATTCATATTTTCACGAACCGGCACGCGCCGTTATAAGTCAATGGGCTGTGCCGGTTCGTGAAAATATCTTTGCGCTTACAAGACCTAGACGACGCGACACAGGCGGTTGTGCCGGTTCGTGAAAATAAAATATGCGCTAAGACAGCGCGAGCGCTTTTGTCTTGCGCGTAAAGTTACATAGGAAAAACGACACAGTGGCTTGTGCCGGTTCGTGAAAATATTTTTGCTACGTAAACAGCAAAATAATATTTTCACGAACCGGCACGAGAGTCCAAAGCTTCGTAATATTAATAGTAATTGTCATTATGCTTAACAAATGGAATGTATAGAAAATACAGAATATTTTCCTTTCATTGATATGTATTTTGTGATATAAAATTTGACATAAGGCATGTTTCTGTCGAATTCAAAACGGGCTAAACGTAAAACGCGTTTATCTCAGAATGTACTTATTTCGTTGCGCGTTGGGCTGTGCCGGTTCGTGAAAACGGCGACGAAGTGCAGGCTTAAACGTTCAATGTTTTTGCAACACGTAATACACAATGCAAGTATACATTCAATTTTCCTTTTTTAAATAAATTTTGTTTTCACCTGACTACTAAAAAACATAAATAATAATAAATGGTTGTTAGTAAGCAACTAAAGAACCGTCCTCGCCGAGGGACCATGCATGAGATGAACATCTTGTTAACGACATATATTTGATTGATGAGACGAATCTTGGAGTTATGAATATTGAGAGAGGGAGAGAGGCATGCTTTACCAAAACGGAGAAGAGGAATAAGGGAAATCAAAGTTAGACGTGTGAAACAAAAAGGAAAAAAAAACCTTCAGATAATTTGTCATTCTCCTTTTTATAACACTTTCACACAACAGTTTGTAATGAACTATTCCGTCGCTAATTTACCCTTAATTTTTCCATCCATAATTAAAACCCCAAGAATTAGAAATTAGTCAAAAGGTGTGATTAAAAGGGAGCTAATCGAATCTCGTTACAAAGTATTATTATAAAATATGAGAGGCAGGAAGGGGTTACTTTTGTTTGAAGTGGTACGTATTTGTTAATGTCCTTCTGGCCTTCAAGAAACACATTTTTTCTTAAATGTCACTAGGCAACCTGCTTCCTAAGGCTAACAATCAAAATATCAAATATTGTCCTATCATCAGAATGGGTGGTTCGGCTGCGGAGGACTTCTCCGAAAAGACATTAAAACGTTATGCATACTTTCTAAACACAGGTTGTTCTTGAAAACCTGAAAGTTTGCCCAAGGCTTGCATGAACAAAGCAACAATTAAAGAATGCAGACTGGATTCCAAGTATTGTAGTTCATTCACGAATGACAGGTTAATGGAATAACTCGTCACTAGGTTACCAGAAAAGACACATCAATGAATTTGAGTATGTTAGTAAACCGGTCCATAGGGTAGAAGAACAAAGTAGATACAATGACTGTCCTTCGCGACAAGTAGTTCATTAACAAAACTTAAGTGCAGTTGTGAAGTGTGCCTTTAAAACGGGTACCATGGCCCTGTAGTCATTTGTGGATGGATAAAAACATTTAGCCAAGGAAGAAGGATTCGGGGAAGGGAGAGTCAAAGGGGGCAATGTCCGAAAATGCTCCGATTTTTGTCCAATATCATTCGGTTAAAACAACAGCAACTACGAAAACAAACACGCCAACAAAAAAAACATAACAAACCCATCCTCGACACAAAAGGCCTCTTTATGTTCATTGATGTTTCCCGGTTGCAAATTAGTCATCATCTGCAAGGCATGAGCCCCCATCACATCAAAATTATCTCACTACTTTGGAAAATGTTGCCAAACGGGCGTGCAAACTAAACGTATAGTAGCGACTGTTTATGATCTGTTTGAAAACGGCGTGGATGGGCTCGGACTAACTTGGACGATTTGTTAGGACAGTTCCGGAATTTAGAGAGAACTAGTTTGGTGTGATGGGGGATTTAGCCATGTGACGTTAAACTCTTACATAGTATGACGTATAATATTGCATAAATTTAATTGCGTTCACAAGCTGGATTATGAACAATCACAATAATGAAAGCGAAAAAAGAATGACGTCACTTTGCAACAGTCATCTTTGCCAGCTACAACGTTAAAACAGTGTATTTTTAATTTTATACTCGACAACTACCTTCAGTTTCAGTCTTCTCGAAATGTATGAAAACAGTATTTAAATGAGGGGCAGGGTGTCCCTTTGGCAGTCTACAATGCGTTTCCTTCGAGATAAAAACGTACTTTCTTTCGATACAAAATAAGAGGGAATGACAAAAAAGGTGAGCCTGCACTTACTCACACTGAACAAAGCAACCTTTCTTGTGACCTCGCGCTAAAAATTACACTTCAGAAACGGCGAGGTGTTGAACGCAGGTGAAATGCCCTTCGAAGAAGGTTTACGAAATGCCAAGAACACCGTCTAACAAAGGATCTACTTAATTATTACCGCATAAAATGTGAATCTAGCATTTTAGCATTGGCCATGCAGCGCTTGCAGCTAATAAGACGTTATCTATTTAGTGCATTACGAAGAGATATTTAACGACAGACGATTAAACGTGACGTAAACGGAAGTCGTTAACTGTGTGTTATGTATCTCATTTAGGACAACATAAGGATTAGTTTATGGTTAGAAATTAAGTAACGAGCTCTATATATCTTGATATAATTTAATATTTATTAATACGTCACTATTGACACAATTCATTAATATTCAAATAGCGTTTTGTCGGCGCTATAGACCTAAAATGAATCTCGATCAGTGAATTAACTTCCCATTTGCAATGAAGTAATCCATAAACGAAATGTGATCTGTCCGTGGTAATGAGCATCCATTAGTTATAATACCATAACATTTCTCGTCAAGGGAAAAAAAAAAGCAAAATAATGCTTTCAGTGTAATCGGCCTTTCTTTCCAAATGTATGTGTGATTATAATGCGATGAGTTATATTAGTACAATTATGATATTGAAGTGATGTTGAAAAACGGATTACTACAAAATGGAAGATGGAATGGATGGAGACAGAATGAACATGGTGAATGTAAAGAAAAATATAGAACATGGGTGAAAGAAAGATTGATGTAGAGAGATGACGGGTGATGGGGGGTGGTACGAACGTCATGATAATTCATAGTTGTTTTTGGAAGATTAAATCAAGTTTACGCATTATTACCGGTCCATGATTTTAATTTCTTTGAGTAACGTCACTACCCCCTCTCTCTCTATTTCGCTCTCTCTCTCTCTCATTCTCTCTCTCTCTCTCTCTCATTCTCTCTCTCTCTCTCTCTCTCTCCGTCCTTCCATCCCTCTCTCTTCCATCGCACCCTAGTTCTCTCTCGCTGTCATTTCCTTCCTCTTCCCCCTTTTTACTTTCTTTCACTCTCTTCTATACAAATGGTTCCGAAGCTCGTAGTCGTACTTTCGTGGGAAATAGAAGGGAAAAAAAAAACCACTCTTAAATTCTGATCTACTTCCATTAATTCAATTATTTGACACGTTCGGTATGCTGATCGTTTTTTTTGTTCAGCCATTGTCATGTCTTTTGTTGGGGTTATTGATCACTGATCTTAAATTAACGACGATCAATCTGTTACAAATATATATTATAAGTGCAGTACTCATGCTTATTGATGGCCCAAAATGAATAATATGATACAATGGGGATTAAGCAATGTATAACTTGTCTTTATTCATTTATTTTTGCCCTATAGAGGCAGTGTCGTGTCGCACTCTAATGCTGAATCTAGAGCATTATCATATTTATTGGAGATTGAGCCTGTTCGCTCGTGTCTAAACTGAATGCTATAGCATATGAATTACCATTGCCCGGCCGAGCCTCAGCGGGAATTCCTTTCAACTAGGATTAAATGATTTAGTTTCACAAAGATATCACGATTTGTTTGTCTCATTTTTAATATGAAATTAAAAACCATCTCCGAAATAGGCATTTTTGGAACAACATATAAAGGCGACCCAGTTAAAATGTTACCGTTGTTGCTATTGCTGCTATCAAACCAGAGCCATCTATTCACAGAGTTTGGCCAACTCGGTTTTGCTTAGTCACAGTATGGCGCGTATTCTTTGTGTGTGTTTGCCCAACGACAGTATTTGTCATATTGGGCAAAACTTTGAACCTGGTTGTCTTTGAATTAAGTGCATTCAAACTAGTTGATATAAGGTACTCACTTTTTTTATTTTAGGTATTTGTTAATAGAATCTACGTTTATTTGTAACATTTGTTTGCGTTTAAATCATAATGAAATGTTTTTAGAATGTGTAAAATATGAAACGATAAATACACAATACTCCTGTAAATTTGACGTTTATTTTTAGTAACTCAAGAATACAAGGTGGACTGGTTGGAGTAGGGTGTTTGTTGCATCCTTCAAGATGTATATATTTTGATATCACATTCGTAACACTGTATCAAATAGCTTCCCTCAGTGGCATAGCCACAGGGGGGGGGGAGCACGGAGGAGCATGTGGGCGCACATGCCCCATCCAGTGGTATAAAACATGAAATAGATAGAAAGCAAGAATCGAGAAAGAAGGAAACGAAAAGGGTGGGGTGGGTACGAGTAAATTAAGACCCCTGAAAGACCTCCCACGCCCCCCTTCATTTTTTCACCTGGCAGATGTGCGTTTAATTTTCCTCATATGACCGGTACTTCCCACCCACACTCACAATTGAAAATTAAATGGTGTAAAGAGCATCCTCCACAATTCAATTTGTGACTGAAAACACCCGTATGATATCAAATGAACAATGTTACTGGACAAGCAGTCGTTAAATGATTTCGATGTGATATCTAGTGTAACTTTGATTATAAGCGATCATGTCAATACATCAAAGGGCCGGTTCCATATCCATGTAAACAATAAACATAGCTATTAATATTTCAGAATTCCTTCCCCTGATTTTGTTTGTGGATTGGCATATGGGTGCCTTCTGGTTAAATCCCAACGATTTATGCTTAAACGTGGCTAATGAGCAGTCAGCACAGATATTAATGGTTCATTAGCAGTACAGGCATCCTGCAATATCATGATGTCGCTAAATCGAAAGTAACAAAGATTCAGCTAGTAAACCTGGAAATGATGACACGATCAGACGATGAAGTTAGTTAAATATTTGTTCACCATTTAAGCAAAGTTTCACAATCCAGCTTTTCGTCTTCGTTTTCGTTTCTCTTACTTCTTCTACAAATGATACTACGAAATGCACAGAAAATTCAAGCATTCCCAACAACAACAACAAAATAAAAATAAGAACAAACTCAGCACCAACGGTTGTATCAGAAACAAAGATGGAACAACGTCATTCACCTAATGAAAAGATGTGAAGAATATATATACTACTTAATTTATGATGAAAGAGGTCTAAAACGTAACTGATGATGTAGGTCTAAACATACTTAAATCACAAGTTGAACATTATACCAAATTATACCAGATAATAATGGTAGGCCTACAACACTTTAAATATTCCTGAGGATCTGAAAAAGTCAATATGTATGTACAAATCCCTAAGAAACCTGATACAAATGATTATTGACGATTTTTTTACTATTAGTCTAATGAGCCATGTACTCAGTTGCTCCTAAAGAACATACTTAAATAAAATATCAAAACGACAAAAAAGTAGAAACAGTTTGGGTTCAGACCTCATAGTGGTAATCATGAATCCATATTCGGTATGAGAATGATAACAGGAAGGTACTTCGCGGTAAACAAAGAGCTGTATGCGTGCTGTATTGATTAATTCTTTGCATATATTTGACAAAGCTCATCATGATAAATTGATTGAAAGCTTACAAATGGTCAATGTTGGTGATAAAAACATAGGTCTTATCTCCGACCTTTAGCGGAAGCAGGCAGCTGCCATCAAAATCAACAATGAAATTACGGGCTATACAGAAATCAAAGGACGTATGTAATGTCCCCAACCAGTGCACTGAGTTGATAGTCAGGAAAATTACAGATACGAAGGATACAGTGTTGGGGACATAAACATTGATACCAGCGATGCTGATGACACTGTATTGTCTGAGTAAGTGTAGAACATCTGCAACAATAACAAGATGTTGTAAAAGTAAAACAAAAATGAAGAGTTAGGCTAAATATGAATTAAATTGTAATAACAAAATATATCGTTTTCATTTAAAAGCAGATGAAAACCCCAGACTCTGTTAGGACACAAGAAGGCCATATAATCGAGCGCGCCAATAGTTACGTCTACCTCTATCTATCTATCTATCATATATGCTACTGATGATGACAGATGCGAGGCAGACAACAAGTGAGGGAATTGAAATTGCACACGATATATTCCGGGCAATGAAAGACATACATGTTAATCATGCCCCACGCACACCTTTGCGTATTTGGCTTGCGTATTGCTGCATATTTATGGCAAGCTCTTTTAGCATGTATTCCTATTTTTTGATTACCAAAAAATGTAATTCTTGATATCAAGAACTACCATTCCTTTATAACAGAAAATCATTTCTTGGTATCAAGAAATAGGAATAAATGTTAAAACGTTAAATACGCAGCAATACAGGACAACATTTGAGCTTAGAATGAGACTCATATAGTAATATGTCTGGTCTGTCCTTGTGTATGGAGAAGAAAGATGGACATAGACAAATAATATGGAAACAAAAATCACACCATTCGAGAATCGGTTGGACTGAAGAATGATGATAATATCATGCGAAAATATGGAACCTAAAAGAGGAAGATTGCGTATGGTACAGCTGAAACAAAACATTATGATAGGAATGGTAAGACAAAGAAAGGCAAAATACTTCGGCCACATTAAAAGACATCAGAATAGTTTGAAATATTTATTGGAAAGGAAAAGTAGAAGGTTCCAAAACCAAGAGAAACAACAGGAACTGTCTTTGAGGGTAACAAAATGAACATTATGGTGAAATGAAACTGAAAAAAGAGTGTACTAGGATGAATTTCAATTATCCATCTACATTATGTTCTATCAGCGAAAACAAATGTACAACAAATCAAATTAACCTGATTTTAGATTGCTATTATTCATGTATTACAGATAACTTCAATAAATATGTTTTTTAACCCTAGGTCGATGTCGGACGCAACATCAACTATTTAACCTATACAGCGGAGGCCAGTCAATAGTTGTTTATCTCCTATCTCAGAAAATCATACGAATTGAGACAAAACCTATCAAAGTGAAGACAAAAGCTATTTATACCTTTCCACCTTATAGTATTATTGTTTCACCTACGAGACCATGATCAGCAGTGGCTCCAGGAAATGCAATGTCGTGTTACCACTTATTCATGGGGAAGCAAACGTTAAGGATATAGCTGTTTATTCGGCTATTCGAGAGCTGTCAAAAAGAATTATAAACGTCTGGCTAGCACCCCGATTTTTCGTTTTCTAAATTGAGAGCTTAGCACACACCTAATGCGTTTCCCTGCATGAATTCTATTTATTTTACCTAAAATATGCTTCTTTCATTTTCCCTATGACACTTACATTTTTTCTTCTTTTCGTCATTCAATAGAATCTGTGTTTCCTTCGTTGGAATGACCACCATTTTCCAGATGAAATAATCGAATATTTCGATATTTGCTAGCCGGGAATTAAATCATTGGACTGCCATATGGCTTTGGTGTATTTCGTTTGTATACTTTGCACGTGTGATGGATTTCGACTATAAACATCAGCAGTTGTATGTTTCGAAAAGTAAAATCAAGCTTGGGAAAGAAATGTTTTGAAAGTAACAATCGCTCACGTGTTATAGAACAATATTTAAACCAGTAAACTGCATCAGTGACATAGCTATGCTTGAAAGAGTGTCGCTTATACCCTATACGAAAAAAAAAAATCTTCATATCAATGGAAAGCTGAATGAAGTTATAATACAAATATACAATAATTATAAATTGTTAATTTGTTTAGTATTACACAGAAGCCAAATAAAAGCCTCATTTCCCGCAATCTTCTAAGTTAAGGGTCAACAGGGGTCAAATATGCCACAGTTATGGTGACGACACAGCCGAGACGATGAGCCGTGCTTAGTTAATACAAAGTCATTGTTAATAGGCGTAATCCACGTAAGATGATGTCATCAAGTCGATAGCTAGTTTTTATTTCAAAAACTTCGGAATTTCAAAGCTTCATTTTTGGAGTTGTCAGAGATTTGTTACTCCTCTAACATAATACATAATTGATATTATTGCAATATAATCTTTCCGCTGTTACATTAACGACAGGGTCGTACAGCATATAAGTTGAGATTTCGTCATGGGATTGCACTGCAAACAAAACTGTGTCAAAGTGATTGGGAAAGGCTGATCATGTAGCAAAAAAAAGTGCTGATGTATATTTGAGGTTTTGGAGTGATTACAAATTGGCACAGTCTTACTAAAAGACACTTGCATTGTATACGCAGAATGGGACTACAAAAACAGGTGGCATGAAAATGTGGTCTACAAACTTGTTACTTGTCATATTTGTTAATATGAGAAAATTTGATACGCCATCCTTTTTAGGGAACACCTTTTGTCTGATATTCTTCCACACTAACATAAATATTAACAAAAAGCTCACACAATTATTTGTCACCTTTCCAAGAACTCCACCTTCTCTTTAATGCAGCTAGGCCTATATCACGAGTTATCGTTCGTTTACCAAGCTATTAAGCACGTTTAATATTCAAATGTCACCCAATGTCGTCTAAAATATATCCATTACAACTATTATGCAGTAGACGTTACTCAATGCCTGCTGCCATTAACTTCAAATATTCATAACCCTTTCACCCTCCTCCATTAAAGATACAACCCACGTCCAACAAATTTAGGTAATTAAATCTACATTTAAATCTTGGGTTACGTGTAAAACGTGATGAAAATCATCCTACCCCTCAAGTGCGGAGTCATTAAAAATCTATATTTGAAATAGCGGGGCATGTTTGTAAACGGGGATGAGAGCATGCGGAGAAAGGAGTTCATTATGTCAGCCGAGCCCGTGACATTCAGGGGGTTGGAAGATAAACACAATTTGTGAATTGGGAATGACTTTAATTACGACTCGTTTCCGTCAATCTAACATTTGCCAAATTGATTCCCGCCAGCCATAATGCCGTCGTCGCTTATATACAGAGCAATGCACGAGGCTTTTTTTGTTGTTCCTTTCTTCTTCTTGTATTTGTTACGATCGACTTTGTGTGAAATAGGTCACGTTATATTGTCATGTGTTCTAACCTTTGTATTATAAGGTTGCACCATGACAGCTGTTTTTTGTTTCATTTCGTTATTCATCTGTTGTTGTTTATTTGGCTAATCTTCGTTTGGTTACAATAAATTGTATAGCTTCCAATCTCACTCGCTTCATTTGAATTACATATTACATTTTAAAGTGCCCTTTTCAAGAAAATCACAAATATGGCAAATAACGAATCACCAGAAATTGTAAACTAACATATGGCCATCGTACAAGTTTTAGGTCAAATACATATTGGGTGATTTAAACAAAATACAGATAGAACCACCTCCATATCATTTAGGATCTATACGAGAGATTCGCCAGAAAAATAACGATGTTTTTTATAATGACGTCACAATATGAACCGATCCTGCCCAAGCAGACGACATCTCGTAAAGAATGTACATAATTGCGATGCTTTTGCTTCTTAAATTATGATGAGTTTAGTGTATATGAAATGATTATGATAACTTAATTATTTTGTTTGTAAATACAAATATAGGGGTTAATAATGAACAATCAAAGAAACCACACTTTCAAGTTGAACAAATCCTGGAATGATAGCATGAACGGCAAAATCATCACACGAAAAGAAGAAAGCGAAGAAGAAGAAGACGGAGAAGAAGACGAAAAAGAAGAAACAGAAGTTGAATGAGGTAACATTTTGCACACATTTCCTGCTCAATGATAATTATAAACAGCTTTTTTGTTTATTGGTCACAACGTTTCCTTTTACTTTTAATCCCCATGAAAATTCCTTGTACAAGGCTACGCGCGAAATTGAAGATCCAAGATTGTAATTGAAGAAATAGCCATTCGAGGAGTTATTACTTTCGAACATTATCAGGGGAGCGGCTCTGAAGCCAACATTCTGAAGATCATTCATAAAGAGGTTATGAATCGATTTCGAAAGAAAACGATGGGCTCAGCTTACCAGGGAGATTGCTATTTCATCCCCGGCCATGTTTAGACGATGGTTTACCGCCCAGTATTAAGTTTTCGCTGACAGCATTTCTGCGTATCGACGCCCCTTGTGACGCATGATTACGATTGCGTTATTCAATGCCATGGTAACCCGAAAATGTACTTGCCCCATAGGCCGGTAATTCAACGGGATGTTTGTAGTGTTCAAGTTGAAAGTTTAGTGTGTCCATGGTGTCACTCTCCGATGGCGCGCAATAGAGGAAAGAAAGAGAGAGGGAGAGAGAGAGAGAGAGAAGGGGGGTGTGTACGTGTGTGTGTTTTTGTGTGTATTTATGTGCTTGTCGATTGCTGACGCAGTTCTACTTGAGCAAAGAGGCGAAAACGACGTTTTAGAACAGGCTCAACATTTCGTGCCAGTTCCATTCGCAACGAGAGCCGCATTTACACACCGACATCCACGAATATCAAGCTACGACATATTAGCCGCATGCACAGCATATGCACCGTTTACGGACAAGGCGCAATCGTGGCGTAAGTTTTTTGATGAGACCGAATCTCGAATTTAAAGACTCAAAGGCCTCGCAATTGCCTGAATCGACACAAATGAATAAGTGTTTTAAAACGTGTTTAAGCTTGATGTTTTTTAAAGCGTGAACGCGTCTATAGTTGTGTTAACTCTTCCGAATTGAATCAGTCCAGCGGGCTTTAAAAGGCTTTTACTGAAATACATGGCAGGTAAATTATGTAACAAGTGTCCCAGTAGCGATATGTGCATTTGGACTACCGTCAAACTATGATTTTTATTTCATGTTAAAGAGGGTGTAGCATCGCAAATACTGGTTACCGCCATTTACGACTTCTTTTGGACAACTGCACGTAAACGAATGGACTCGATTGACGGTCAGTGCGCGCTAGCGTTCGCGAAACAAACCGAAGTTCTCCCCCACGCCTCGGTTCCGCAAATGCTGCAGGCACGTGATTGCTGCGATCGCGTCGTCCGTAGTCCTATATCCGATTGGCCCGAAGTCTGTCCATGGGAAGGACACGCAGTCTCGTCAGGCTACACTCCCTTTATTATACAGGGCGAGTATATCCAGTAACAAGTACGAGCTGCAGCCAATATGCAAAGCAAACCCACCGTCTGAACACAACTATTATTCTTCCGTTTCAAGGAGGTGGGATATATATATCAATGCACACAGTGCTATCATTCCAAGGCATTCCAGTCCATAAATCAAATCAATTCATGGTAAGGCGTAAAGAGTCTTCACTCGCAAGATTGATTACATCGCCTGCACGCCGGTAGAATAAATTGCAACTCAACGCACGTTGCTTTACGCCCCGCATAATGCTTGATCATAACATATTTGGACGAGATGGTGTTTTCAATTTGGACTTGTTTGTCAAACAGAAATATACATTATCCTGATGTTCTTGCTTAGAAAAAAAATCGACCATCTACACTACACACCTCCCTCCACCCACACGCATTCCCTCATTTCATTCTAATCTCATTCCTCCTCCTTCTGTTTCTCATTCAATATGAGACCTCCAGCGTTACTAGATGTAATATGTACATTCTTATTTGTGTGAATTTTACGGAAGCTTAAGACGGGGAGGCGAGAAGGCGACTTGTACAAACTCGCCAAGGCGCCCTTTTTAAGACGAGATGGCGAGAAAGCGACTTATACAAACACGCCAAGGCGCCTTGCTTAAGACGGGGAGGCGAGAAGGCGACTTGTACAAACTCGCCAAGGCGCCTTGTCTAAGACGAGAAGGCGAGATGGTGACTTATACAAACTCGCCTAGGCGCCTTGTCTGATACGAGAAGGCGAGAAGGTGACTTATACAAACTCGCCAAAGCGCCTTGTCTAAGACGAGAATACGAGAAGGCGACTTGTATAAACTCACCTAAGCGCCTTGTCTAAGACGAGAAGGCGAGAAGGCGACTTATAAAAACGAGCCTAGGCGCCTTGTCTGATACGAGAAGGCGAGAAGGTGACTTGTACAAACTCGCCTAGGCGCCTTGTCTGAGGCGAGAAGGCGAGAAGGTGACTTGTACAAACTCGCCAAGGCGCCTTGTCTAAGTCGAGAAAGCGACCCAAGACGAAAATCCAATTGAATCCCCATTGAATGTCCCCATTGAATCCAATTTGGAGTAAATGGAAAGTGAAACAATGGGTACCCATTGAAACCAATGGGGACCAATTGCCAATTGGTTCCAATGGGGACCAATTGCCAATTGGTTGCCAATTGGTTTCAATGGGTACCCATTGTTTCACTTTCCATTTTCTCCAAATTGGGGACCAATTGCCAATTGGTATTGAATTGGGATTCAATGGGGGCATTCAATGGGGATTCAATTGGTAAATCGATCCAGAATAGAAGAACCAGTGATAAATTATTGATACTTCATAATCGATATTGGCAACTGTCCACCAATTAGGTATATTCCAATCTCATTTGCAATAACTTCATCACAAAGATAATTTGAAGTGAATTCAAGAGTTTCATTTACAGTGACATTGGCTCGTACAAATATATATACTAAATATGTATATTGTTTCTTGGTTAGTAATCATAATTATAATCAATATATAAATCAATATATCTATTGCTAAAACGTGAATGTAATTGTAACATGATCAGACAAAATAATCTATTGGTTAATAATTGCTGAAGGAATAAAGAAATCACAAAATTGATGTGCATTGTCATAATTTGCTTAACAAATCATGATAAATTTATTTTTCTGTGACACGTGTAAAGTGATAATGAATATTCATGAGATGCCTAGATTTGTTGGTTTCAATTGGCCAATTGGTTTCAATGGGACCAATTGAAGTCCAAATTAAGGCCAATTGGTCCAATTGAAATCAATTGGGGACCCATTAAAGTCTAATGGGGCCTAGGCCAATGGGGCCAATGGGTCCAATTTGTCCAATGGGGCCAATCCGGACCAATTGAAACCAATTGGGGACCCATTAAAGTCTAATGGGGCCTAGGCCAATGGGGCCAATTTGTCCAATGGGGCCAATCCGGACCAATTGAAACCAATTGGGGACCCATTAAAGTCTAATGGGGCCTAGGCCAATGCATGGGGCCAATGGGGCCAATTTGTCCAATGGGGCCAATCTGGACAAATTGAAAACATCTGAGGTCCCATTGAAACCTGTTAAAACCTATTGAGACCAATTGAAACCAATTGAAACCAATTGAAATTTCAATTGGTGTTCAATTGGTTTCAATTGGATTTTCGTCTTGGGGAGAAGGCGACTTATACAAACTCGCCTAGGCGCCTTGTCTGATACGAGAAGGCGACTTATACAAACTCGCCTAGGCGTGCATATTTGATCATCCTACCTTAAAGCTGGATGGAGCGTGCGCTTTGATTGATGTGACATGACCTTCAATGCGCAATGGCACTACTGCGCATTTTACGAGCAGTAGTTAATCACGAAACGATTAACGATCGCACCGAAATTTCTGTGTGTGAAAGGCTCGTGATTAGTTTAAACACGTTCGAAACACGTTTATACTAGTCATGTTTATAGAATTTTAGCTGTGTGTGAAAAGGCTGTGAGATGGGCAGAATCACCCTGCAATGAATACGCGATTCCTCCTCAAGCCTGCAGAGTAGGTCGATCAAAAAAGATGTCGATCTGCTGTATGCAGCGAGTTTAGATTGCCACTAATTTGCTATATTTCAGGCAAATTGAAGAATTCAGTGTCTCGTGAGAGATATAACATAGTCCCCACACACTATTCTTTATATAAGATCATCCGTAATGTATAAATACACTTCAGAAAAGTGCTGAAATCATCGTACTATGCGAGTCGTACACGTCTACTTTCTTGCCGTCAACATTGGCGCTCGATACGGCCGTACGAACGGCTGCGAGCGTGGTGCGTAAGCCTCATTGACCACTGTGTTATAACTTCGCTTACGCACGTGCATACATTATAGACGTCGTGAGTAAATGTAGAAAAACTACTTTTGATTGGTTTGAAAAAGGCACTACTTTCCCGACAACCAATCAAATTATGGGTAACATCACACGACAGAGGATTACATACACTATGCTTTGCCAGCCGAGATGGCCCAATAACAAGCCGTAGTTCCGCGAATAATACTCGTGAAGTACACAACCCGCAGTGAAAAGGGTGGATTTTGCCATGACGTCCATAGAGAATTCTCAAAGTGAAAGATTGCCTTCCATTATAAAGACAAAAAAGGCATTATTTTCCAGTGTACAAATCATCTCGAAACGGGTATTTATGGAAAGAGTAGTATTTGAACTTGTGATTTCCACCCGAGATGGGGTGTAATCAAAGTTTGTTTTCCTTGTAAGGTCATTTCTTTACAGACCCGGCGCGTAAATCAAGAAGATTTCACGTGTTGTAGACCGCGGAGCGAGAACGCGCGAGCAGATGCCCCAAATTTGTTCATATGGGGGGCCGGAAAAAAGTTCCATCCGTATTTTCCTCGATCGGCTGCTCGAAGAGCTAAAAAGCCGCGTAGGGGGGGGGGGGGGGTGGGGGGGGGGGGTGGGGGGGGGGGGTAGTCCTAAAGACAGTGTATTTTAAGCACTTTTGAGCTTTATTTTTAACTTCACGAACATGATTATGTACATTGTATACTTGTCTCATTAAACAGATAATGCGAGCGCGAAGCGCGAGCATTTTTTTTGTTGATATATTGACCTGAAGCGGGGCATTTTAAGCGCTTTTTATAATTCTCATGAACAGGATACGTATCTAATTAAACAAATAATGCAAGCGCGAAGCGCGAGCTGAATTTTTTGGATATATTGACGTGAAACGGGACATTTTAAGCGCTTTTTGTAATCCTCATGAACAGGATACATAGATATATATCCTTAAAGAAATAGGCCTAATGCGAGCGCGAAGCGCGAGCTGGAATTTGTTTATATATAGTGACCTGAAAACGGGGCACTTCTTAAAGCGTGTTTTGTAATCCTCATGAACAGGATATGTTTCTCCTGAAACAAATAATGCGAGCGCGAAGCGCGAGCTGAAAATTGTTGATATAGTGACCTGAAAACGGGGCATTTTAAACGCTTTTTGGAATCCTCATGAACAGGATACATAGATGTATATCCTTAAAGAAATAGGCCTAAAGCGAGCGCGAAGCGCGAGCTGGAATTTGTTGATAGTGACCTAAGAACGGGGCACTTTTTAAGGCGTGTTTGTAATGTCGCCTTCTCGCCTTCTCGCCTTAAACAAGGCGCCTTGGCGAGTTTGTACAAGTCGCCTTCTCGTCTTAAACAAGGCGCTTTGGCGAGTTTGTACACGGTCGCCTTCTCGCCATCTCGTCTTAAACAAGGCGCCTTGGCGAGTTTCACAAGTCGGTTTCTCGCCTTCTCGACTTAAACAAGGCGCCTTGGCGAGTTTGTACAAGTCACCTTCTCGCCTTCTCTTATCAGACAAAGCGCCTAGGCGAGTTTGTACAAGTCGCCTTCTCGTCTTCTCGTCTTAAACAAGGCGTCTTGGCGAGTTTGTACAAGTCGCCTTCTCGCCTTCTCGTCTTAAACAAGGCGCCTTGGCGAGTTTGTACAAGTCGCCTTGACGCCTTCTCATCAAAGACAAAGCGCCTAGGCGAGTTTGTACAAGTCGCCTTATTACCTTCTCGTCTAAGACAAGGCGTCTTGGCGAGTTTGTACAAGTCGCCTATAGACGCCTTCTCATCAAAGACAAAGCGCCTAGGCGAGTTTGTACAAGTCGCCTTCTCGCCTTCTCGTCTAAAACAAGGCGCCTTGGCGAGTTTGCACAAGTCGCCTAGACGCCTTTTCATCAAAGACAAAGCGCCTAGGCGAGTTTGTACAAGTCACCTTCTCGCCTTCTCTTATCAGACAAAGCGCCTAGGCGAGTTTGTACAAGTCGCCTTCTCGTCTTCTCGTCTTAAACAAGGCGTCTTGGCGAGTTTGTACAAGTCGCCTTCTCGCCTTTTTTGCCGAAACAAGGCGCCTTGGCGAGTTGAACAACTCGCCTTCGCGCTGCACGTTTAAGCTTCCGTAGAATTTTGTTTGTGACTTCATAACTTAAATTTGCGTCTTCCTCTTTCAAAGGATAACGATAAATGATCGTTCATGTTTGGACTTGTTGATGTTAATGACTAAAATCAAATTCTAAATTAATTATACGCCCTTTCCTATTGTTTGCCTTTAGAAGGTGACGGTAGTAAAGAAAGAGGAGCTGTAGGCGCTTATTATTTACATCTTATTCTCCATAGACGAACCCCCTAACACTTAATTAAACCCTATCCTGGCACACGTGTGTAAATTCAATTTTTAAACAAACAATACGATTTTCCTTTATCTCTTCATCTGAAATTCACCTATTTCTGCATCGTATACGAAAATAAATAAATAAATTAATAAATATTTAAAGAAATGAAATTAGAAAGAAAGACAACATCAGCCTTGGCGCTACTTTACCGCGGCCGGATACGTTTTACTCTCACCTAAATATTGACAAAATTATCATAATGCCCAGGAGGATAAATTACCACGGCCGCAATAACGTAATGAGGGGGAAATCCTTAGTGCAAATATGATGATGCAATGGTCAGTTAAATCTTTGAGTGGTCAAGATGTAGAGGCAAACAGGAAACGTTTCATTTTAAATATCCTCTTGACCGTCTAGATTGCGCAGACTGCAGGTCAATTTAAACGTGTCTCATTTTACACTTGCCATTTAAGTCCAGTATTTGTTTGTTCATATCGACTGTTTCAACGCACTTAGTAATAACGGGATAAGTGGATAAACAGGAAGGGATGCCATGTGTCTCTGCAGTTTCTGTTTGAATACGAAAAGTGATACTTTATCTTTATTTTCAACTTGTTAAGGCTTTTAAGCTGATGGAAATTGTGATGGAAACCAATAGTTAGAGAGAAACAGTTAAATGTGTAATATGTACTTTTTAAGAGATAAGGGAATCGAAACTAACTAACTGACTTATAAAACAAAACACATAATAAATACAAGATAAGAATGAAATTATAAAACAAATATATAAAACGAATTTACTAATTTTCTAAGATACAATTTTCGTATGCACGTTTGCTTTTTTATTTTTTATGTTTGTTCGTTTGTATTGGCTCTTGAGGGGGTGTTCGTTTATTCTTGTTTTTTTAAGTTCGTTTTTCATTAGTTTTTTCGTTTGTGTTTGTATTATTCAGGTGAAGAACACTTGATTTTCTTTCATCATATTTACTCGGATGGACAATATCAAAGGAGCATGGGGAGGGAATTTGAGAGCTCAAACAATATGTAAAAGCTGACAAAGCGAATGGTAATATTTTCAGCACCACGATTCATCAACTATTACTATTTTCTGCGAAGCTTTGACATTGATTGTAACATTATACGCATGTATGTGGCTTCACCCCGTGAGTAAAATGTGATATTTTCAAGGATTCATTCATATGGAAGTAATATCATATTGGATAAGATGTATTGCTGTCTGTGATATGGTGTAATATTGAAGCCCTAAAAAAATTGCGCTTCAAAATGATCAAGAAGTGCCTCAAAAAAGTAAAAATCTTTTAGTGACCGGTTTTACCGTACTCGTTTTCCCCAATAGACTGTAGTGTTATGAAAACCGTCAGGCGAACGGTTTTCAAAATTTGTAATTCCAATCATAAATATCTTGATAATCAGACAGACGATCGGCTTGTAAAAGTCATGGGGTTCCTGACTGACCTAAAGGTTTATAATTATCATTGCATCATGAGCTAAATCCAGAATTTTGTTTCAGAATCTGAGACAAAGTTACCGGATCCCTTTAAGAATTCGGCGTCGCCCACGTGAGTCACTGGCACGCTGACTCTGTTCAGACAGCGATATTAATCACGTTTCATTGTTTAGCTTACCTGCCTCTACAGTTCAATGTGTGAACAGTTACATAATTATACACTTTCTTTTAAATATCGTTATTGTAAAGTCTATGAATAGCACACACGCCAAATGCAATGGAAATGCTCTTAAAAACGTATAACTAAGATAAGATCTAGTTCAGTAATTTGAACACATTCTGATGTTACATGATGCGTAGTCCCATTCTTTTGAGTGACTTAGATTTATTTACTCCACTTGTTTGGATTTTGAAGATTCCAAAACCCTAACAAATTCGTTCCTATTTATTAAAACATATCTGACTACTTAAAATAACCTCTGGACACAATGAAATTATAAGGTTGTTACTTAGTAATTTTGTTTATGTTAATGATGTTCTAACTTCTCCCTCCTTCCCTTTTGTGAGTAGTTTGTCATTTTCATTATCATTATTCTTGTTTGTTGCTGTTATTGTTGATATTGATGAATTGGTTTGTGTTTTACTTCGGCATTTACTCATCAATCAACAACCAGTTTTACTTTGCAGCTTCGGAGCAAAAGTTAAATTTAAAAACAAATCCAGTATATTAAGCTGGCCCTAAAAATATGACTGGTCATACAAATAAAAAAGCATATGGACTCACCATTATAGTTCATCATGATTGATGTTCAACCATTTTGTACTCGTGTTTCTATGGTATCGTATCGTGATTGTCATTTAATCCGATTCATTGATCAAGCTTTGATTTCAAAAGATTCATTTCGTATTAACATTGATATCGCCGTTGCTCAATAACAGGAATTAAAGCCACAAGGCCGGTAACCCTCTGCATTATTCAACGCCCTCTTACATCGAAAGCAACAGTGACACGAGTTGATTCACAATTTTCTATTGTAAGTCCGTGTTTGAAAAAAAGAACGAGATTAGCGGTTAAAAAGTGTTTCCGTTTTAATTTGTTTAAATTTTAACATGGGTTATATTTGTATCAGGGCACTGAATTATTTGTAAGTTCAACTCACCTATTGTGTAATGCTATTTATCATTTTCATTCGCAGACATTTGCACTTTCATCATTTGAATACTAATAACAGTAAATAATATCCGCCAACCCCATTAGAGGTGTCGTGGTCGAGTGGATATGTCACCGGACTGTGGATCACAAGGTCCGCGGTTCAAGTCCCGTCGCGGCACTAATGTCCTTTGGCAAGACATTGATCTACATTTGCCACTCTCCACCCAGGTGTTAAAATGGGTACCCGGTATGATGCGAAAGCTAATGTGGTTTGATTTGCAATGGCGCTTGTAAAATGGCGACTGGCTGGAATGCTCCCCAGGGAGTGGAGAATGTGCATACCTTGTATGCGGGTAAGCCTGAATCCGATGACCGGGGTAATAATATGTTCCGCGCCTAGAAACGTAGTATTAGGCGCATTATAAATGCGAGCTATTATTATTATTATTGTTATGTGCATACCTTGTATGCGGGTAAGCCTGAATCCGATGACTGGGGTAATAATATGTTCCGCGCCTAGAAACGTAGTATTAGGCGCATTATAAATGCGAGCTATTATTATTATTATTATTAAGGCATCTCTCAATATGCGTTTAGACACAAATCATTGTGATATAAGCAAATAAGTTTGTGTTAATTTAAAAAAAAGATGCAAAGCAAACTTGATTACAAGATGATTATTGTATAGTAATATCAAATTTGAATGTTAGTGACTGACCACGGACCATGAGCAGTGAAAAACACATTATTTATTTAATGTCCATCAATCCCAATTAGCTAACAATTTGCAAATGTTGTTTTTTGAAACCCTATTCATCTGGTGGACGTGAAATTCACCTCCATTATTTTACTGATTTGTTTACGAAATACAAAATAAAGATGCTCCCATTTCGAAGGGATTATTCAAACTTATAACCAGATTTTCACAAGAGACTCTTCTTTAATATAAAGAAAAGAGTAATTGTGTAGGACATAAACTAACATGGGAAAAGTAATTGTGTACGACATAAACTAACATGGGAAAAGTAATTGTGTATCATCTTGGCTGCTTTATTATGATTTCGGCATGTAAGACTACCCTATCACACAATCTCCGGGTCGAGTAAGAGGCTGGAGATGAATCTATTTGACTTAATACTACACAACTTTCACCACCAACATAATTCGATTTGTATGGGACTGATGAAAATAAAAATAGGTTATCGCCAACATAATATCCTACGTATGGGACTAATAAAGCAGACTGGCGACTAGCACGATGTGCTATGTAGGGGACCAGCGAAAAGGGGGTTAATAACTCCGTATGATATGCAGTATGCCGGCGCCAGTGAATATGAGGTGGCAACCTTAAACCAACCCGTGTTCTATCGGATTTGCGCATGATACCCGATGTAAAGAAGAAGTGTTGATGTTAAGTCAATTGTGATGTCATTGGCTGCCGCGTAACAATATCAAAACACGTTGAGTAATTTGTCTGTGTTAGTGGTGGGTAACACAACACCGTCCAGCATGTTCAACATGATAAGCGGAAAAGACTCCTGATCGATATAATGAACAGTTTCTTTCTCTGTTTCTTTCACCCCGCAATTGTCTTCGAATAACCGTGACTATTGCTTATCATTCCTATTATTCGAAAACGATGACCACGCCTTGAAAAACGTCACATGAATTTTAACTATATATACATGCACAATAATTGAATAAAAGCTGTCACAAAAAGCTCCAAAAAAGGATTTTGATATTCAATTTTTGGCTACTCGTCATTGCAATGATAGCATAATAACTATGGAGAAATATTTTTTTCCTTTTACTATCAAACCCGTGATTGGACCACGCTGGAGATGAAACAAAAATAGCAACAACAAAACACATAATGCACCTTTTACGTTTTTTCTTTACTTTCTCTAAACATATTGCCTACTGGGACCGACTTATTGATGTCTATATGGATACAGAAAGTTAGTAGTCTATTGGTTTATGCAACAACTAATTGTTTGTATCAGCGAATTTAACATGGTTCCCAAATCCTTTGGGTATTGAGAATGTCCCTATCTTAGGAGGATAATATTTTCAGATAATCGTCACGAAATATCTTGCCAGGCTCGTTCCATTACCGCACGGCGCAAGACAGTAATTAAGGGTTCTCTTGTATATTTGTTCTTCTTCTTCATTTTTGTTATTCTTTTATTTGTTTTAAATATAATGATGAACACCACTAAGACAATTATTACTGCGCGGGACAAGACAGTAAATCAGTGTTTTCTTGTATATTTTCATCTTCTGCTTCATCTTTTTTATTCTTTTATCTGTTTTAACCCTAACGATGAACACCGGCACTTAGGCAATTATTCGTTACCATACGGAAACCTTTTAACCTTGGGCCGGCGTCATCTGTATTTTCATCATACTTTCCAATATGGTTTCATATCGGCATGTCATAACCCTAAACGGAAAAAACCGGCGGTATCCAAAACATGGAATGACCTATACCCCTACTTTCACGGTCCCGAGAGATATTGACCAGCAATACGTGAATAAAATAATATCCATGGTCCATTTGCGTTTCTTGGGGACGGCTCTATGATCCAAGCCCAAATTGTACGTTGAACTCGAACCTCTAGCTAATATTTGCGATATGCATACATTATTGTATTGATTTTCTCCAAAGGAAATCTCACGGATCAATAGTTAAAATGGAGAACGGGTGGCGAGAAATGAAATTGATGTTAATTTGAGAGGTAGCCATAAGGTGGTCATATGGAATGAGGAACCTTCATGAAGTATAAATTAATCAACAACAGTTTTGCTTTCATCTATTGGCGTATGTATAACATGATTATAATTTTTTTTCTCTCAAAAGTCCCGATTGTCAAATATTGAAATATTGAAGGAGGAAACAATATAGACTTGTACATTCATAACCTACATATATATGATACATGTGGGGAACACAGAAAGATATTGAAATAGTAGTTTTAATTTGCGAAAGCCTCAGCAATTATAAATGATGTATACAATAAGTCCGTTAGCTGTAAAATCCCCTGCAGACTTAACATTCCTTAATGACTCCCTTTATGGAATATTTACGAATCCCTGCTTGTTAAAAGGTCGGGTGACATCCAAATATAAGTTGATTCATGTTGATTCGCAGGACTGCATACAACTTAAATATCTAAATACATGTCATATATTTTAATTATTAAAAAAACAATGTTCTCAGAGTTGCTAGTCTCCACCCTAAAACAATGTTCTAGATCTCATTCATATTGTGACATCATCTGTCAACCATTAGAGAGCTAACATAAGACATGATATCAGAACTTCTGTCCTATTTACCGTATATAAAGTAGAGTTCCTTGTACAAACATGGTACAATAATTAACACTTTGTGTATCTGTTTTGTCTTAGCTTGTTTATCATGAACGCACATATACCCATTATCTACCTAGTATAACACATAGAGCAGTTTAAACCAACACAATGTGGCTATACAAAAGGGATTTAGTTTCTAAACATTTATTTTTAAAGATAAATTTCCGAATATGCTATTCCCATAAATTCTAAACCCTTTTTAAGCGAAGTGGCCAATTACAGAGTCGCACTGCACACCATATTAGAAAATAATGATCCCGTGCTGTACCTCATTTTCAGAGAAATGTGTACGTGCGGGAGTTAAGGATTTTTAAAAGAACTTTAGATCAATCCATTCACTTTAAGTAATTGACCGACGACCATTAAGCAGTAGCACCGTCATGGGACAATCATGCTCGCGGTTTACTTCAAATTTTCGACTAAAAACTATACAACTCTTTCTTCCTCATAAATTTATAACATTACGATTTATTTCCGTTCGGAAAACAACAATCTCAGGGCGCCCGTCCTTTTTTTTGCACGCTCAAACTCTTATACGGTTCAAATTCAATGCGAAAATATCATAATTTTAGCAGAGCATCATTATATTATATTATCCTTTTCCAACGTTCTTTGTTTCTTGCAAAGAATTCCGAGAAAAATAACTTTCTCTAAAAATAAACAAGCACATATATAGACACAAACGCACACACACGCACATATACGAACCAAGTCAGTGAACAAAAGATTTTTTGTTTAAGATATTTGTTCAAGCCTTCCATCCCTTCATAGGGTCGGAGAGAGACAATGCAATATGTTGAAAAGGCTAAAGCGTTGAAGCGCTTTTATCACAACAAGGCTCAACCCAAACTAAAGGTTTTCGTAACAACTCGTAACCATACTACTTAAAATGTAATGTCAGTAGGGAATGACTCCCACTTGGGTGCTGGAAATACCCCTATATGCCCAATGGCAATAGCAAACTTGAAACTATTGTTCATGCGAGTCATATGTAACTTAAAGGAATATCCACAGCCCACTGCCCTTCCTAACAACTGTAGGCCAACGTCCACATCAACGTCAATTCCATTGTTCATGTTTCATTGACCTCTAAGTTTGTCTCCAAGTGATGACGTTGCAGCAGTAAGGTTAACCAGAACAATATATATAAATGTGTGTGAATAATTCGTATTAAAAACCTCTCCATAGTAACCTTGAACTTTGTAGAAACACTTTTATAACTGTCGCAAGTAATATGTGTCACGAATTGCCACTTGGCATTAGATGTTCAAAGGATTTAGCGGATTTTTAAACGCGGACTAAATGATTTTTAAATGATGTATCACTGGAATGTATATACTTAACCTGTTTAGAATATATGTAGGCATATATTTCTTATATTAGTAGTAATTTTATTAGACTTAACAAACAAGAATCATTATATGGACATATATATTGTATTTTTTCTTTTTCATATATGGAATGTCCCTAAACATTATAATTCCTTTTATATTAAATATTATTTATAGACTTTGTATAAAATATTGTATTTATATGAACATTTGCCTTTGTAAAAAAAAAAATTAAAGAAAATTCATTGAATCGGCAATCCTATTGAAATATGTGAAATAAATAAATACATAAACTGTAAGTGTTACAACGTCTTAACAAGGATTATGAAATGGACATTACCTCAGTGTTGTTTTCAACCCAGTAGAAAGTGCCCTTCCAGGGTCTTCTTAAATTTCTCTTCCTAGAAATTGTAGTACATTTAGACGTGCTATTTGCATGCCAATCACACAATTATATACACTTGTATGTCAGAAGAACACGTTCTACAGGTGATGCCCCCTGGTCCGCTTGTGAGCGTAATATGGCCCACGGGGAAACAAATGCACGCCATCAACATCTCTTTAGGCAACGGCCATACCAAAGTATAAACGGTCATGTGACAGAGTGACAACAAGCCATCACAAGCATGAAAAAAGAACATTACCCGCAATGAATTCGTGTTCGCTCAAATTGCAAGCAATGCCAGGCAAGAAAACAGAACATAAACCCGTAAGGATTTTGTAATTGCTTGAATGAACAGTTTCCAGAGGCACAACACGTGGAACACAAACGTTTGGTTTGTTTGACGATGAACCTCCAGTAGCGATAAACCGCTACTTTGGACGACTGTTAAAAATTACTATTAGTCCTGATTCATGACAGAGAGAACAGGATACAAGCAAAACAGAAACAAACAAAAACAAAAATATTCTTTATTGCTGTAATTTTTTGTTCAGATGAAAATAGAGAGTATCGGTTAATTTTAGGGGCAAGAAAGCCGCTCGAGTATCGGATAGGGAGAGAGAGTGAGAGAGAGAGAGAGAGAGAGAGACAATGACAGAGACAGAGAGAGAGAGAGAGAGATAGAGAGAGAAGGGCGTTCTTTGACGGTTCGTATTGAATTGTGATACCAAGCAAGCATTTGTTTTATTAATCGAAGATAACGTAGGCTGGCGGTAAATAATGACAATGTATTAAAGATAAAGTTGAGTTCCGGTCATGTGATTGCATTGTGAAAGAAACGGTGTGGAATCTATCAGAAAAGGTTGATCATCTAGTATATAAGTATTCGTGTGTATTGAAAGGTTCTGGAATCATCAAAATGATAAGAAATGTGGCCAAATCTTGGCAAAGTTACAAGCACTGTACACAGAATGATGTATATGGGACTACACGAGCACATGGCGAAAAAAACCTACCCCCCCCCCCCATGTCATATGTCATGTTCATGTCATATTTAGAATATGAAGGCATTTGAAGAGCCATGCTTTTTAGGGAACATGTTTAATCTGATGTTCGGCCATCCTTGCATAATAACAATGATAACGCTCACAAATTATTTGTTACCTCTTCCCAGAACTCAACCTTCTCTGGTGCATCTTCTCTGCTGAATTGAAACGATTATTATACAATTTACTTCACCAGACAAAAATTATTATGTCAGTGCTCACTTGGGCTAATTGTAAAACTAAAGAAAGAGAGAGAAAAAGAGGGAGGAGGTTTTAGAATGGAAGAGAGAGGGAAAGGAAGAGGATAAAGAGAGGGTGGTTAGAGAGTAGGAGAGAGAAACGGGAGAGAGAGAGAGAGAGAGAGAGAGCGCGAGTGAGAGGAAGGGAGGGGGTCGAAAACATGAACCATGTGAATGCAATGATGCCAAATAATCTGGATCACTTTGAAGGTGGGCGAAATTTCATATAAATTCTCTAACTCCACAGCTAGTAGTCATATTGATTGATGCACGCTTAATATCAATCATGACATTTCAATGATCCTTTTAACTCCATTCAATACACATGTTTAATGGGTCTAAACATATCATGTGCATTACTCTCGCCTGACCCCTTTTTCGAATGAAATCTATGAAATACTAGCTTTATTGAAGATAGGAAAATAAAATATTCACAATCTGCATTTCAACCTTGAGGATGCAGGCTCAGGTGAAAGAGCGGATATTTATCTTTTCATAAAATCAATATTTTAGAATGCTATAAAAGGAGAAACCTATGCTGATGAATAATTTGGCTTAGAGATTTTCCAATGAATATAACCATCATTGCCTTTGACATAATAAATTGATTTCTCTTTCAACGGTGTCTCATTGAAGTGATGGTCGCATCTCTCTATATTGCGTGTATAAATTCCAATGATGTAAGCTGCTTGTCCCCTCTTGAAGCCCTGCCCTGTCTATTTTTCATGATATAAATACGATTTTATAATTACCGGGACAGTTTTGGCAGCCGGTTTGTAAACAGGATATAATTATGTTGCTTATTTTCAACGATATTCTAAGTTCACTCAGATCTTCAGTCCATATCGGCGAGCTTAAAGGAACCTCCTGGTACAGAAGGTCGAAAATCATATTACGCAATAGTACTTATTACAATGTAATTCAAATAAACTTATTCTCCCAAATCTAACTCTCTTCTCATTGTTCTTTCTTCTTCTTTGTTTACAGTGAATTGTTCTCATATATATCCGGCGTTCTCAACACATCCATTTGCCTCCTTTTGCTTTTGAACAAGCAAGAAGTCAATGTGAATTTCCATTCAATCAATAACGAAGATTAATTAATGTATTATCCAAGATTAATATGTTTTGAATTCATATTCCCAAATAGCAATTTCGTATTACTTACTTCCACACTTCATTGATACAGCATAGTTCTTAAATAAATAGGAAATATTTCCCTGCCTGCCCATTAACATGTTAAATGTTATAACAAGAACCATAAATATAATAATATATTTGTAAAGCGCTTAGAGACATTTGTATTAAGCGCTATATAAAAATTAAATATTATTATTATTATTATTATAAATGAAAATTAATACTGTACCTGGGTTTGTGTGTACGTCTGGGCAAAAAATTGAAATACAATTACAGTAACTTCTTCAATATCAGCAGTCTCCACAGTATAATACAGACAATCGTACAAGAAGATATATCCGTGTCAAATGAAGCATATGTTAATTTAAAACTGCAGACAGGTAATGACTTGCAGGGTTAATACATCGTAAAGTACAGGAGGTTGGAATGTTGAAAATATATTATATTCCCAATTACACTAGCTAATTGCAGGAAATTGCACCCTTTATGTAAGATAGACCTGAATTCAAGGAATGTACTCAACGTTAGATAAGTTAAGTCTTTAAGAAGAAACAATTTAGGCGTTGTCATGGTGAATTTCGATTTGAGACAAATGTGACGTTCGACAGTATAGTACATTTTAACCAGAATTTATTTAAGTGCTGAATAAGACGTCTGATCTTTAATATTTTCCTTGTGGGCGACTTTAACAGGTATCTGCTCTCGCTATACCGTGGAAATGCACTTTCGTCATGACGTAGAAAGTCGCTTGACTAGAATCGACTTGCTTACATATTAACAGAAGAACGCAAAAGAAACAACCTAACAAAGAATTGTGTCTGGCAGAAAAAAATAATTTTGTTTGTATTCATTTAACTAAACTGTTATTGTAGAAGGCTATGAAAAGAGTGAGCAATATAGTGTGTATGAGAAAGAGAAAGAGAGAGAGAGAAACAAAGAGAGAGAGAGAGAGAGAGAGAGATAGTGTGTAAAAGAAACAGGGACATACATTAAGCGCGAAGCAAATGCGAGGGAAACGAGGGTTAAAGAGACATTGAGAGAGATAAAGAAAAAGATGGAGAGACAGACATACATATACAAAGAGTTAGGGAAAGAGAGAGGAGTAGAGGAAAAACAAAGAGAGAGGGAGAGAGAGAGAGAGAGAGAGATAGAATATGACGTATCGTGTAATAAACGAGGGATCGTCCCTAGACCCGCGGCATTCATCTGGACAGCCCGCGTTTGTCAAGTTTTTTATTTTCATGTTTTCTCTTGGTATTCCAACGGTTCTTCTATCAGCTAGATAGGTGCCACGGAACAAGATCCAATCCTACCCGTGATTGAACAAGAGGGATAGCCGTTATATTAAGATAACACGAAAGAGAATCAATCATATAATTACAACAAAAAAATGAACACCCTTCCGAAGAAAGTCACTGAAGTGTAGCATTGCATTCGGCAGTCTGTCACACAAAGATGACAAACACAAGTCAAAGATGGAAGATTAGACACTGGATAGAATTTGTATAAACATTGTGTGTTTATTTCTCTTATGTTCAATGTTTAGTCGATGTTATGAGTTCAACGATATATTTACCATTGGTTGTTACGTTTGCCAAACATGCCCAAAGTGGAATCACGGAAGTGGACCGCTATTGGTGAAAATTTGCCACCCCTTATTAATATTAGAATGATATAAATTAATATAAAAATAAGTACAAGTCAAACTGCACATTTTCTTAAATTATAATAATTAATTAAATATATACCTTCCGAAAAAGAAAATAAATAATAAACTGCACGTTTTCCTCCAATCACAACAATTACTTTAAAACCTTCGAAAAAGATAATCAAGATAGGGCAATTTAATAACGGTATGTATATCCTATTGAAATGTGCGACGTGTCAATATCAGGGACATAATGTTTTCTATTGACAACACACTAAGGTATTGGAACAGTCATTGAGTTGATTTCTTGAAAGTCTCTGCGATTGTGTTTATAGCAATAGAGATATAGAATATCAGAGACAGTAGACAAAGAGAAGAGGAGGGGACGACGGGTTTGAAGAAAAAAATCTCCCCCCCCCCCGAATATCTAATGAAGATGTGAACTAACTTTGCCAACGGAAACCGAATGGCCCCCTGTTTAACAACTAATGAGGACGAATGAATTCACTCGTTAGCAGTTTAACGCTACGACATGGGATTATCAAGGTAAGAAGGTCATGCAGGTCGTATAGCCTCAGTCTCCGACTAAATATTCCTGTAAAAATGATCGTGCCCAAAGTATTGTACAGGTATAACAAAGGAATATACTTGTTGTTCATCAGGATGCGCGGTAGTTCTGCTGGTAGAGCAGTGGTCTCGTAATCCGGCGACCTGGTTTTAAAACCAAGTCGATGCACTAGAGCCCTTTGGTAAGTCATTAATCCTCATTACCAGGTTCCTCGGAGAGGACCTAAAGCCGTAAATAAATTTAGGCTTTCTTAGCAGTCAGGTAAAAATAACCACCACTAAACCACTTACAATGACTAGATACAGTGATAACAGTTCGAGACAAAGATGGATAATTGACTACTATGTCTGCCTTTGCCTCACTTGTTTAAGTAAATTATACCGCCAACAATAGGTCTAAGCAAATCGTTATGAAAGGAATGGTGAGTGGTGACTTGGAGAAGGTGATCAACGTATTCGCAAGATATTCTTTTTACGTAGCACGTTTTCATTTTTCACGTTTTAATTTTGGTTGTATTTATTAAAATAAATACGGTTATTCTCAGCCGAAACAACTGTTTTTTTTTCTTCAAAATGTCAGTGTGTTGCTGTTGGTCATGTTTTTGTCGATTATGATTTTTTTTTTCTTTGGCTTTACTTTATTTTGTTATTTTTTTTGGTTAGCTTTGCTACCTTCTTTCTTTTATTGTATTTTTCTTAGTAGTGAGCTTTTGTTTGTTGTTGTTGTTTTGCTTGCATTTTTAGGCGCTAAGTATTGTTGTAACTCATCCTTAATTTGTAGTGAGAATTCCTGTTCCCCATACTCTCAGTAGCTTTGAAAATGAAGTCAATGACCAAGCACTCACTCTTAGTTGAGGCCTATCTCCTGGCTCTTGAGACATACTTATTTTCGGAAACAGAGCCACCATTGAAACAAGCAAAGTAAGAAATTCGCTTCAACTTCGAAATAGGGGCAGCTAGTGAGAAAGAGCGGATCACGTGACGTATGGGTCCGGCTTTTTAGCGCACTCGCAGACGAAAAGAGAAAAAGTAGAGACAGAGAGAATAAGCTAATTGGAATTCTTGTTTATATGAAATATAAGCTTCTCGGGTCATTAGCAGTCTTTTAAGAAATTGGTTCTCGTCTCTCCAGTCAGTTTCCTTTCTGCCTATACCTCTATTATTTCATTGTTTCTCGCAAGTTTCCAGTTCTTCGACCACATTGTGGATCCATCTCCCCCATGACGAGGATGGTAACGCTAATTGGACCATGTGGGACTGTGTTTTTCAATTTGCTAAATGTATTGAGTTTTGCTCCGCAGATACCTTGACATGGCCATGATGCCAAACAATTCCATTTGATGTGAGGAATGTGTAGGTCTGTTTGGCGCCGATAAAAACAAAAAATTATGAAATAGAACACATTAATCACACTGTTACGAACATTCCCCGAAAGTACTTCTGTGTGCTTGCGTGGATGTGTATGTGCGTGTGAGTGTGTGCGTAGAATGTGCGATGCTTTTTTCATGCGTGCTACAATATTAAAATGTCAGTGTTAGGACTATGGTGAAACACACGTCATGTTAATGTATAAATGGTCAAACAAAAGCGCGAATGTATTATAGCACACACAAAATCTTCAAATCCTTGAGATCGGTTTGACTTGATCTTGCACGATTCGTGTACGAATTATTTTAAGAAAGTACTATCTCTTCCCTTTAAAATATATGGAATAGTGAGAGACCAATTCAAGTACTGGCGCGAGACTTCAATGAAGTGGTTACACCTTACTGTGTAGGTCAATATAACTACTTAAAAGCTGGAAAAATCAGTTTCATTTAATGCAGCGTTTCCAAGCCTAAATTAATATACAAATGTTTAAAAAACACAAAGTCTCCTTAAGAAATAGCTTATCAACTTAAAATAATGCATTTTCCCTCCAATCAAGTTGATATGACGTAAGGTCATATTAGAAACAATTGAAGGCTATTTGATGTACATCAACAAAATATGTTTAAACAAAAAGGTCACTTTTTTAAAGAGTTTCACAACCTCAAAATAGTGTTTAGTCCCTTTAAGTTGGTTTGACGTTACAAAAGTGCATTCATCAAGTCTGTCAATATGTGTAAAGGTCAAGAAGTAGCCTAATCCCACCCATTTAGACCTAAAAGGACACAAGCCTGGTCTGCATACTAATTTAGATATTGGCCTTCCAACGATACACACAAATAAAAAAAGTAGGAGGAGACGTCATGAATGACGAATGAAATTTTCGACCAACCATGGCTAAAAAGAAGACAAAACAAACAAACTATCAGAACAATTAAGAACAAAGAACAAAGAACAAAACAAAGGCAAGAGCAGTGTGGACAACCTTTCGGAAACTAGGCTACGTAAGGATTACTGAATTTGACCATGTAACATAATGGACAATTGCTTGTCAGTATGCAAAGTATTTTCTTTAAAGAATCATGATCACAACTAATTACGTCTTAAAATATCAACGCCAGGGTAATGTCAACACTCTATTGTAATTCACATATACATTATGATCGGATTACGTAATAC
Organism: Strongylocentrotus droebachiensis; assembly: GCA_035222895.1. Classification (NCBI taxonomy): domain Eukaryota; kingdom Metazoa; phylum Echinodermata; class Echinoidea; order Camarodonta; family Strongylocentrotidae; genus Strongylocentrotus; species Strongylocentrotus droebachiensis. The sequence continues at coordinate 201,838 of JAVYIG010002466.1, read as the reverse complement.
TTACGTAATATTGTCGTGTTCGTACATTTCAATAGGTGACGCACAGTGCTATTGGAATAGCCTGAAGTTGTTTTATTTTGTGAAAAGTTAATTCATTAATCTACTGACACATATATTTAGAATAACACATGGTCAGAAAAAGCTGTTTTACATGATGAACATGCAGCATATAATGTTCAAAATATTATACACTGACGTTACAGTAATAAACCACGATGCATAGATAGATACTTGTTGATACATTTGTCTAGACCCTATCAACTCTTAATATTTATACCATTAGGTCTTGTATTCTGAAAATTGCAATGCTCTTATCATATCGGGTAGAAAGATAATGAAATCCGATACACATCATTTGTAAAAAGCCATCAAATACGTCTCGAATCAACAGGATCGCTTTGAAGATGCCAGTAATCAAAAAGAAAGCATTGAGCAACCTTCGTCGACAATGAGAAAGAAACAGAGATGAAACTCGATAGGCTTTCAAGAGTTATTACGTGAGGAAATATATATATATATACTTAGTCAATGTTTCATGGTGACGGTTTCAGATGTCAAATTGGTGTTAGAGAAATGGGGTAACCTGAATATGTAATCCCAATCATTGTGATGTATATCAGGCTCCAAAATGAAATGCATTATTCACACACATCCAACCATCTAAACTCTTGTTCGCACAAGCTGCTACGTAAGTTCTGGTGTAGAGTTACATGTATACCCTTGATTGTGGAACCCAGTTTTCAAAAGGTACTACAAAACCTTTTCTTAATGACAGATATAAGTTTGAAATATTTGAAACTATTATTGTTACCCCCAACAGTCATTGCTACAAAAATATTGATGATATTATATATCTTCGATCTAACGGTATATTGGATTCGCATCGTGTTATTATATATAAAAAGTACGATGCAACAGATTATGTTTGTTGTTTAGTTTTACTTGCAACGACTCAGCATAACAGTCATGCGTCTATGCACTCCGCTATTCCGCTCATAATTCCGCTATTTCGAGTACTAATTTCACCCTTCCTTGTTTGACGTAGATTTCTGATTCAGAGTGGTTGACTCATCTACTCTGTTATGAGTCATATCATTCCAGAGTTGTTTCCACTCCAAGGAAACCGTTTGAATTTAACTTTTAAGAATAAGACACTTCGGATTTGTTGTACAAATGACCCTGACATATCAAAAGATTTGTAATACATGGCCATGGAAACTTCCCACCTTGTGCATTTTAGAATAAGCACTGCCAAAGTGATAGACTTGCTTCATGCTCTCTTAAAAATAATACTTCCATCTGTGTATCATAATGCACCGACGGGGCATAAGTGAATTATGATTACATAACTTTGATGGACACCTATCCAGCACTCGTCTCCGTATCAGTTAATCAACAACAAATAGTAGATTTCTCGAAACACGCGTCGCTTAAAACACGATATCTACGGAACCCAAGTCCCACTTGTCTTCCGCATAACTATTTATATTTGTTTCCTTATTTTCTTCAAATTGTTTAATATCCGATAGGCTAAGCGTATGAAATGCTAGGTTACGTTTTTGAGGTTGGCTTTCTACATCATAGCCGTTAACACTTTATTTTATAGGTGATCGGTACGCTGGCCCCTAGAAAATGGAATCTATCTTTTGTATCTCTCTCTCTCTCTCTCTTCTTTCTCGCTTTCTCGCTCTCTTTCTCTTTCTCTCTCTCTCTCTCTAATTTTCCTACTTCAAATCGTGCTCTCTATCTCTCCCGCTATTTATCTTCATCTCTCTCTCTCTCTCACTCTCTCTCTCCCTCTCTCTCTCTTTTTGTATTTATATCTCTTTTGAAACCCACATTATTTTCATTTTGGCCTAACAAAACAGATATAAAAAGCTACTAGTGTGATGAAATTAAATAAGTTTTCACATGATTATCAACCGACGTTTGAGAACATTTCATGAAAATTACAATTTGTAAATTGGAGATTTTAATTCAATTTCTACGGGATATCACAAAAAAGGCACTCAAGTTCGCATTCATCTAGCCCTTTTTATAGTGACGACCCCGGTGCAAAAACGGGAAATCCCTTTTTCATCAGGAATGGAATAAGATTGATTGAGAAACGTGATGCATTGATATCGACTCTTTGTTTTTCTCTCTCTCAATTACACGATGATTTTCTCATGTAATGCAAATTGTTTTTTCGTATATCAATTCCAATGGGTATAGAATACAATACCATGCAGGAGCACCACTTTATGTTCGGCCATATACTGAGTAGCATGAGGCGGGGCCGGTCATTGCATTGAGGTGTTGCTTGAATTGCGATGCAGGAGGCCGGGAGAGTATCAGAGTGGTAGTGACATACCCCCCCCCCCCCCCTAGCCCACCCCACTCATTCTCCCCATTTCTCTGTATTATCTCTTTATTTAATGTGTGCATGATGATGACCACGATGAAGATTCAGATGCAGATCCATTTTCAAATAATCGTAAGAAAGAAGAAAATGGGCACAACATAGCACATAATAACTACATAACGAATAAACTATGCGCCCCAAGAATCCGACAAAATAGTAATTTAATCTAAATAATGTTAGAATGTATATACAAAAGCTATAAACTTAATATATATAGATATATAATGTTTGAGTTTCAAATGAACTTGCTGAAAATAGAAGCTAACATTTTATTGCAACAACAACAATTAATCTGTTATTTCGTCATCGAATGATTGAAATTGAAAATCAAACGGAGGAATAGTCCCAAGAGCCGCCCCTCCGGTTGGGGCTACACCACTGCCTATTACATACACGAAGATATTTTACTCCATGAGTGTACAATTTCCGGTAATACTCGAAATCATCCGGAGGGATTTAAACCGATATATTTGTGGCGGGCACGCCGTGTAACCGAAGGAATTCCAATACGTTCCAGATTGCATTATATCCTTTAAATGTTTTTTGAGAAATTGATAATCAGAGGAAATTAAATGTTTTGCAAATGTGTTCTGTGGGGAAAATCATTATAAATGTAATTACCCGATATGGCTCATATATTTATCAATAAATTGACCCTTCCTTACACATGGCATAATTTCTTATTGTTTTAGTTTTATGGACGTGTATTATTCTTCAAAATTATCTAACTGTTCATACAAAGGCATGTGTTCATTATCATTTTGTATGCGTAGGAGAAAAACAGAAATTAATCATATTTGTGTACAAACAATCGGGAGAGTCATCCGCGATACGTCACAAACAGTGACCAGACTTCTATTTGCATAAACTTAGTAATCTCATATTTCAAACATTAAACTGCCTTATTATCTGTCCGATTTATTACAAACTTTCGATTTGTGTTAAAGGTAAAGACCAGTTTTGGAAACGCCCCTCTCTCATAAAAATGAAATGGAAGCTCGTATTACCAATCATGTGAAAGAATATTTTTTGACTAATACGTGATGATACAAATTTTGCCCGGAACCCGCCTTCTAATTGATATATTTGCTAAATTGTATGGATATTTTGCACGCAAAAGCCTTGAACCGCAATTTTACCACTACCGGTCTTTATCTTTAATCTTATTTTCTGCTATCATACACATTGACGTATAACGAGGGTTCTTTTCCCCTTTAAACACTGCATTGACAGTCCTTTGTATTACGGACAAAAGAAGAAAGAAGTGTCGATGAGATGACTGACAGTGTAGATGTGACTCCTTTAATCTCAATTTATCTTCTACGCAATGTTCCTATTGGATATCAATACCACACATTAATGTATATATACGCTCAGTGTTCAATAATTCAATCAATGTAAAGTAGCCACATCTTGCCCAATACAAACGCAAACAAGTTTAGCATTGTTCCCTCCAATGTCCCGTGTGTTGTATTGCGTTGCTGAATAAGCACCGTACCGCCGTATTCGTGTTATACAATGTTTCCCAAGAAAAAAGGAAACCAAGATTTCCTGATGAATTTCTCCGTGATCCCATTTTACTTTTTGTTTAAAGTACACATCACTTCTCTTCTTTCATAATATTCTCTTATTAAATAATAATTCAACCAAGATATTTATTTCTTATTCAACGAAAAATGATATGAAATTATTGAGTGACTTAATACCGATCAACTCCGGTTTTCTTTTTATTAAGGAGACACCCAGTACACAGGCCATCAACCCTGCCGGTTGCTAGTGACTGTTGTATATTGCATAGACGGGGGGTATTTCTAAACATATATACGCTCAGTACACTACGAAAGGGTTATGACCTAAGGTTCTTTCGATCAAGCCAAGTGTTCTGAAGAGTCACAGGGGAGGGTTATTTAAGAACATTGGATTTGGAAATCAATTGCTTTTCCTAATTTATGGTGCATTTTAGCTTTACCCTGGCTTGGAGTAGTGCATTGGCACAACCAGGTACAGACGGGGCTGTGGTCATCCCTCCCCTGCATTTCAGAAAAAACAGCAAACAAACAATTGACAAACACACACACACATAAAAAAATGCAAAATAGTCCCCCCCCCCCCCCGCAAAGAAAAAATGCAGAGACGCAGGAAGTTATTTCCCATACGGCGCTTTTATTTTCAAACACATTTCCACCACCACCCACCCCTTAACCAAAAAAAGATAAATACACCTCTGCACAATTTAATCAGTGAGAGGATAAATGTATTCTGTGTAGCCGAAAGTGATTATAATCAACTAGAAACTATCCTTTCTCCCATTGTGATCCGGGAAGGTGTGATTTTCAAACCTGTTGATTGTTTCCCACGCCTCTAGAATTGCCTCCTCTCATCAACCTCGTTCGGAGTCGTTTTCCTATTTGCTTGAAAGTTAATTGTCGTTTTTCTATTTGGTTAAACATTGAATACATTGAATGTCGTTTTCCTCTTTGATTGAAAGTTATTTGTCGTATTCCTATTTGTTTAAACATTGAATGTCGTTATCCTCTTTAGAAAAACTATTGAATGTCGGTATCCTGTTCGTTTAAACATTGAAAGTCATTATCCTCTTTGGAAAACTATTGAATGTCGTTATCCTTTTTGTTTAATTATAATTGAATGTCGGTGTCCTCTTTGAAAAACATTGAATGTCTTTTCCTTTTTGTTTAACTATTGAATGTCGGTATCCTATTTGGAAAACCATTGAATGTCGTTTTCCTCTTTTAACTATTGAATTTCGGTATCCTCTTTGTTTAAATATTGAATTTCAGTATCCTCTTTTTAAAACATTGAATGTCGTTTTCCTGTTTGTTCAAACATTGAATGTCGTTTTCCTCTGTGTTTAAACATTACATGACGTTATTCTCTTTGTTTAAAAAAGGCTTTTTCTTATCCTCTTTCTTCAAACATTGAATGTCGTTTTCCCCTTTGTTTAAAGTGTTTGCACAGTGCAGGGTTAAGGCAAATATAAGAAAGGAACACTAAAGTCTTATAATTTTTTTAACAATTATCTTAACGCGTGTATTTTAGTGAGTAAATATGATGAATGTGTCCTTATTTATCCTCATTACGTGGTTACGTGCTTCAATAGTGCAAGGTAAAGACAAATCAGCTGCACACTATAGTTTACTTCGACCCGGGCCCCAAAAATAAGTTTCTAACAATATTCTGAAGCCTAAACTTTTCTTTTAAGTTCGTTCTTCTTTGCCGTGATAGTTTACTTCTTTTTCACTTCATTTGTGTAATATCTTCTTTTTTTAATATCACCATGCTAAATCTCTAGCAAAAAGGAAAAATAACTGCATAACAGCAAATTTCCCATGCGACTTGCATTCCACCTAACAACGCAGGAAGAGGAAAATAACTTGTTATATCATTAATAAAGGGTTTGCCCCCTTGGCGTTCGAATCCAATTTAAAGGGTAACACTTTTTTGAGTCATCTTAGTGAACAAGCGTGACATGTTCTAAGAAAAGTGGGAGATCTGTTTCCATACCACGGGTTTATCCATAAAAAAAATACTTAGATAAAGGGAAATGTGGAATAAAATACAGATATAACGTTGTTTCCAACTCAAAAATATATAAACTACTGGACTATATAAAGACTTTCAAGTGTCTTAACACTTCTTAATGTTGTAAACTTTTGAAAGTCGCTTGTTTTAGAAATTGTTTCGGAACACTTCATACACACAGTACATCATGCTTTTCTTTGGGTGGTTAGTTCTCGAAAAGCGTCAATAAAATATGGATGCAGCATGTATTGGCAATTTATTTAAATGCAAATATTCGAATTGGACTTCAGCTTTGTTTTAATCATTAATTTATCCTTTTTTTATACAGACATTCGTGTACTTTTGTTGCACAGAGAAGAAATGAGGAAACTGAGACGATTATACTTTAATGATCCTTCAAAACATAAAGTGGTAATCTCCCAAATAATACGAGAACGAGAAACGTACTCTGCATTGAAATGATATACAAAAAGAACGATTAAAAAAATAAACAAATTTGGAATAGGAATACACAATACGAAAATTTGAATGATATACTTACATAAAAGACTTGAAGTTACGCGCAAATGCGAATTTGAAAATAAACTCAAAGAGATGCACATGTTCATGAACATTTGAATAGCTACTTGCTCTCTGTCATAATTTCTTAATCAAAGCTTCTAACCGCTAAATTAATGTCTCTGTCGAAGCGTGACAGGTAAAAACTTATTATTTATTGATTTCTGTATATAATAATTGTCCTTTAATTCGATATTTTTTTTCTTCATATTTTATTGACAGCTTATATGACAATTTCGAGAAAAAAAATATTGTCCAATTTCGATAATTTTTGCTTTTTATTTTAACCAACATTAAATTGTCTTGTTTCGTGTTAATCTTATTTTTAGAGTTGGGTAAAATTAGCTGAAGCACAAGAGCTAGGTAGGGTCTACGCGTGTCTACATCAGTAATAAATGATGTCTGATGCTAAGGTAGAGGCTACGCTAATCCATCTCGTTCGTAAGTTCAACACCCCCGTTCTTCTTCACTCATAAGGATCTGCTCTATTTCTGAGAAACCGCAAACAATAGTATTTATAATTTGGGGAAAACAGGGAAGAGGGAATTAGAGAATAGTCCATGGAAAACGATGGAGGAAGAGAGAGAGAGGGGGAAGAGTGAGGGAACCACAGTGTATGTGCTTGTGTGTGTATGGGAGAAAGAGAGAGAGAGAGAGAGAGAGAGAGATGGAGAGAGGTGAGAAAGAAAGTGAGGAGGAGATTGAGGAAAATGAGAGGGGGAGAGAGCAAGTGAGAAAGAGATTGTAAGAAATTAGAGGAGATAGAGGGAGAGGGGGTGGAGGTTGAGCGAAATAAAGAAAGTAAAACAGAATGTGTTAAGAGACAGAGAGGGGTAATCCTGCTTGCGTTTATGTGTATGGGTGTGGGCGCCTAGTTTTTGAGGAGGGGGACAGACAAGGGAAAAACCCCAGATATTGGGATAGGAAATAGAGTGGGAAAGATGGATGGCAATGGCGACTATTGACCTTGTTGACGCGAGGAGGGAGATACTGGACAATTTCTATCGATTTAATTAAGCGTTATATTAAGCGGGTGAAGAATCAATACTGCAAAATGTGAAGTAAAGGGGTGAGGGGAAAGATGGAGACAGATATGCAAGAGAGAACAAGAGAGAGAGAGGGGGTGTATTTAGGGAAATAGAAAGTGTAAGGGCAACGGGTAAATATCCGGTTAAAGAGATACGGAAAGAAAGAGAAAGGAGAGGGAGAGAGGGAGAAACATAGAGATTGCGAACTATGCACTAAGAGAGAGAGAGAGAGAGCCATGCGGCTACAATTTGTCACCCTAGCAATTCTTGTCAGCTAAAACAGGCATGATGCATTCATTTTACCGTTTTAGTTCGCGAGGTAATTTCAAAATAAGGGGCTGTTTTCATGAGGTGAATAGACAAGCGAGACAACGACCGCAGATAACTCAATCACCACCTCGGACCAAAATTGCATGATATTAAAGACCCGGTCCCATGTGACGGAAATCGGTATCCATACTCTCACGAACAAAATCATTTAATATCTATTCTCTTCAATTTTCTATCAGCTAGGTATTGAGTAAGATTCAGGCCGCACCGTACAGATATTACGCTAATGGACATTCGTTAAATATCCAATTTCTTTTTCCACGTACAGTCCAGTAGATCCGCATGTATATCGTAGTTACTTTTACGATGTCGCTATTTTTATCGGCGCATTGTGACCGTTCCTGGACATCACTAACGATAACATTATCTCCTGGCCTTTAAATAACACCAGCCCACACCTCTCCCTAATGAGAAGCACATATTTCCGTTCTAAAGAAAGAAGTGGACAGTAGGGAAGTGACTTCCTACATGAATTATCGGGGCTCAAGGTGCAGATTTGCCTTTTAAATCAGTTTTAAAAGAAAAGAAGAGAAATTGGATTAGAAAAGGGTCGTCATTGTCTTACCCCACTAGCTACATTAGGTTTGTAAATAAGTTTATTTTCAAAGAAGTTTCATAATGAAACGCCCCCGTAATGGATGAGGAACGAATACATGTAGATATGATTATGTGATGTGACGCTCTTTGCTATAACTGGTTCATTAACAAAAACATAAAAGAAATTAATCCTTTTCTCTAATATGCTGACACACCGATCAAACCGATTCTTTTTTTGCATGTTTTGCAATCAACATTCCGAAACAATTATTCACTATGAAACCCTTTTAGCTATTTATACGGCGCATATAGTGAGTCTTACTGATAGGATGTACGTCTTAAGCAATAATTGCTCATGCACGTCGCATGTGAGGCATCAATATTAACGCACTATTACGTATGTCGATTAAGCCTTTTGGGGGCAATGCGCGCATGCGCCAGTAAATTCAGATCTATCTGAGGTCTGACCATTTGTCATCCCATTAAATTTTGTTTAAACGATGCTACTTCCACAACACGTGTTGGTAATTTGTTAAATTTAAACGTGCACCTGACATTATAACCTTCAGGGTGTTTTCAGTCCCGTATATTATTAGTAGGTTTACATCTACCATAGACAAAGCTGGTCTTTGGCGCAGCCCGTTTGGAACGGGCTAAATACCCCGACGTCCGTGAAATGTTCAGCTTTCGAAGCATTTGGTAAAGGCTCGTTCAAATTTGATGCGGTTAAGGGAAAAGAAACAACTAAACACGCATCATTTTTCCCCATCGCATATTAATTGGTTAACATCTACTGTAGACAAGGCCGATCGCTATCGCGGCCTATTGCAACGCGCACATTGCCCCATGGACATGGTGCGTCATTCATCTGACGTATCACTGCGTCAGTGAACTGTGGCACTATGCAAATGTCGTTTCAAACCAAACGGTACAAATTATTCATTTGTTTACTATACTTGCGCACGTATTCGTGTCCTTCACAAACCCCGTTAGCGTTGATGATAACGCAACTACTTGAAAAGGGTGTTAACTCTTATCGTGCCACAGGGCTAATCCCCATTGTTCCAGGTTGTTTTGGAGATAATCTGATTAACGCGATGGTTCTATGAATGGCGAGTGCAAAACACACAGCACAGCCCAATGAGCATCAACAATAACTGCTACTACGTAAGTGTGTACGCACGCACATGGCACTCAATAGGTAGCGTGCACAGGCGCGTACGCAGGGGGGGGGGGGGGGTTTGGGGGGTTAACCCCCCCCCCTTTGGTATTTTTATGTGTATAAACCCCCCCAAAACCCCCCCCCCCCCCCCCTAAACCCCCCCCCCCCCCTTTTGGATTTTTTTTTTTTTTTTTTTTGTTTATTATTAAACCCCCCCCCCCCCCCCGCTTATTCAGCGGTCAGCTGAGTCGTTGCGATTTTTTTGGGACCAAAAAAAAAAAAAAAAAGTGTCCTCTTACACCCCCCCCCCCCCCCGCTTATTCAGCGGTCAGCTGAGTCGTTGCGAAATTTTCGGCCCGATTTATAAATGTTAAAAACCCCCCCCCCCCCCCCCTTGAAAAAATCCTGCGTACGCGCCTGAGCGTGCATGCAGCCTCATGACAGGCTATGAGTTAAAGCATACGACTCGTATAAACGGGGCGTTATATATTTCCCTCTCGTGGTTTAGTTTCTCACGTACACTGTGTGATGTTAACTTTAGGTTTTCATGAAATCTTTCGACAAAACAGTTTTAGACCTTGTTTAACTATACAATGATATATTTTAACCTCGGGAAGTATACTTCCAACCTATACGAATGATAACTTATTACTAGAATTACATATTTATGTAGATACTCACGCCCATTATTCTGGCTCAATAGTATATCGTATGAATGATACCCATGCGCAGGTAAGTAATGCCACTTATCAACCTCTTCACCTGAAACACCATGTCATTGTTTTAAGAATGACCTTATTTTTTTGTGTCAATGGTATACTTATTGACTTGAAATGACCATTATGGTATTTTTCTTCTGAGGGCGTATATTTTACCTTGAATATTTGAAAAACAGGTTCGTTATATATTTACTAGAATATGATCCTTGCCTTTTAATGACAGTCAGGTCTTATTTGCTTGACTTTACAATAACAAGACTCAAGCACACTAACGCCGTTATTTTTCAAAATATTTGTTCCTGTTTCCTTGGTTTTGATGATACCTTCTCTTGACAAACCTATATATAACCTTGAATATTCGAAAAACAGGTTCGTTATATATTTACCAGAATAGAATATTTGCCCTTTAATGACAATCAGGTCTCATCTACTTAAAATCCAACGTGTAAACTACACTAACAATACTAAATCACACGTACCTCGTTATTTTTTCAAAATAATTATCCCTGCCTGCTAGGTTTTAATGATACATTCTCTCCGTGTCATCAATATATCCTTGACAAACACATATGCGTTAACCTCAGAAAATGCCTATACTTCGATTTTAATGATATGAGCTGGCTAACGTACAGCTGTTTTTGCTATTAATGTCCATTTAGGAGACACGACACGTAGAGTATGGTCAGCCTCCCTGGTATATTGAAATGAGAAACGAAAGCGTGGGAGGGGAGAGAGCTAAAGTAGGAATAAGAAATATATGATGATCATGGGGATAGAAGATGTTGTTCTTCAAGTGTATTGTGCATAACAAAAATGTTATCATTCATGAATTAAGAAGCACGACATTTTTTGTTTATATTGCAAACACATGCGGCAAATAACAAGCTTATTGTGTGTAGTTTGGTATATTTCCATAGTCTACCTCAAAATAGAGGGGCAACAAGTATTACAGAAATCTTAGAAATGCATGCGGTATTATTTCAACACATTGTACATGTAGTTTATCTAGAGTAGGTATTAAACTATCATTATTTTAAAAGATAAAAGTTCCTGGAACAAACTGTGTCTCGATTCCCAATCAATCTTCAGAATTGACTAGTAATACTTATTTAATGTAATAATGACCTGAATTATTTTTGTTATAATTATTATTAGGTGATACGTACGTAGACGTATCACCTTTTGATTTCGTCAAGATTTTTATTATTATTATTTATTTATTAGGTGATACGTACGAAGTCTACGTATCACCTATTGATTTCGTCAAGATTTTTATTTATTATTTATTTATTATTTATTATTCTTCCTCGATTTTGTTCGCAGGATATCTCAAGATTGAATAAAGCCATTGTCATGAAATTTTCAATGATGATAGACCTTAGTCTAACTTAGAACTGCGTGACTTTTCAAAGACTCAAAATTATCGTGACGTCATCCAGGCGCCATTTTGTGAAAATCAACTTATGATCATATCTTCATAACGGAAAGTAATTTTTCATTCATATTTAGCACGAATTAGATCGATATCCGTCCGGTCAATTTCAGGTCAAGAAATGCGCGCAAAAATGCGCGTACGCTTTTGTCCGCGCGTTTACGCGCGCGAAATTTTTTAAAATGCTCCAAATCATCCCAAATTTTTTTTACATACGTTTCAGGCCATATAGAGCATTTGATAAAAAAATTACGCACACGTGCATGCGCGCGCGTTTTCGCGCGTACTTGCATTTTGCAACATAGAATCGCCGATTTTTTTCTGTCATCATATTTGGTACATTTTTCCAAGCATTTTGATAACTTGTTCACCTTTTATTAACGCAATGAGCGTCCGTCAAAGTTGACAGCACGCGCGGATTTGCGTTATCTTTATCTACAATACATGGGCAAAAACATGCCTATATAAAATTCATTGTAACTCTTTAGAATAGATAGAAACTCCTAATATTTTTTTCATATTTGGATAGATTATGAGTTGGAGATATCATTTCATGTCTCATTTGATCCTCAATTAACTCATGACGTCATCATAATGGCCTCCAAACTCAAAATTTCAATTTGCATATTATGACGTAATCATATTTTTGGAAAATTGATTGTATCTCTGTAAATATCGATCAATTTTCTTTCAGATTTTGATATGTTCTAGCTGAGACAATTTTCTACAAATTCAGTGTTCACAATTTTAATTTTTGACAAAAGTATCATGGTGTATTTTTGCGATTAAAGGAGGCATGTCAATTTTTCACATTTTGCGTGTATTCTCTATGGGACATGACTTTTTCTCAAAACTGGATTCTACACTCCTGTCTTTCGCGAGCAAAATCTCCGTTGTTTTATCTTTGTTTTCGCTGAGCTTCGGATATGTTGTTGCTGAGACAATGGGCTACCATAAGTGTGTCCTTTATTTTTCGATTAGATGCCGGGATCATGCTCATATTTCACTTGCAAAGTAGGATTTTAGAATTCCATTTCCCGTTTACGTGTAATCGCTATGGGAGATGTTTTGGTATATCGGTAACGCACTTGACTTCCAACCTCGAGATCCCTGGTTCGAGTCCGGGTGTCTCCAACAATTTTTTGCTTCACTTTTTTTTTCCTTTTGACCTTCATTGTACCATCTCCTTTGATTATTTAAACACGTAGAATCGCAAATAATGTCATAAATAACCCTTTTTACTTTATTATTACCCTATTTTCACTTAATCCATTACTTTTTGCGTGTAATCCCTATGGGAGATGACTTTTTCTCAAATCTGGAGTCTACATTCCTGTCTTTTGCGAGCAATATCGCCGTTATTTCTGCTTGGATTTTGTTGATTTTTGAGTATGTTGTAGCTGAGACTATATGCTATCTAAATCATCTCTCATCTTTTCAATAAGATGTCATGATCGCGCTCATGATCATGATCATGATCATCATGATCATCATTATCATAATGATGATAATCATTTATCAATTACATTTTCATTTCTTTGAATAAGATAAAATCGTCAAAAGGTGTTCTTCATGATGTAAATTAGAGTCAAATGTGTAACTGGTTACTGCACAGGGTCAAAGGTCATATATCGTTTCAATCTATCTTCCCTAGATCCATGATGATCAAGGAGACACAATTTAATCTTGACATATGAATAGATCATAATGAGAGAAGCATATAAATGGGAGAAGCATTTTACAAAATAATATATCGTGTAATGCATTATTCTTTATGTAAACCATTATCATACGTATCACCTAATTCGTCTAAGTGACGAATTAAAGTCTAGTTTATTTATTATTATTCTTCCTCGAATTTGTTCGCAGGATATCTCAAGACTGAATAAAGCCATTATCATGAAACTTGCCATGATGATAGATCTTAGTCTAACTTAGAACTGCGTGACTTTTTAGAGAGTCAAAGTTATCGTGACGTCATCCAGGCGCCATTTTGTGAAAATCAACTTATGATCATATCGTCATAACGAAAAGTAATTACTCATTCATATTTATCATGATTAAGATCAATATCCGTCCGGTCAATTTCAGGTCAATAAATGCGCGCAAAAATGCGCGTACGCGTAGGTGCGCGAGTTTACGCGCGCGTAAAATTTCAAATTGCTCAAAATCGTCCTAAATTTTTTTTGCATACGTTTTAGGCCATTTTAAGCATTTCATAAAAATTCGCGCAAAACACGCATTTTTGCACGTTTTCGTTCGTCATGGCCGAACGGAAAATAATTCCTCAGCAAAAACATTTGACAGAATATTCCTCATATTTGTCCGAACAATTTGATACCATGTTTATCTCTTCATCACTATTAATACCGGAATGAGCGTCCGTTCAAGATAACCGTCCGTACGCGCGATTTTTGCAATACATAGCATATATGGGCAAAAACGTGCCTATAACAAGTCCATTATAGCCCTTTGGAACGTTTGTTTACCGCCAACTTTTTTCAAATTAAGAACGAGTATGAGTCGGAGATGTGATTTCATATCTCATTTGGACATTAAGTACATCTTGACGTCATTAAAATGGCCTTGGGAGTCAAAATACGAATTTGCATATTATGACGTCAGCCTATTTACGAGAAATGATTTTTTTTCTCTACAAATATTGATCAATTTTCTTCTAAATTTTGATATGTTGTAGCCAAGAAAATTATCTACAAGATTAACGTACATTATTTATCATTTTGATGACCACATCATAGCGAAAATTTAAATTAAAGGCGACATGTCAATATTTTCTTAGTTTGCGTGTTAGGCGTATATGGGGGTGACTCTTTCTGAAATCCTGATTCTACAATTCTCTATCGAATACCTGAAGGGGGCGCTATACCACTTTTAATCATGGCCATCGTCATTTAAAACCAAAAAAATCATCATCAATATCATCATTATCGTATTTATAAATATTATCATTAGATCATCATCGGCACACTTTCATGATACAAAAATAGCATACGTATCACCTAATTCGTCAAAGTGACGAATTAAAGTCTAGTTAACATTATTATCGTTATAATTACTTATATTATAATGTGTTTGTACTAATATCGTCATTTTTATTTATATTAGCAGTATTACTATTATTACTACTACTAATCTCATATCCTTATTTTCATTGCTATTAACTCATAGCCTGCCATAAGGCTGCATGCACGCTATCGCTATGCTGCTTTGTCCATGCGAGAGAGCTACCGCTCGAGCGCCATGTGCGTGCAATGCAGCATTCGTAATAGCAGTTATTGTTCATGCTCATTGGGCTGTGCTGTGTATTTTGCACTCGTTATTCATAGAACCATCGCGTTAATCAGATTATCTCCAAAACAATCTGGCACGGGGGATTTAGGGCTTGGCACAATGGGGATTAGCCCTGTGGCATGATAAGAGTTAATACTATCCTCATCACATCATAATGTTAGTATTATTAGTAGTAGTAGTAGTAGTAGAAGCAGCAGCAGTAGTAGTAGTGGTAGTAGTAGTAGTAGTAGTAGTAGTAGTAGTAATAGTAGTAATAGTAGTAGTATTAGTAGTATTAACATTACTGTTATCGTTATTATTATTATCAGTATCCTTATTGTTATCATTATTATCATCATCATCATTATTTTATTGAACATTAAATATTACTAGTGCCCACACACACAACATTAATTATTATATTGAAATAAAACAAGTATTATTTTCTAATTAAACTTGGGAAAAGTTTCAGGAGGGAAGAAGGACAGTACATATTTCTTTAAAATATTGTCTGTATTTCCATTTAAATAGATCGCTGTTTTCACTTTACAAAGATATTTGTTCTGCATCGCCCAGAAACCTTTCTAACACCTTTCCTCTTATACCGTCTATGTTCCAATCCAAAAGTGCCCTTATTGTACTGGAAAGGAAATTAGGGTTAATTATGCTCGGCTCATTTCGGCAGGTGAGAATTGGGTTATACCTTACCTTAAAAATACCCGTTTAATAAGGTTAAGTGATAATCAATAGAAGCGATCCATCATTTATTACTCGGGCATTTTACAGTCTTAGTCAATTTACGGAGCAATTTGTAATTGATTTGCGCGGGGAAAATTGGTGTAGTTATAGGGGGAAAGAGAAAACTTGGTTTTTATCGAACTCTTATCCTTTCAGGCGTTATAAACGTGAGGACACGTCTCACATTGCCTGTTTTGTCAAATTGATCGACTTTATTGCCCGTTCAGACAGAGGAAAATATTCGAAACGTCGTATAAAGAACCATCCTAAAGTAACATTGCAGTACACAATGGTAATAAGACGAGCAACATAATATCAGGAAACGTCGTATAAAATAACTAGTTTGGAAGAGGATAATTGACATGACAATTATACATTCACCAGTTCGTGCTAACGCTGAGCCCCGCCCATTTGTTCCTTCCCATATCCATACGATACGACGTCTACACTAGAACGCTACCCTGATTCTTTATCGAGTTTTCGTCAAAAACGATGGTAAAACGTGCGTTGTACTGTCCGACGTTTATATACTAACTAGGACGGAATTATGGTTGTCTACTTATTCTCCCCATTAGAGGTTTTGTTGTATGACGTTCAAAGCAGAGTAGAAGTAGAAGAATTGTATAGTAGAATTTTGATAATGTAAACGAGCGTTCGTATATCTATACCGTGTATTTACAGATATACGATTAAATGTGTAAGTCTGAACGGGGATTGAAAAACCTACTATCATAGGTATGTTATCGCCTATATCGTGTCACTAACTCTAGCGGGTAACCTGATTTAGGGGAAAGATTGGTCTTCAAAGATCAAGTTAGAAGGTGACGGTAAAGCCATTTGATGTTTCACGGCTGACTGCAGAAGGGTATCAATGCGACAAGCTGCTAGAGATTGACTGAACGGGACTGGCATATTCCCTATCACTCGTTCACCAAGCCGTGGCAGATAAGGTTAAAGATATCACGATTTGTGTTCACGACCCCATTTTTCTCTGGTGTATGTCACTTTTTTTCCCGCGTTCAGACTGCCACGATTCAACGTATTGCTCCACGGGAATTTTGTCTGACCGTTGTGTATAAAGAAGCCTTCGTTAGCAGCTAACCTATAGACCGGCACAGTGATAGAGGGTTCAGTGACGTCATGCTAGAGGGTTCAGTGACGTCAAAAACTATAGCGAAACGCATGTCCAGTGACATTTGAGCATCGTTTCCAAAGAAAACTCGATACACAATCCGGGTCCGGCCCCTCTGGTCGTAACGCCACATTGTACGAAAATCATAAAGCTGCGTGGGGCTCTAATGCCCACTGATGACTGAGTAGCTACCGTGTCAACTGGTCTCCCCCAAACTCTGGTTTCTTATAAAAACGACGTTTCTCTGTACAATTTGCTATCTAGTCAGTAAGCCCCTTTCAATATGTTCCGATGAACGGGTTACAAATGTCGACTGCTATAAATCTATTTGCGCGCCACAGATCTCGTTTCTGCCTGCTAGCATATAACCTTGCCAGAATAACGGTATCGAGGAATATACTGCCTTATTTAATTTAATTCTTTATAAAATGTCACATTAAGAAATTTCACGCAATTCTATTCCGACAAATTGTGTAATTTGAATGACAGTAACCAATGCGGTTAACATTACACAGTAGACATGGTAGATGGCATTCAAAACCTACAAATTGATGTATGACGTGATTGGTGTAGCGTGCTCTCAGGTTGGTCTGAGATAGATGCAGCATGTTTTTGTCATAACCGAATAAACTATTAATGAGCAGATATTGTACCTGTTCGATATGTTATGTATTTTTAATGAGTTAGTATTATTTTGTATGTACTTTAAATTAGTGCAATGTGTTTAAAAAACAAAATATTTCAATTGGTAGAGTTGGACTTTCAACCTTAGCCTTTTTTTTCTACTGAACTTTGAATACGAAAACTGTAAATGTTTAGAAACTCTGCTCTAAACGAAAACGTGTCGGGGAGGGGGGGGGGGGTGGTATCTGCAGGTATCTATAATACACATACACGCACATACGCACGCACACACACCCTCACATACACTAATAAGAACAGAACAAAGAGGAGATACATGTACACAACATTAAACATAAGCGACTCATTGTCAGCCTAATAGCCGTTTAGACTCATTCATGCGAACTTGGATTAAAAATAAACATATGTAGTACACAAAACAAGCGGGGTGTACATATAAATAATAATCATGTATCGGTATTGGGTAACTTTGTCTCAGATTCTCAAACAAAAACCTGGATTAATCTCATGCTGCAATGATAAGTATAAACCTTCAGGTTAGTCAGGAACCCCATGAATATTACAAGCCGATCACCTGTGCAAATATCAAGATATTAATGAGTGGAAATCGAAATAAAATTTTGCGTTTTCCTAACGGTTTTCCTAACACTACAGTCTATTTGGAAAAACATGTATGTTAAAACTGGTCACTCAAATATTTTTACTTTATGAGGCACTTCGTTATCATTTTGAAGCGCGATTTTGTGTTAGGGCTTCAATATTACACCATATCACAAACACTGATGGCACGTAGGGAAATGCATCTCAGATTTAACATTGTTAAACGATCCCTTAGAGATGAGATTCCTACCAGCGCAAGCCAAGGTGAAAAAAGTCAAGGACACGTTGGACTGCAAGGCTTCTTAGAAAATAATAGCATTATAAAATAAAAATACCTTCACCTTATCATGGAGTTACTAACTTATGTAGCATTATGGTCCATCATAACAAATATAATTGTTTGTATCAATAACGTTGAACTCGTCAACACATTGGAGAAAAAATGGTGCTGTTCACAAATTTTGTTTGTGTCATTGGAAGAAAATAAAAACACAATAGGGACGAGATGTTTGCTCAACGGGGATATAGATTCGAAAGTATAGAATTACGACAAAAATACTATCATGATCAATTTTCGCACTAACCTCTTGTCTTGATTACAAAATATGGCGGCTCTGTTTACATAGGTGCCGCCGGGTTTTTGCTGGAACCCATTCAACCCGAGACCAACCAAATTACCGCGTTCATACATGTATATATTTTCCTTGTGTGTAAGCAAGACCGGTATCTTTTTCAATATGCATGAATGCATTAATTTCGTACATACTAGAAATATGCCATTATTAAATAAGACAGTGGTTATGTTTATACTGCCGGCCTTTTTTTTTTTTGAATATACATTGTTAAAAATTGTATTACATTCTCGTCGCGTCTGACCCGAAAGCCGCGTTCATACAAACAAAAATATTCATGTTTCGTCTTTTTAAAGGTAGGCGTTACTACTGCAGCTAGAAGGGATTAGACCACACAGCGAGCCAGCGAGGTCAGTGTGACAGGTGGCTATCTCATTAACTCAGCTCTCATTTAACATAAGAAAAAGAGGATCATGGGGGACCAACAGGCACCGATTTGGGAAGTTTTCTATATAGAGGGAGCAAGTAGCTACAAGTAGGACAGTGTGCCTTTAAGCAAATTATATGCACGGAGGCACGTGTAACGTATGGACAGGGAAATGTGTTGTAATAAACGTGTTTGCCTTTCGTTCTTCCCTGTTTTCCGCCTTTGAATATTAATAAAATTATATTATATTAAATTGAATATAGAGAATCCTTTAAGTCCGGATGTTTACGATTCACTGAAGAAATTGCGAATGTGAACCAGGATCAACCATTGGATACCATTTGTAAGACCAAAGAAACCTGAGAAGAGATCAATACGAATAGTGTCATTGAAATGCATTTTGGTCACAAAGGTCGGTACAACGAAGCTATAATATTTTCAGGTCAAACAATAAAGGAAACAACACAAGGCCATCATCTTCGAAATAAGGTGACCCATTTCTAGTAATCCACTTGTCAAATCATCATTGTCTATCTTTGTCGTAAAGCGTGTCTTTTCTCCGTCTCCATTTCTTGGAGATTATGGAGTTATGAGACAGTTCGAAGATTTTGGTACATTGGGTATTGAGTTTAGGGATGCTGTTACCAAATAGAATATCTTTTTGACCTTTGATTGATTTCCTGTTTACTGACTATTGGTATGATTCCTGAAAATCATGGCAAATAAAAGGTTTGTATGACACACACCTACTTTTACATGTTTACCCCCCCCCCCCCCCCCCCTCCCGTGCCTACTAACTTGAAAGAAAAAAAGCCCGGTCAAATGACATTTAAAGGCTAACTTGCACATCATTGTTTCAATAGTAATAATAATAATAACAATATTCCGCTTTTATATAGCGCCTAATACATCAACGATGTGTCTAAAAGCGCTTTACTACCCCTGTCATCGGATTAAGGCTTCCCCGCACACATGCTGTACATTTGCTCCATTCCTTTCACCTTTTTATCGCCATTTTCGCATATCATGTGTACAGACATTTCAAGAAGATCACTTCTTTTAAAGAGGATAATCTCATATTCCTCCAAATAGGATGAGGAAAAATACGAAAGCTCAGACAATATTTTCTATTTTTACAATACCTGAACTTCCTCTTTAAGGAATAACATTGACGATTTTAATTTCGGTAATACCTTGTGGCGTAACGATCTGAATATTAATATCTCTTAGGCATGCCCTATTTACCATTAACCCATGCCGGAATGCCTCTTGAGTGCCAAATGGACTACATGGTTGGGTTATTCAATATCAAAGTAATAAGATATTGCATTTATATCTTGTGAATCACAAAGTCATGAATCTAAAAGAAACCGCACGCTACCCGAAATAGCTGACGTCTTGAGCAAATGCACTTGGAGTGTATCTTGAAAGCGACCGAAATCCAATATGAAAATTTCGTCTGAACCCCTTTTTAGATTTCTGATCCCGCTCAATGTCCCAAACTCTCGCTTTCTCTCTCTCTCTCCATCTCTTAATCATTTCTCTCTCTCTTTAAATATCTTTCTCTGTATTTCCTTCAAAATGCTGCTCTGCCCCTTCTTACCCTCTATTTATTTCGCTTTCTCTCTCCCCCACCTTTTTCTGGCTATCTCTCATTCTGTAATAATGTATTTTCATATGTCACTCTCTCTCTGTACAATTTGTTAGTGTTTGTGTTTGTCATCCATCTCTTTCTCTCTATCTGCATATGTCTATATATCTACCTAGCTTGATATCATTCTATCAACCTGCATTTCTCTCTACATAATGTCGACCCCCCCCCCCTATTTATATATCTCTCCCATCAATCTCTCCCCTCTTCTCTCCCTTTCTCACTCTCTCTCCACCTCCTCTCTCCACCTTCTCTCTCTCACTCTCTCTCTCTCTCTCTCTCTCACTTCTCTCTCTGAAACTCTTAAGCTCTCAAGCCTTGACTTTCCGTCCCTCAAATCAATCTCCCTTTTTCTTTTCCTTTTTAAAAACATTTTCTTTGATTCTTAGTAAAATGATGTTCCTCCGCCCTTTTTTCGAACTCAATACATTGTAACCTGAGTAAATTCCGAGATAATTGTGCACGTATATGTAACGTTTTCTTGTGTTTCTCAATAATCTGAAATAAGACGCATTTTCGTAGCTTGATTCGGTTGATTTCCCACCGGGTGCGTAGTACCGGCGGATAACGCGTCCAAATTAAACCGCAAACAAGGCGAAGCATCGACAGTTTACTCTGTTAACGATGCAACATAATATAATTATTCAAAATTAGCGTCTATGTGAGATTTAAATATGGAGGAAATGCAGATACGCCCAATATCCGCTAAACACGATGCTTCGATTGTCTAACGTAGGTTTGCGTCAGCCTCTGCTGCTGACTTTGATGTACCTTGTATGTGTGACATCGTTTAAAGAATTGATTGAGAAAAGAACTTTACATATGCATGGATGACCTTACATTACTTTCCTTCAATGTCTATATTAGCGAAGGCCATAATGCAATTGCAAGGGGTGTGAAGGCTTTTATCTCGAGAGCTCAGTTGCGTTGTACAGCCTTATTTCTTACCGACCCCAAATTTTTGAACGCGTTGAATGACTTTTTTCTCTTCCTAATGTTTGCTAGCAAACATTTTTATCGTACAAATTAAATTTGGTAGGATGGCACATATTTTCTTTCTTTCTTTTTTGATTTTCTTCTTTTTACACCTTACGCATATTCTATATTATTATGCAATACTTTGATTTCCCATGTGTCTTCGTTATATCACAAGTGATTTCTGGGAAATTCCCCTTTTCCATGTGCATAACATGTAAACACACTGATTTATTTGTGCCCCTGATTTTTCCAAGAAGGAAGACAAAACTTGATTCTTTGAAAACATTACAAACAATCATGTCAAATGGTCTTGTTTGATTGTGTTTTGTTTTTTGTTTAGCTTTTGACATGGGGAAGTGGTTTATAAAAAAAAAATGACTGCTAAGTGTTCGTGCCATGGTTTCAACCGTAGCTCCTCAGTGATCTCGAGACTGCACAATTTAATATGTTTACCACAAGAACAACTTGCCAATGGTTACATATATCAGGAGAATATGTTATTTTATAATTAATTTTTTACCAGGATAAAGTTCTTAATAATGACTCTATAGTATGCATCTTTTCAAACAAATTGTATGCAGATTTCACTCCCCCTCTCCAACTCTTCTCAAACCATCAGGTGAATGAACATTTTGATTTTTGAAATATGTGTTAAGCTACACGGTATATCTGAGTATATCAGCTTATGGCTATATTATTCCTTTCTCAATTTCAAGAGAGGTTAAAAGTCATCTTTAAAACATGAACCTAATTTTGAAGAAATCCATTTACTAATCACATCACGTATTCAATAGGTTATTGTCAATTTCTTTTAAAGTGCACCGATTCGGGTAAATATTTCAGTTTGCTTATGGATCTAGGGTCAAAGAATAGAACGCATGAATGATGTATGTTTTTTAAGTCGGTTGCCGTCATGACGGACGTTTCATAAGGTGACCGAGGTTGCCCAAGGTGAGGTAGGTCGGAGAAGACGAAGGGGAGGGGGTGGGGGGGGGGGGCATGTTCTCCGAGTAGAAGCACCGCACGGCGAACTAAATACAACGAAGAGGTGTTCATAATATCGCCTTGGATCTCCGCTATCGCGCCGTGGCTACGACACTATTTTACCTTTCCAATGGCAGTTATAATTGCGCTACAGTTTGGGCGAATAAAGTCTTTATATAACGGCTGTGTCCATTGAACCATTATGAACGTCGATGACCTGAAATTAACAACTTCGCCACCTGCGCCTTATCAACAAGTTTAATAATTATTCTTGAAATAGAGAGAGAGAGAGAGAGAGAGAGAGGAGAGAGAGAGAAATGGGGTGTGAGGGCGAAATCGGCGCTCTTCCCCCTTATTTGGTTTTCACCATTTTTCAATTAACTACCATCCTGTCTTATTTATACTTGTTAATGATAATTAAGGGCTGGGAGCTAATGGGGCTTCTTGCTTACGTCACAGCCTTCCTATATCAATTTCGTGTTCATTCATGTTCCTTATGCAGGTTGTTGTTGCGTATTTTTTTGTATTAAATACGAACTGAAATCGAGACGATCATTTGTATGATTTAAAATGCGTGTTCGAGAAAATGAAACATGAAGCAATACTTACAAGCTAATTAAAAATAGTATCAAAACAGAAATGCAGAGACAAAGAAATGTCCATGAGCAATTATAAGAACATATGAGCAATAACAACGCGTGTTTTTACTTTTACGTGCCTTTGCGTACTGCAATGGCGTAATAAAAGTCTCCATAACGTTATTGCAAATAATATTATTATTATTAATTGCTTTTTAGGTTTAACTTTTAAAAATAAAAGGAAATCATGGTTTTGTATCATTTTGAAAATAACAAGTGAAAATTTTAATCTTTATCCTCTCTTTTTTTCTTTATTCTGTCCTACCCGTTGTTAAGAATTTACAAAATTTGTAAACTTTATTAACTTATCATGTGAGATTTTGCCTTTTAATCATGGGAAAGTATTCGTAAACCATAAACCTCTTATGATTCCCCACTTTCATTTTTTATGAATATATCCACACGTATTTATACATTCTTCGATATTTGTTAAGAAGTGAAATGAAATGAAATGTCCTACTTAGAAAAATTACGTATTATCTTGCTGTCCCAACAACAATTCTTCTGACGTGCCCCGAATATACGTGCCATATTCAATCTTTGTTTAACTAGCTTTATAATTATATCTATAAATACATTTAAACATTGACAAAATCAAGTTGGTATTTCATTTTTCATTCCAGGAATCTATGATAGACTTTCCATGGCATACGTATACTGTTGCTCTTCGATTAATAGTCGCTATTGCACGCCAATTTTACCCTACATTAAGCACAATTACACCCAGGCTAAATGCAAAGTTATGAAATATGAATCTCCCAGAGGGCCGAGTTGTTTAATTGGCATCGGCGAAAACAGCTTCGGGGGACGAGTTGCAGATATCCCAGCTACGTTGAGGCGCAATGACAATTTCATTACCGGTGTACCATGCCTCCCAGAAACAATTAACACGCTAATATTTTGTGTAGAGACTGATTCTCAAGAGAGCAGACCTTTTTAGAAGGGCCCAAAGGAACTAGCTTTCATGGTAGGGGCAGAATAATCGGTGGAAGAGGAAAAAACGAGTGATTCGGCTTCTCTGATTTATGTCAAACTCCAGGATCGTGACGATGGTTTACCACTTTCTCTATGGAATAGCATTGTTTTTTTCATTGACGTAGGTAACACATATCTGACTAAAATATCACAACAAGTAAAATGTATAGCTTGTGGTATTATATTTTAAATAAAGTTCATCTTATTAGCACATTCAAAAGAAAGATGATTAAAATCGACTGTTTCGAAAGGGAAGTCACAATTTTATTTTTTATTTGTTATTGGAACACGTTCGCTGTTTCTTTGGGGCACAGTTTAATACAACTTCATCCGATATTCTGTATCATGCATGCTCTTAGTTTAGTACGATTCCTTTTTACTGAAGCTGAAGGTAAATTATATATGTTGCAAGAGAGCAACAATGAAAGAGGAGGGGGAAGGGTGAAATGAATGATACGACCCATTTCAAACGTCCTCTCTACACTCGATCGCTTTGCTCACTCATAATTACATCGACCTCGCAAGACTATTGCCCCCACTCCGACCAATGCCTACTGAACAGTATTAGGGTATCCTTTACACTCCGGTGGCTTTATCCAACTCTCTGCACGGTTGTACGTTTGCAGCAATGGAAATTTACACAACTCAATAGATACCAATAGTCCGGTTTATTAATATATCCAAATGTATAGTTGTTTTTTCCTGGGGGCGTGGTGACGAGTTATTTCATTAACCTGTTAATCAATGAATGACATAAAATATTTGGAATCATTACTACAATATGTGTTGCTATTTCGGGCAAGCCTCAGACAAGCTCAACAACCGTTCTTTTAACAAAAGGATTAGTTAGTGCAACACAATGGCCTTGCAAAATTACCCTAGATCGTGATTATCTCCATTACAATATTTTAACACTGATGCACATACATTTAATCGATACATACTTTAAAAACCTTGGGTATATTTATCCCATAATAAATGCAATGTGACACAGAGTGGCTATTTGTGCGGCATAAAAAGAGTTAAAGAGGTTGAAACCTTTGATCAATTGAGGAGTGATACTATCAGCGATACTTTTATCGGGCATGCGTATATGTATTGGCGAAATTTGTGCGATGATTTGCTGATTACTTCACAGTTTTATATCCCCTCCAACAAAAATTACCCTATTACCAACATCAACTTCATTTAAACAATGCGTTTGTAATCTGTGACAAATCGGTCTATAGAGAAAAAAAGGAGAGCTTTCAAAATGTCACCTTTGTTCAGCTTTTTTTGTTTCCATCATAAAATTATAAGTGATTAACTGTTTACTTAGCAGGGCGGATCTTGGCATTTGTCCATATATTTGTAGAAGTTTGATGAGGAAATATCCTTTTCAATCGCCTGCAAGCCCATGTTATCTTGTTATACGCATCAAACAAAGTCACGCACCGTTCTAAAGGCAATAGCTTATCATCGTAATCTTCTATCAGCCGATGTATCATAATGTTCGTGAGTAGTCCTAGAGAATCGGACAAAAAATACACATCCAGGCCACCTTACATCATACTTTTCATAAATTAGATTTCAACGGATGGTTGGGGTTTAGAACCGTTAAATGCATTCCTCCTCATCCGTCCCTTATCAGTAACCGCCATTTACCCCCTCGCACTTTTTAGTGATGCTCCCTGTTAAATTAAGCGTCGCATCTGTGACGCACGGTGTGCGAGAACAGGGTTGACATTCAGGGTCGCCATATAACCTCGTCCTTATCGCGGTATATAATCAACCATCAGCGTTAGCCGAGTTGTTTTTGGGGTGTTTCTACGGGGCAGTGACAACATTCATAAGTAAAGGCGACACCTAGGGCACTCGCAAACGAAACCCATTTGTCATCGCACACTTAGAACCTACTATTTCATGACAAACGACATTTTTTTTATCTTAAACGTGTATTGATTCAAGGGCTCTATAGGTTCATTGTCGCGTGTCACATGCGCAGATACGTGCAAATTAGAAGTAATTAATCAATACCGATATACAGTGCGTCCCAGAAAAAAACGAAACCGAGAAGTATCGATGCTTTACCATAACTTAATCACAACCATAATTAATGAATGATACATATTTGGAAAGCTTAGAGTCTCCTCTTTCAGTTGATGCTACTCACGTGATGCATATTTTACGCATGAGTGATTAAAAGCAATTTGAAGAAAGGAAACCAAAAAGTAATTTGGGGGGCGGTATCCGAATTTCAAAGAGAAATACATATTTCTAAAAAGTTAAGTTTCTGCTCTTTCATATAATACCTCAATCAAGAAAAGTGAGCCAGGAATAACAAAGTTCTGTTTGTTTAAAGTAGCCCTTACATTTTCATATTTTTAACAAACGAATTCGTTTTCACTGGGTGCCTGCCGTAGCAAAAAGCAGATTTGACAAAAGACTTAACTCCGTTTCGTTGACAATCAGCCACGCATGAAGACTCTCGTCTACGGCTGATTGTCAACGAAACGGAGTTAGGTCTTTTGTTAATTTCGTTTATTGATACGGCAGGCAGCCAGTGAAAACGAATTCGTTTAATAAAATTATGGAAATGCAAGCACTACTTTAAACAAACAGAACTTTGTCATTCCTCGCTCATTTTTCCTGATTGAGGTGTCATATGAAAGGGCAGAAACTCAACTTTCTAGAAATGTGAATTTTTCTTCGAAATTCAGATACCGCCCGCCAAATGTCTTTTTGGTTTCCTTCCTTCAAATTACTTTTAATCACTCATGCGTGAAATATGCATTATCTGAGTAGCATCAAATGAAAGAGGAGACTCTAATCTTTCCAAATATGTATCATTCATTAATTATAGTTGTGATTAAGTTATGATAGAACATCGATACTTCTCGGTTTCGTTTTTTCTGGGACGCACTGTATATGTACAGATAGTGGACACAGATACGATGTAACAGGTAAATGCCATGTACTGTAGTCTGTTTTAGCCATCACCGTAGTACTCCTATAGTCATGTCAAGCAGTGGTTTTAGAAACTTTATTTAAGAGCCGATTAATCGTGCGTTAAATCGTTATCGACTGTATCTGCGCAGTTATTTTTGTCCAACTAGCAAGGGCAGATTTAATCGTCTCCTTAATGTTCAATGCGTCGATCAAGAGTTGCCAGGATGGGGGCCATATCCGTAGATCGATTTGCAAAGAAGCTGACATCCCATGAGACTGACCACCCAACCTTTCGACAATGTTGGTCTCGTGAACCCTCATACAAGTGGTCAGAGCGCCCTCAAGCATGACATATTCATCCTTTCAGCTGTCGGCCATAGTGTGATCTCTAGAACAAAAATGGAATGTTCGTGATACTGACATTAACGGTCTCATCGACGATCGGTTACACGGACCGTTAGTTTGTTTTACCATTTTTTCGAAACGTTCGCGAGACTGATATTGCTGGTCCCGTTGACTATCAGACCCAGAGGCCGTCATTCTCTTGGACCATTTTTGGAAAATTCACGAGGCTGACATTACTGTCTCTTAGAGTATTGGCCCTTATATGTGGGCTGTCCGTCTCGTAGGCTGTAGCTGGCTTTAAGGTGGGACTGGCTAGACGCATTGAGACGACAAAGTCAAATGTCACTCTCCAGGAAGCAAACAATACAAATGAAATAGGGACCAAATTTGCATTTGATAACAATCTATTTCAATCCTATTTGTTTTCACAACTTAATTTTGATGATTTAATCTGAGAAACAAATCCAATCAACAGAAACCTATGCATATATATCAAAACATGTTTATCGACTGAATTTTAGTTTAAAGATGCATATTAATGGGCTTTCATGTGGAATTTAGCACCATTCGTGTGTTTACCGATGACAGGTGGTGTCAAGCACCATAATAAGCTTTCAGTTACATCAACAACTCTTTAAATACATATTGGCAATTATTGAAGCATTGCTACTTTATATCGTAGTTTTTGTTTAATTCCTTTAAAATACTCTAACACATGGGACAAGGGAAGGCAACAATTTGTGGATGGTAATTTAACACTGCTCAGATTCGAAGTCGGTGGATTCAAATCACTACTCACGTGATCTATTGCTCTCGACGGGGGGTAAACGGAGGTCCATCGTGCACTGTTGGGCGGTTAAGTGTGAAAGAGATACCAGTTTAATGCGTGCACTCTGGCGCCGTCGTCTCCAATACATCATGTTAAAGGTTGTTTTAAACTACCCACCCATGCTATAGTATCCAGTGACCGAGATTTAAAAAAAATGTCAATGTAACTTGCTTAGGAAGGTAAAAATAAGCGCTGTATAAATGTGTCCGTTATTATATTACAGGATATTAAATTACGCCTCCATTAAAGCCTCTGTTAAGGTGTTAGGAGCCCGAATTTTGCCAAAATGTGATAGCAAAACTTTCCTTAAACTGTATCATAATGTGAAAGAGGTTGCCATTTAAAACACAGTTCTTCAAAGATTTTTAGAACAAATGTTTTTGAAGACAAAATCTTAAGGCGCCAATGACAAAAGTTTGTTTGACATGTGGTACAAAATAATAAGACACAAAGCCCCCCCCCCCCCCACCAAAAAGGAACAATAACAAATTAATATACATGTATATTTCGTTGACAAATCACAAGTACGTACATAAGGCAATTGCACTAGAGGATTTAAACAGTAAGTCGATTTTTAATAAATATTTTGACATAAATCCATCAAAGCTATCCTTTGACGGTTTTCAATTTCCCGCTTAAATCTCCTGAACTGATCCAATAGGAACATTAACCTACATTCAAAACGGTGTGGGACTCGTTTCACTTCAACTTATCAGCTGTTTAAAAATATTGCAATCACATTGGACTAGATTGCTTTAATATTCTGATCCTTGCCGGATTAAGGAATCTGGTATTAAGATTAGATATGAAAATCCCTCAGACAGACGGTATCAAACTGCATGTATTAGGGTAGTATGAGACCAAAAGTATTACAAACACGCGCGCACACACGCCTTAATTAGAATATATATTTATATTAAAGAATAAATAATAACACATCCGTACTGAGGAGAAATGAAACATACGAATATTCCAATTTTAGCGTTTGTCAAATAATGACGGATTTTTTCAAAACCAGCGTTCTTCAAAACTGTAAAATAGGGCGCAACAACTAGGAATTACGCAAAGTTAAGAAAACAGTGTAGATATGTCTGCTAGAAGAAAAAAAAAGGCGTATTGAAGGGAAAGACTGGGAATACGCGGAAGAAAAGGGTAAGGCCGATGCACGGGAATGACACAAAAAAAGGACTCGAAATGCGAAGTTGAGGAGAACCGAATATTATGAGCCAGAGAGAAGAGGAGAGAGGGGGAGGGGAAGAAAAGAGAAGAATAAAAGCTTTAACAAGAAGAAGAAACAAAGAAACAATTAGAAAGACGGGGGAAAAGAAAAGGAAAACAGTCAGACAAGGACAAAAACTCAACAAAAATTGAAGGATAGAAGAAGGTCGGAAAAGAACGTTCACCCCACGACGGAGACACCAGAGATAGTGAATGAGGAGTTACTATCTTTCCTTGTAAAATCATCCACACATTGACTTGTTATTCTAATATACATTATTGTTACAGTTTGAAAGCCACGTGATAACCAGAAGTGACGATTGAGCTACAAAACTAGACCGAGCATTGCCTGAGGAACGGTTATATATTGACATTTGTTCTAAAGTCTTAAAGGGTAGATTCCATAATCACATTCCTTTATTTAGTAAGAGTGGTAATCTATCGAGATTATGCGAATTGGTTCATGAAGGCGATAATTTTAGATCGAATTATATAAGGGATTACCTCATGAATGCCTAGACATTTCGATGTAAAACAAAGTGCCGGCATTGTCAAATAGAGGTAGGTGGATTAGCATAATATAATATGTAATAGTGCTATCACACGCCCCCATCACACCAAACTAGTTCTCACTACGTTCTGGAAAAGGTTGCCTAGCTCAAAGTTCTAGACCACCCTTCCCGTCCAAGCCAGTCCGAGCCCGTTCATGATGTCCTTAAGAAGATCGTAAATAGTTGCTAATACGTTCACTCCGTTCACACACAGTTTGAGCCCGTTTGGCAACATTTTCCAGAACGTAGTGAGAACTAGTTTGGTATGATAGGTGCTTGACTTGAACGTCTTGATCTGCAAAGCATAAAGCGTTGAAGTTGAACGGGAATGAGGAATGGCGAGAACGCTCTGGGTTTTTATAACTCCCGAGTCAGGACGGGATTGCACACGCTCTAGTAGTGCGTTCGAACGCACACCAAACGATACGAGAAAGAGTTGAACTGCCTCTGAACGGGGTAATCGGGTTAAAAACTAGTTAGAACAAGTGCCGAACTAGTTAGAATGGGTTTGGGCGTATTGGGAACGAGGTAGAACTAGTTAATAATGGGTTTAAACTGACTCCGGACTGGCTTGGACTGCCTAATCTACCCGATCTGAACTTAATATGAACTGGCTGTGGACGGGGAACAAATGAGATGGACGTATTGAGGACTGTTTACGAACGAACTAGGATAGTATTAGAAACATTTGTTACACACTCTGCCCCGACCACAACCCGTTTTACGATTTCAGAACGTAGTGAGAACTAGTTTGGTGTGATGGGGGCTTTAACCCTAATAAGGCCGGGCTATTTGAAGTCTTACTACGGCCGGGGGGGGGGGCATTATGGCCCCCTTAAGATCTCGGCCGTGAAACGGCCGATCTCCGCGAAAATGTGCACGCATGTCAAGTGAAGTGTATAGAACAATATGATAATTTCAATTTTTTGAAAAAAATCACTCATTTGCATATTTATGGTAATTTATGCAAATAACGTCATAAAATCACATTTTTACCCATAAATCATATATTATTCATATTTAAGCAATCTTTTTACCTACATATATTCATAAGACCATTTGGAGTAATAATACGACAAAAACAATTGGAAGAAGCAGCTTATTCCTCATGTTATCTCTTGTTTTGATAATTTATTATGTATTTCATTGTTTTTTTAACTTAATATGTATGTTATTGTTTTTTTTTTTTTTTTTGCTTTTCTTCCTACAATTCAACTATTTTGACTCCCAAAACAACCACCTAAACTTTAAACAAGACCCAATAACCAATGTTTGATCTATTTTTAGGAAAAATGACATTTCCATATGTTTTGTACACAAATCACAAAAATGAGCGATTTTCGGGCTGACATGCAAAGACAAAAGGTCACGTGACCTTGTAAACCGTAGGTCCGATTTTTTTTTGTTGTAAAGATGCGCAAGACTCTAAAGAAAAAAGTCAGCGAGCGGCGAGGCGCCATCCATATGCGTTCTCGAACAATCAGAAAAATCGGCCTTATTATAGTTAGTGTAAGTCTTGATATGCCAAACAACAATATCCAGGTGCTGCATCGAAGGCTTGCAAATTCTTCAACACATTCTCTTCGTTTACCTTATGGAAATCTGAAGTTTTGTTAGTCAACTGGTCAACTGTTTCCAGTGCAATCCTAATCAATTCCGATGTTCATCGCTTCTCATGGAGGTGACCAGTAATAGGCATGGGTAATTAAGAAAATACATTATCGTTCAAAGAGCAAACCCTTAGTTCTTCGTAAATTAGTGCCTACTGTTTTGTACAAAATTGCACGTATAGCGAACGAGCGACCATGGAAATATGCGAAGAAAGCAACCCAAGTGTTAATCAGGCGAGTTTCTACCGCTAGTGAATATGGCAACCATTCGGGAGTGTCGGGGTCGAGTGGTTTAAGGCGCTTGACTGGAGATGCGAAGGTCGAGGGTTCGAATCCCGACACGGCATTAATATCCTTTATCCTTTGGCAAGATATTAAGCTGCACTTGCTACTCTCCACCCAGGTGTTAAATGGGTACCCGGTAGGATGCGACCGTCATTGTTGGTCAAACAGTTTTTGAGCGTCAAGTAACGCCTGGCTGGAATGCTCCCCATGGAATGGAGAGTGTGCACATGGTGTGTGCGGGCAAGCACTGAACCCAATGACCGGGGTAATAGTATATTTATAAAACGCTTAGAGACGTTTGTATTTAATAAGCGCTATATAAAAACTAAATATTATTATTATTATTATTATTGAGAAAAGTCTTATCCGATTACTACTCTATTGTAATATAATTATGGTTGCAATACGTTCACATATTTTAATTATATACGTATCCTAGTGTAATTTGATGAATCATATGTTTTCTACACCCCTACCCCCAACCCCACCCCCACCTCGAACCCAGTTTCTTTCTCTCTCTCTCTCTCTCTCTCTCACTCCCCCTCATTTTACTCACTATGTAACATCAGACAATACGAAATTGTACATTCTAAATGAGGACATGCGCCGTTCCCTCCGCTATTCCCTTTTGCAAAAAGGATTTGTTCGTCATGATCATGGCTGAGTTTTGAAATAAACAGAAACCTGTTTTATCCATATCTTTGTACACCATTCATACTTTTCTTTATCAATCCAGAAGAAGAAAAACATGTTTTTCATCGTACATTTTCCGTTGACTCTGCATCGTCCAAAGAATTAATAAATACTAAATACCACCGTTACGCAACAATATTATACACATAATGTCATTAAAATATCGATCGAGGTACTGATCACGCTTAAATGGAGATGATATATCATTCCGGTCTTGAAACATCAGTTTGAATGCAAAATGTCAATTATGAAACGCGACGTTATGATTGTAAATGATTATTATTACCAGTAGTATATGTTTCTTTCAATCGTTCAATCGTTCTGTCACACGCAGTGTTGTCTTCAATTTAGAGCTATTTTTGCGGCGAGTTATTAAATTCAATATTTCAAGACATTGAAGATGTATTGTCGTTTCGTTAGGACTGAATGCAACTAGGCGGAAAGGAAATATTGATAGTGAAGGCGGTGGTTACGGCAGAAAATATGAGATGTGAAGTATTTTGCTATCAGAGCCTTTATTTTCATGTGGGCTTTGCGTCACGTTCATCCAGACGAAATTAATCCGCCATCGTCCTTTTTTTGTTTTCATCTTCAAGAGAACATCTCAGCCGAGTTCTCTTTAGAGGAGCAGTCTCGGGACATTTCTTTAATGGGTATCTAATTGACCGTATAAACTAATATACAGTTCGCATGTACTTTTGGGGATCTATCATCAATGTTGATAATTGAGGCTTGATCGGAGGGGAATTGGGTCATACGCCATTTTGTTTTCCGTTGTTTTTATACCAAGGCAGACGTGAAGACACGTTCGAGGTCCTCTCCGGTTATTGACTTTTAAACAAGATTCTTCATGGGCTGTAGTGAATGTTATACCACAATTTTCTTTCATGTTACGTGGTATGAATAATCTCAGTTTATCGATGATATGAAAAGCTTTTGCCCTCGCCAGCAATCCATTCGCTGTCAAATGGAATTACAAAAGAATAGTTCATTATGACTCAAGCAAGAACATCTGAAAGGATGAACACGCTCAAGGAAAGTCAGTAACGGATGTATCACCTTTTTCGGTACTGAGGTATCAAATACGAACTATTTCTTAAACAAGGAGATTTTCATCCACAAAACTTGTATTTTGCAATGCTAGATTAAGACATATTTCATCGAGACTTTCAACCACCTGTATGTAATCATTTGATTTAAGTTCGTTAAAATCACGGTTTAATTTCCCGATTTGCTTTTCTTCATTTGTACGTGTCTCTACTTTAATTTCCATCTGTCTTATTCGATCGTAATTGTATTACGCTGCGTCTGTAGCAACAAGCAGCAGACAATCCATAGTGACAGGGTGAACTAAAATAGAAAGATAATATTGCTTTAAGAAACATAGGAATAACATTTCTCCTTTAAGTTGATTGCATTCACTTTGTTAAAACAGAAAGCTGAGGTTTTCAAAACCCAGATGCCGAGGGTTTAGAAACGGCGCTGGCAACGAGACGGCAATATCAATCTAAACACACAAAGGCGTTCTTCTATCTCTCCCCACAATTCATCATTTGCCCGTTTTATTCCCCATTATTGGCCAAATGTAGGCATGCAAGTCCTGATCTAGATACGAATACGCTTTGGTAATCGTGGGGAAAAAATGAAGAATGAAAATGAAATGATTTAATGCGAAGCCAAGATGCCAATACCGCGAATATTTGATAAACAATACTCGTTTAGTGAGCAATCAATTAAAAAGGAGACTGCGTTAAAGTATTTTCCCCGAATACCTGGTAAGTTGAAATGTGTCTACATAGTCCGAAAATGCTTATGTTATGAAAACTAAACAAAACAGTATTATCTTAATTCTTAATTTCATCTCGAAAATAGAAAACGCAACACAAACAAAAGAAAAAACAAAAACAAGTAAACAACAGAGACGAGAACAACCAAAAGGTTACGTTTACGTAATATTGCACACATGGGAACGTATGCACACTAATTACAGTGTTAACAACAAATGATAACAACCCTAGGTCACGAGAGATAATCGCTAATTAAAAAATCTTAACAACTTACAATAAATGTGATTCGATATGGAGATATTGTCAGATGATGGTTCATCCCCTTGTATTTCAATCCAAGGGTTCGAATCCTAACCCGGCGCTAATTTTCTTTGGCAATACATTAGTCCACATTTTCTACTCTCCATCCAGGTGTAAATGGGTACCCGGTATACCAGGGCGCTAAATATCTGGCTGGCAGCGATGACCGAGTTAACAATGTTGAAGCACCAGGAGCGTCAAGACGTGGCGGACAAGTGCGCTAGGTAATGTGACATTGTATTGCGTACTTTTATACGGAGCTACACGCTCACATAGACCCGATGCGTTAATGAAACCAATAGAGTGGAATCAGCGCATGTGCTACTCAACATTTATCGCAATGTTGGTGCTGCTCATTTTGCACTAATATTTATACGATTTTACGATCGCATTGTGCATCAAAAAAAAAGAAAAAACGCCGGTCGTTGACGCAGGCATACGTTGTTTATTAGAGAATGACGCAACTTGCGCCAGGACCATCGCTGCGCTTCGTTGTCTTTATCATTACAGCTCGTCGGCATACCATGATTCAACCAATCCCATACGACGCTCATTCTGTCATCACATATGTTCTATTTCCTTACATCATGATTTTCAAATAGATGATTTTATTTAAGGGAAAACCCGAAACAATTTGTATTATATTAATCTAGCATCTAATGAAATATTTGTTCATGTTTAAAACAAAAATCAATACGGCGGTCGCCTGATGCGAAACGAATACTGTATTTACTATATATTCTATATTTCAGAACTAAAGCGATTATTTCGAATTATAAAGCTCGTAATTGCATTTACTGAGAAAATCGAATAGTACAGACAGAGGTTGGATTACATCGCGATATTATAGTTTCATTTATTTCTCAACTCCGTTCCCAGGGCAACACAAAACGTGATATATCAGAGAAAAATGTACCTCAATGACCGCAATTCTATTTCAATACCAAAATAATATCTCGGTGATGAGATCACGCTTCATTTTATTTTATTTTCCTTTCTATTCCCGCTTGATTTCCTGAGCGAAAGCACTGAAAAGGATGATCTGCTTTTAAATCAGATAGACGGAAATTTTTGCCAAGCAATCAAGGACAGCTTGCGAGAAACTGAAAAGGAAATCTGCCTCAATGCTCATTGATAGTTTGTACCTGGATTTTATCATAGCGAATCTATTCATTTTCTTATCACCGTTAGTCTGTTACCATTCTCCTTCCAACAACATGTACGTATGATCGTCTCAGACATGCATTTCAATATAATATGTGAACGTGAAAAAGATGCAGCTCATCAACAATTTTGTTCATACTCACAGCAAATGTGTAAGATGAAAACCACCTTTAAATCAACATCTATGTAATAACATGCACACCACTTGTCACTTTAGTAAATCGCAAGATAATGATACGAATAATATTAATAATGGTAACTTATTTTATAGCGCACATGACCATCACGCCGTGACACTCCTGGCACTTCGACATTATAACACCCTTGGTCATAGCTGGCAGCCAAATACGTAGCGTTCTGGCATATCGGGTACCCATTTGCACATGGGTAGAGTGCGGCTAACGTGTATTAATGTCTTGACAGAAGACGTCAGTGGTGGGTGGGAGTCGAACCCGCAACATTTGGATTGAGAGTCGAGTTAATGAACCACCAAAAAACGACATTTCCACAATTATCCCTCATTATTACATCGTCATCAGTGTTTTTACTAGACTGGAAAATAATGATCCTCTACCTAATAGACACTTCAAGGGGATGGTAGTCAGTTTTCATTTTAATTCGCTGACACCAGACTTCGTGGAAATACCAGTAATGGGTGAACATGTCTCCCGCTCAGCAGACCCATGGTGCTTTCAAGAAAAACCACCTTTTCTGTCGGAAAATGTTTGGGTAAGGGAACTGTAAGACAATGCAGAGTATTATATAACGCCCTTTGGTCATAAAACGAAAGGCTAATCACGAGGACTAACATCACGTGTAATGGCGTTAAACACCTGAAACACCCCATGGGAGCCCATTACTATACGAATAACTTTAATGTTTGAAATGGAGTCAGTGTCATCAATCTTCAGATGGCACTAATTATTGATAACTAAGGGCGGCAGAAAAACCTGAGACAACATACAATTTAAAATATAGCATAGCTTTCTCTGTTTATTAAATGTCAACAAGAACAACATAAAAACAAAACAAAACAAAATGAATAAACCAATGAACAAACAAAGCTTTTCACTAAGAAAAACATGAACATGGATTCATCTGCATGAAAGCAAGACAGCTTTTTCTAGGGAAAGGATATTATTATGTTTTTAAACATTTAAAATTTATTTGCACGATTTTTTAATTTGTTTAATATAAAGCGTTTGATGTGTACAGAAAAAAGTGTAGCCAAGAAGATTCATCTGCATTGAAAAAATATAATAAACACCTTTGAGAAGAGTGCATTTTTCGTCCTAGATTTCGTGCATCGTAGAACTTCTGCTCTACTAGTCGAATTAAGAGCCCAGAAGTAAATCAGATTTGAAATTCAGATTTAGTCGAAAACATTGTTTGATTCTTGTAAAAACCCCTTATCCATAATTTATATAAGAAATTGAATCGATATTAGTGATTCACTGGAGCAGAAAAGAGGCGACCTTTCCGGAAAGCCGAGGTTAGTGGTGTTTGGGACGCGAAAACAAAACACTTATAGTACACTCAGCCAAAATAAATAGTGGACTCTCTTTATTCTTCAGTTTTGTTTATATCAATCGCTAATAGCATGTAAGACATTATTTTTCAACAATGAAAACAAAGAATGAGAAATAATAAGGAATATTGATCTCTGGATAGCCAGATGTCCATGTTTATATGATTTTCTTTCAAATACTCATTTACTAATAAAAGGGTATGTTAATTTATTCATTAATGGTTTTGTTCCTATTGCATATCATCGTAAATATGATTAAATTATGTTTATTATGATGTATGAAGAATGCGTTTATATTATACACATATTTGAAAATCTTACTTATAAATAGTATAATATGTTTTTGTTTATTTGATGAAAGCATATTAATAAATTAAAACACATTAACAAGAAAAACAAAAACAGTGAATAAGAACGAAAGCTCCTGGGAAAATGTTTTTAGCAGTATGTGTAAACTATTTTCGTATCATGAAAGTCATAAGTAAAGACTAAATTGCATGATTAAACCAGTTATTTAGACATTTTGGACAAACCAAAAAAACGGACGACTTATCGAAACAAAACTTTTCTGTCTTCAAAAACAGATTTCTTTCGTTCACCAGACACTCGAGGTTTGGGGAGGTGGATTATCATGAATGGAAAAATAAACAGAACGGACAAAAGCTGTTCATGTCTTCGATGTCAATATAACGCCATTACTTTCCACCTAAATTTTTCGTCACCTTGCTTCATTTTTAGAAGTTCCTAAAATTCAGCCGTTATAATGTCAGCTGCCTGCAAAACAAAATCAATATTGACTTGTCGATTATTAACGCCCAACTTTCAAAGACCGCGAGTTGTTCAGCCGAAAACGATTAAAAATCTCGTACGTAAAAATTGCACAATCGGATTCGTTCAAATCCAATATGTACCATAATTTGTTTTTCCTAAACATCTGAGAAGCGAAGAGTAAATTTTGCGCTTGTTGTATGTATTCTCGACTATGTTTCGATAGTACTTCTAATATGATTCAAGCGTTTGTTTGATTTGTGTTTGAATGGTTGTCGGTAGATGTTCATGAATAGCATTTTACTCACACTTGCAATCTGCTGTTTTCTCTTTCGAAATATCATAATAGATGTTAGTGAGTGCAGGCCCCACATGCAGTCAACATACCAATGACTACATTTGTACACTTTCTTAAATAGGTTTTACAAAATATATTTTAAGCAAACGCGTTTGCTTTTTGTTAATGAAATAGAATAACATTTTTTTTATTTTTACTTTTATTATTAAATACTCTGCACGTAATTTCCAAATGCTTACAACGCAAAGGTAGTACGTACAAGGATAATAATCTCATTATCTTGAACTAAACACATGTTATTCTAAGAAGTACGAATCATCACCGTGATAAATCAAAACTAAAGTGCAACTTACCACTTTTGAGCGAACAACCGAGAAAACAGAAAACTTGGGTAAGTTTCCTTTAGTCCACAACCCAACGCTGTTCCGATTTCCTTGTCACAAATGTGCCTTCATGGACAGTATTCTTTTATTTGATGCCCGCGATCGTAAAAGTAGTAGTTCTCATGAAACATAAAAAATAAAGGAACAAAATAGGCGTTCTTCCGAAAAGAGAGATAAGTATATGCGTGGTGTCGTTATCTGCCTATACGAGAGTTTGGAATGTCGTTTAATAGGAATGGTCAAATGATAGCGCGGCGTCGCTCATTTATAAGGTGATGATAATGGCGTTGTCGTGCTGCGCATTAACGGCCTTGCACGTGCGTTCGTTTGAAAAGGACCGTTTCTGTGCGCAACGACGCGGCGACGTTGTCGGGGCTGAGAAGACAATGTGTTGCGGTTAGCTTGGTGTTCTTTAGTGCTTCTCCAACATCCCCCGTTGCTAGGTGCGTGCTTAGCCAATAGCAATGGGTATCGCGAGGGAGGAAAGTTTTAACGGTGGAGAGGAAAGAGAGAGATAGAGAGGCTAAAATATTCGAGAAGCCGGGGAGTGAGAGAAAGAGATTTGGAGAGAGCAAAGAAGAGACGAACAAATACAAATAAACAATGGATAAGAAAGAGAGAGGGAGAGAGAGAGAGAGAGAGAGAGACATACGTATACATATAGATAAGTTCATGTCGTATTTATATATATATATATATATACCTTGATACAATACACACAAACTGTGCGATAGAAATAGGCTAAAAATAAAGAAGGGGAATCGGCGAAAGGCATTTGAATAAAAAGTGACACGATGGAATGGCGATGTCTAGAATGCAACTAGAAATTCAAAAGATATGAAAAGATAGAAAGGTTTATCAAAGAGTAAATGCATTTGAAAGCGGCATACTTGAGTAGAACGGAAGAGCACTAAAGCGTTCATAACACATTAAGTATGATAAACTGATGCGAAGGGCGTTGTTTTGCTTCGCAATAGCACAAATGAGAACGTGAACAAATCATAAAATGCCTAATTGTGTTGCAACATACAAATTCCATATCAAATGATAGAAAATAATCACATTCCGAAAAAAAAGAACTAGCATATACTATGTATACCCTCGGCGATTCACGGTATGTCGTTTGCATTACCATGTATTACTGAAGTGTATTGAGGAATTGTAAAAAATAAGTGTCTGAAAATTGACTTTCATCTCATTTCATGTTTTTTCTTTCTAATTCAAGATTTAAGAAAGCTTATTGGCTTGAAGCAAACAAAAGATTTTCGATTAATTTGTTTGTTTTATTTAGTAAAAGAATTATATTATGTCATGTAATAATCGAATTCACATGAATACGTATCCTGCACGGTTATTTTAATATGGTAATAAAAAGAATAAAGTATGTATTACATACGAAGAAGACATGAACAAATTGATTCAATTGTTAAAAGACAAAACCTATACCAGAGAGAATATACAGTATCATCCTGTAAGAAATGCAAGAATGAAGAGATATTGACAAATAAATAGTAGTAGCATAAGTTTTATTATCGTATTTTTTTCTTTTTCCTGTTCTTGTTTGTTTGGTGTAATTCGTATTATTCGTCTTCTCCTCCTCATCCTCCTCCTCCTCCTCCTCCTCCTCCTTCTCCTCCTCTTTCTCCTCCTCCTCTTCCTCCTCCTCCTTCTCCTCCTCTTTCTCCTCCTCCTCTTCCTCCTCCTCCTCCTCCTCATCCTCCTCCTCCTCCTCCTCCTCCTCCTCCTCCTCCTCCTCCTCCTCCTCTTTCTCCTCTCCTCCTCTTCCTCTTTCTCCTCTCCTCCTCTTCTTTGTTTGGTATTGCGGAAAGTCTTGCTTCTAAAGCGTAATATACTTTGTTCTTTTCTGTAGGGAAACAAGTCCTGCTCGTTATCGCCTAAGACATGAACACTAAACTAAAGACAAGCTACTTTAGGTATGTGTGTATAAAAGCTAAAGGTTACTACCGAAAACGACTCTCTATAGTTGGGACTACATGAGGAACATGATTATAAAGCGAGCAGATTTGACATTTTTTGAAAGTGTCTTCATCTTAAGGCAACTGATCCAAAAATCTCTCCTTGTTCAAATACCATGAATCTGTATCAAAAACTGGAATAATGCACATTATCCGTTGGAAACTGTACATATCATCTTTTGCAGAATGTTAGCCTACCTTTAAACGATGAAAGCTGATTCACCTCATGGTTATTGGTATTGACATTCGGAGTCATAATGAATGCCTTGGTAGCTTGAAAGCGTACGTCACACATTATGGTTTGTCACCTTTTAATCTCCTCCACGTGAATACCAGTGGCGAAACAAGGACTTTTTAACAGTCGGGGGGGGGGGGGGGGGTTGGCTGAGAGCATCAAGATTACTGAAACATCGCAATTGGAACCAATTATTAGAATTCAATACGAATAATCTCATAAAAGCATTTCCAATTTGATCCAGATTATTTTTATCGATGGATTAAGAATAGCAGTTCTGCTGAAGTGTTAGAAAACAATCTTAAGAAATATATGTTTAATTTAGCTTATAATTGATTAACCATAACCTTTCATGTCTGTACCTTTCCTATCGCACTTTGTATAAATGTATCATGTATGTATTACATCTTTTCCACAAGCTGCGCCTTGAGCATTTGACTGTCAAGTGGATTTTGGCGCCTTATAAATCTGATTTATTATTATTATTATGCTGGACGGATTCTAATAATACAAATAATCTGGGTCTATAAAGCGCTTAATACGAAATGCAGTCTCTACGCGCTTTACATATATTATTTCCGGGTTCGTCGGACTCCCCTGGAGTACTATTACCATATGATAACCATGAGGGCATATGGCATTTACTTACATAAAGGTTGTCGTCATCTTACCAGGTCCCAATTTCCGTAAGGGTATGGAGTGGCACATGTAGATAAATGCCTTTGTTAAGGGCATTATAGTCGTGTCGGGCATCGAACCCACGCGTTTTCGTTTCAAGTCACGTGCTTAAATCACTCGACTACGACACATACTGACTTGTTAGGAATACAGTCGAGTGACATCCACCATGCCCCCTCCCCCATCTCCCCTTCCCCCTTTCTCCGCTCTCCGCCTTTGCCGCTCAAAATAGTAAACCTTTCGATCATTCTTGAGAAAAGACAGCTTCATGCAACGGCATGAACTATACCGTAACATCTGCCCCCTACCGTAATTTTATTGTCTGCACATTTTATCTGAAATCTACAACAAGCATAACTTATTTCCTCCAATACAGCAAAGCTTTGATGTAGACTTGATTTGGCATTTAAATAATTTATATATTTATAGTTGTATAAATCATGTTTTTATAGAAAGCTTTCAATTCAATTTCGTTGAATTATTATACAAAATAATAATCAGTTAGCCATAAGACATAAGTAGATATTCGTCATGACAATATACCATACATCGTAAAAATAAAAATAGAATAATGTTAACATGAAAGGCTAGTGTATCCAGGTAACATCTTTTCTAAAAAATACGGATTTTGTATTGCCCTAAGAAGATTCTATTTGGAATGCCAAATATTGTATTTATAGCACGGACACCCAGACTTCCAATCCATTTTCTTTTTAAATTGTGTTACTATTTTTTATAAGACGAGTTCTAGAATCTGAGTAATACGATTGGTCAATTGACATCACGTGGGCGTGCATTAGTTGTTCCCACCGTGGAAAAAAATCCCCCATTAAAAATTGATAACACACGCTCGATACCTGCCGATATCGCTTCCGCGTAACTCAGCCAAATTGAATATGTGCATAATTTTCAAAATCTAGATCTAGAATATTCTAGGCCTAGATATAACTTAGATCTAAATATAATATCTATATACTCTAGATCTAAACTGTTTTGTAAGAATGTATT
Source organism: Strongylocentrotus droebachiensis (assembly GCA_035222895.1). Lineage (NCBI taxonomy): Eukaryota > Metazoa > Echinodermata > Echinoidea > Camarodonta > Strongylocentrotidae > Strongylocentrotus > Strongylocentrotus droebachiensis. Next base: position 158,916 of record JAVYIG010002466.1, on the reverse strand, counting down.
GCCGACCCGTCTAAAAAAAACAAATAATGCACTGTTTCGCTCGTGTGTTAGGGCAGTTCCAGTGCACTAAGGTTAGTCAGCGCATTATCACCTATGGGTACTGACTTAACTTCGTGCACAGGCCTTGCCCTAACACACTCGCAACAGTGCATTATTTGTATAATAATATGCCATTACGTAATGTTAAGATATATCCAAAGGGGACATATCAGGCTACAGAAATAGCGCAAGGTTAATTGGGCGAATGTTTTGCCTTTTTCTTCTTATTATTATTGTTCTCATACTTAGAAAGCACCCTAACAGCTGATGGATATCTTGTTTGCATTAATATATCATATCATATAATATTGTATTGTAATGTATTATCTGATCAGACAAAGGAAGTAATAAAGCAAGTACATGTGTATTAATACTTTTGAGAAATGAAAATGGGAAAATATTTTCCCCAAGATATATCAAGGTTCTTCCCATTTATTACGAATCATTATAAAGGTTGAAGGTCGAAGGCAATGTCTAACCAACACATCATAATACGCCATTGAGCATGTTTACAGGAAAATTAATGTGATTTTGAAAAATAAATGTAATTTTGTTATCCCAAATCCCATCTCACTACTTTTCTTTCTCGAATAGTAGTCCTTTTTACTAAAACTATATATTACCATCGGTATATATTACTTTAATATTATAAATAGGAGGGCACTTTTTGTTGTTCGTTAAACATTACTATACTAAGATTTCAAAAGAGATACATTTCTTTATCCATACAGACATTCTGAACATGACGAAAGAAAATCAGCCACCTCCAAGACATACACAAACACACACACTCGCCCACAACCACACATACCCCCACACACATACACACATGCTTTTCTGCGTGTACGTGAAAAGTTGTCTGCGTGTACGTGAAAAGTTGTCTTCAAAAGCTGACAAAACACGATTGCGATGGGTCATGTAGACGAAATAAAGAAATAAATGACTGCAATGTATCAGAAATGGCATGTGAGGCTACCATTTTGGCGCCTTCATTATATCGCTTGATACCTCGCGGCAAGGTCTTGAGAGGCACGAGTGTGTACCCTTTTGAATCCACGGGGCACTGCAAGATAAATACAAATACCTTCTCTTCCGTGGTAATACTCTCAACCTCCGGTCGAAAAATAAGGGCACGGGGGAGAACAAATTATGTAAAGCTCGTAGAGATGATGTTTTGATATTAAGCTCTCCATGTATCCGGATGTTATGTTGTTGTTGTTGTTGTTCTTATAGTGACTTGTACTATTATTCATACTATCATAACTACTACTCCTACTACTACTACTACTACTACTACTACTACTACTACTACTACTACTACTATCATTATTAGTTATACCAGTGTTACTTGTTTTAGAATTGTTGATGTTATTGTTATTATCATTATTATTAGTTTATTGTTGTAGTTGGTGCTGTTATTGTTGTCTCTCCGATGACTCGAAAAACCTGCACATATGAAATGAAATGAAATAAGTATGACAAACAGAACATGATGAATCGATTCAGAAAGATATCACAATGACAGAGAAAAAAGACATGGATAAACATTAAGGTAGGGGGTGGATACATTATAATTAAACAATATTTATTACATTCGGCAAGGTCGCTTTCTATATTTGCATTCCATCGATCGTGTTTTTCATTAGTGATAACATTTATAATAAAGATAATAAATAACTGTAATGATTCATGATGATATGGAGCTCTCTCTCTCTCTCTCTTTCTCTCTAGAAGGGGAATGAAGTCAAACCAGGGAGGAAGTTGTGGGACCAAGGTTAATATAGTGCCTGGTTTGCCATAGTCAATTAATATAAATACATGTTCTTTTTTATCTTTCCTTTTTCTTTTCGGTTTTTACGTACTGAATTTAATGATGTATATATTGTAATAAAATCACTCAGTCGCATTTATATAGACATAGTTGTAAATCTGTACCTCATTCATGTTAATCAAGTCAAAATAAGATATCTCAGTGCAAACATTTTAATTTGTCGAGCCTTATGTATTCATTCCAACATAAGTTTTTTGATTTGATTGTTATTTCTGCATTTTTTCCAAATATAATATATATGAATAATAAAGAACATATAAATGTAAGGTATAATACAACATAAACAAACAATAATTTCTTCATGTCAAAATGTTTTTTTTACATAATATATGTACATATAATAACGAAACATTCATAACATATTATCATAAATTTAAAGTATTATCCGAACTATTCTGTTGGAAAAGTGCAGGAGACCGCAACCATAAGCAAAGCTGGACAAGGATGGCGGCCTAACTTATAATAATAACGTAATATAAACTATACATTAAAACGACGAAACCATACAAAACAGAACATTAGATTGACAACAAAAAAGAACAAGAGTGACTTAATGTGGAATTTGGCTGCCCAAAGCCTGTCGAGGCAAAGTTTCCTCATTTTGTAAGAAATGGATACATGGCTGCGTGGAGCTCACGCGTTTATTTGAATCAAAACAGTACTTGACCATTAGCGTGTTTCAAGTGCGCCTGAAACCGTTTCCGCGTTATTTGCACTTTAGCCTCGCGAAAGTGTCGTGACCAATAGAAAGGCATAGAACTATGCCTGCATTACGGGGCTAAACAAATGCCATTAAAGCCTAGGAGTAGAATATGTTTGGTTTACACAGTTCCATTCAAACCTATCACCCCTATTAACAATTCACATGACGCCTCCCTTTCCTACGTGTATAACCCCTTCTTTTTGCAACGTTTTATCCTCTTTTTTCCTGTCTACTTATAATTCGTGGCGGCGCCATTTTTATTGAAGATGCTCGTTTCAATATCGAAAGAAACGCGGATTTCGCATTTAATCAAACTTCATTCTCGGCAAGACATCAATCCAAACTTTATTGTACTTTTAGAACAGCTGTTTTATGTAAATTGCTCGACATGCACGGTAATGTTAACAACATTTTAAAAATATAATGTTACAGAAGAAGTATAAGACAATGGTATTGTAAATCGAATTCAAGTATATTATTCAAACCGTATTAGGCTATCTAGTTCATATCACCATGAAACCGATATGCGTATCCACCACTCATTAAATTGCGTATAATGAAGTTTATCTTAGAGATTATTATCAATTTACTCAAATGCAGTCCGTCGGACATAACCTCCTGTCGAACTTGATCAAATGAAACACGCTGGATATTTTCGTACAAATGTCAAACTGGAATTAATTAATTCAAACGTGATAAAATGTCCCGGTAATCGCATTTAATTGCCGATCTCGCCAACTAGTCTTCGACCACAGACGTTATGTGCCACAATTAAATAACCGATGTGTCTCTGTGTGTTTAAAACAATGGAAGGGGGGGGGGGGGAGGGGTGTCATTGAAAAAAGTATAATAAGGGCTTATGGGCACTATTCTTTATTCACCTACCCCCCCCCCCCTCTCTCTCTCTTTCTCTCTACCTGTACCAACTTGGATAAAATATTACCACCAAAATTATTTTGAAAAAAATGTACAGTTTGCAAAATTCAGTCAGTTTATTAAATTGTAATTATTCATTCATTCTGTTCGTTTTATTTAGATACTCACTTGTTATATGCTATGTTTTATTTAATATTCTACCATTATTGCTATTTATTATGCTTCCCTTTCTGCGCCACTTCACTATCATGTATAACACAAACAAGTTTAATGTATAGTTATATAATGGATGGTTAATAAATTGCAGATTCATTTCTAAAAATAGTCGAAATCGTATACATCGTAGCAGCGAAACTAATACATGAGAAACTCCCACCCGGAAATTAATATGAAATGATGAAGGCAAACCCGATTGATTTCGTCATTCGGAAAGCAATAATTACTCAATGATGTCTAAATTACAGCCAAGGACGCCTGATTGAGGCAAGCCCTTTAGGTGAGGTACGACATGATTATTATCGAACAGTCGCTGTATGGCTGTTGACAAGTTCATCAGATAAGGCCATAAAGAAAGGGACATACCTTTTTGTTTAGGCAGACAGGTAGAGAGTGAGATGGAGGGGGAAAGAGAGTTGGAGATAGAGAGAGAGGGAAAGAGAGATATAAGAGGGAGAAAAGGAAGAAAGAGAGAGAGATATATATATCACGAGATATATATAAGAGAGACGGAGGGGGGAGAGAGAGAGAGAGAGAGTGATTGGTTGTTGACAAGTTTATCAGATAAAGCAATATAAGCAATAGTTGAGAAGTTGGGAAAAGCAAGAACAGAGTAAGAGAGGTGTATAGAAGGGGGTTGCGAGGGAGAGAAAGATGAGGAAGACGAGGAGGACGAGGATAGAGAGGAGGTAGAGGAGAAAGAGAGTGGCTGTTGACAAGGCAATGCAGGAACGTACATAGTCAAGTTGAGAAGATACCTTAGAAAGAGAACGAGTGGGGGGAGAGAGAGGGGTATAGAGAGCAAAATAGAGAGAAAGATAGAGAAAGAGAGAAAGATAACAAGGGAAGATCCAAGAGGGAGGGGTTATAGAAAGACTGAGAGAATGGGTGAAATAAATGGAAAAGAAAGTGCAGCGCTGTATTGGGAGCTTGTTTTGGCTCGAAAGAAGATGGATGGGGAGGTTGATATGAAGTGTTAGGGGAGACAAAGAAAAAGAGGGAGAGATAGAGAGCGATAAAGGGATGCTATATCAGGATAACAAAAATGATGTTAAAGAGGCCAAGTGGGTAGAGAACGGATGACGAAACAGGTAGATAGAGCTTATACAAGGAGTGAGAAATGGCAAGGACAGCACATCCGCATGGTATTTTGAGTGTGCGGGTGCGTGTGTGTGCGGTGCGTGCGCGTGTGAGTTAATGTGGGTTGAGGTGAAAGATGAACAAGGGCGTAACAAGACACAGTTGCCTTGAATAGACAAAGAGAAAGAGAAAGAGGGTGAGGTATGAATAGAAGGAATAAATAAGAGAGGGAGCAGGAGAGAAAAGGAGAGAGGGAGATATACAGAGGGAGAGAGAAAGAGAGAGAGAGAGAGAGAGAGAGAGAGAGAGAGGAAAACAAGTGAGGGGGAGAGTGATCGAGTTGAGATGCAAAGGTAGGGTGGAACGTGTCAGGTGGGTGATTTCCTGGGAATGCTAGCGTGTTAAATAGAGAGAGGTAACATATCGGGTGAAGAAAGAAACGGTGAGGGTGTGTGTGAGTGTGCGGGGCAGAGAGATTTATAGGTGTTAAATTGTTAGGATGTTTGGGTAGAAAGGTATTCAGAGTGAACAAGAGAAACAAAGAGAAAACATAATTATAAATATATGTATTTCGAAATGAAAGTGACACAGGTGAAAAACGTGTTAAGTGTGCGTGAGTTTGGGTATAAAAAAACGATAGCTGAGATAATAATCATATCAATGATTGTTATAATACCACAGTTACTACAAATATTTATAATAATTATAATTATGATAATAATAATAATAATTATTCAAACAATGATACTATTAAAGAAGAAAAACAACATTGAAAACAACAACAAAAACAACAATTACCATTTTTACGAAGACATATCAATCACAGGGGATGCTAGAACCAGGGAGGTGAAAGAAAAGAGTGAAATCAAGCCGCTTTGTTTTTCGTAATCTGCAACTGTTGACATCAGAAATGATATCCCAGCAACTGTTCGCTTTCCCTTTCAATGATTTCTCATCAATTGTTGAATGTGTAATGAGTGGAGCAAGCGAACATAAACTTGTGTAGTTTCATCCTTTTTTCCATCAAAAATACAAGAAACACGCGAAAATACGCATTAGCAAACTTAAAGTTATCGAAGATTGTAAATCATGGATTAAAGATGAAGTTGAGTTCTGGTCATGCGATTGCATTGTGAAAGAAACGGTGTGGAATCGACCAGAATAGGTTGATCATCTAGCGTATAAGAATTTGTGTGTATTGCAAGGTTAAGGAATCATCAAAATTATAAGAAATTTGGCCAAGTCTTGGTAAAGTTACAAACACTGTACACAGAAAGATGTATATGGGACTACACGAACACGTGGCGTAAAAATGCTACCCCAGAGTCTTACGATGTTACATGACATATTTAGAATATGAAGGCATTTGAAGAACCATGCTTTTCAGGGAACTTGTCTTATCTGATGTTCTTCCTGACTTGCATAATAAGAATGATAAAGCTCACAAATTATTTTTCACCTCTTCCCAAAACTCAACCTTCTCTTTAAATAACGGGATATTAAAACATGCACAATGTGAATGCGGCCAGGAACAGACAATGGAGCACCTGCTAGTCTGCCCACTCCTGCCAGAGCCATGCACCAAAGATGACCTTGAAGCCGTGAATTGCCGTGCCAAAGCCTGTGTGGACCACTGAACGAGACTTGTGTAGTGACTCGATAAGAAGAAGAGTGCATTATTCTAAAACGTTGAGTTTGTGTCAAGATCAAATTTTCTTTGACCAACTTTGGCACACAAATTATAGGAAGGGCGGACTACTAAATTTGAAAAATTGTTTGATGCACTATTCCCAATACAATCCCCATTAAATTTTGGCCGGTATCTTAATATTTTGAAGTAAATGTGAAACTGGTGCCTGGCCTCCGATATTCCCCGCAGAAGAAGCGCGGCTGGGAGCATGGAACTTCAAAGCCAAGTAGAATGTAACACATCCTATTGTTACGCTTTTAATTAGCCCTCGTTTATTACACACTTGAATACATTACAAGAGTTTCCACTCCTTTCTTCCACCTCCCTGCTAAAACGAACAAATTTGGGGGAATCGGGGCTTTCCGACATAACGTTTAGATTGAAACCGGATCAACTAGTTTACCACCACAGTGGCCTCATTAACTCTACTTTACTCTGGTGATTATCTAAACATATGCATATGTATTTGTTTTTTATGGGTGTTGTTGTTATTATTTGTTTTATTTGTTAGTTTCATTTTTTTTTGTCAATGCTCTGGAATTGCAGCGCACATCCAATGCGAAATGTGAGGACAGGAACAATTATCAAGTAACTATATCCCTTTCTTTTGTTATGTCTTTCATTTTTGTTCTTCATTTTATTTGCTGAGGGTGTTTAAGATTGCTTGACAGACGGGGCAATAATCGCTAAATGGAAGATAAAAAGGCAGCATATTGGATCAAAATAGAATTATGTTTTTGACTTCAGTCACATTTAATTGAATCGGGAAACCAAACTCTAAGTTTAAATTAAGAGGAACACAAATTGTTATGATGGTAACGAATATCAGTGGACATCGAGACTTCTCCCTGGGGCGCAGTTCCCCTGCAGCATGCCGTCTTGAAGGAAACTCTTATCGAGCTGATGAGCATATTCCCTCACCTCTCCGGGTTGGAAGAATCGTTCGTAAGAAAAAAAAGTAGTGCTTTGTTCCGTGTCACCGCACACGTTCTGCCAGTTATTACACTCTGCCACATGCGACCGACTCCTCCGAAAAACAGTAAGGGATGAGGGGAGGAGGGTCGGGCCGAAGTTCGGGGTAGAACACGCATTTAACCAGGAGTGCTAATTGGTGATCAATATGCGATGACAGGTCTAAGTTTGGGGCGGTGATAGTGGTGGGGGTGGTCTACTTTTATTCTGAAGATTATCGAAAAGCTGGATGAGAAACAATTTGAATGATTGGATTAAAAAAATATATTGATATACATGTGCAATTCATTATTTTACGGTGTCCAAAATCCAATGTATAACAACATGCTAAGCTTGCTCATGATTTTTTTTATTAACTTTCCTTTTTTATATAAGTATACAAATGTATTAATCAATTAATTTGTCTCTCCTTCTACTAGTTCAATTTACTTTCTGTCGAGTTCTGATTTGTTTGTAAACTTATTGTTTTTGTAAACATCGTTTTTGTTCGTTCTTTCTCATTGCATGGATTAATAATCATAATTTTAAAAAATGGAGAAAGTATGTGCCTCAATGAAACCGAAATAGTTTAGGCGTACATCCTTAAACTATCCAATACCGATCAGCTGAAGTACTACTTTATGACACATTTTATGTAGTACTTGTCAAGTATAACCAATAATGTTAATGCCACAATTTTCATATTTATAACATAGCTATATACTCTGAGATATTCCATTGTAAATGCTGGCGGGTCGTATTACAAATATCATATGACACATCTTGTTATTTACGCTTCTAAATAATTCCATGTAACATATGCCATGACTTGTATATTATAACTGTTCACTTCTTACCTAGAGAGATTTTTTTCGGAATGAATCTATTTATACAAGAATACTATAGTTCAACATTTGTGAGAGCAAGCAGTTCCTAGACATGCTATTGTCGATGGTGCCGTTGCATATATCATACAACAAATACGATATTATTTACACTTTACATGTTGGTACTTTAATCGCATTAACCAGACCATGTTCATGACGAATTAGAAGCCTTTTCGTCAATGGGTGAGCGAAAGAGAGAGATGTCCTTTCTTTAAATCGAGCTGCTTCAATCAATTCTCTTCTTTTCCGTATCAGGCTGCATTTGGTGGTTTGACATTTCGCATGGCTGTGATTAGAATTCGAAATGAAGTCGACATGCCTGAAAATTATTCCATACTGAACGTAAAATGCAGTGGGTTTCATTAACGGTAAATTTATACTTCACTTTTTTTCTAATAGCACAATAGAAAGTCGAAAGTCTCGAATTGTGATTTTTAGTCTTCCCTATGGTATATTTATTACAGTAGGAAGTAATGATTAGCCGTCGGAATCACACCTTTTTCTTCTTCTTTTTTAACGACTGAAAGGAAACTTGTTTTCGTTTTCAATGGAATGAAGACAAAATATAATTTTGGAAGTAGAAGAACCGTCAAGTTATCTAAAGCACAATTCTTAATTTAAAAAAATATTGTAAAGAAGATTAAAAAAAAAGAAGTAGAAGAAGAAGATGTGTAGGTGTGGTGGTCCAGAGGATACGTCATCGGACTGTGGGTCTCATGGTTCGCGGTTCGAGTCCCGTCGCGTCACTAATGCAAAGTTGCAAGACATAAGTCTCATTTTGGGGGATAACCTTTGATTGAACCTCGTAAATATAGTTCGGTCGATTCGAATGCTGTTTCGTTTTGACATACGTTTCCTCCACTTTACACATTGCATAAATAGCTAAGACGAATGTGCGATAGTTGTATAATATCTCTGATACTCCATTGACTTGCGAATATGCGTATGTATAAAGATGATTGATTACGTCTTCGCAATGAAGGTTGCTGACAGGTTAAACTATATATTATGAATTCAGGATGCGGCTACATGTCGTATTGAATATGGTGAAGGTAAAAGTGGTAATTTATGTATCATTTAAGAACAGGAACGGTTTAAAGAGCTGAATTTATCATTGTCCTTCTTTTAATTGGCAACAACAATTATAATTGACTTTGTTGTTTTGATTGTTATGATCAGATGTATTCGAACAAAAATATATTTATAATATGTTAACAAGTTATAATAATGAAAAAAAAAATAAATAAATTACATGTTTAAATTACACAACTTTAAATCGTATCTCCTTTTTTAATTCCCGGGGTAACACGAAATGTGAGCTTACAACAAATTAACATGGACACAATGTGTTCCGAATTATTGCGCTTTTGTGGTATTTTAAGGCTGTTATTCAACAATACTGAGTGAGTTGAACCACACAATGTGGAATGCTGAATTTAAAGGGTTAAAATTATGAAATATACTAACAATTTTCAAACAACGTGACTTCGATGACATTTGAGGAAAGTTATCTTTTGAATCTTCTGTTAAAAATTCTTCAAGTGCATATATCTTGTCTGTTAAAACTTACTTCTTAACGTTTTTGGGGGTGGTATATTTTAACCTAAAAAGAAATGTGTGTGTATTTCTGCTTGTCAAAATTCACTCCCAAAACTTCTAGGTTAGATCAAGCGATTCATTTATCATTCAAAACTCAAAAAACATAAATATACATGAACGTGAGTTACCTCACTGCATATTATTTTTCGTACGACAAACATATTACATCGTAAGGCACTTTATATTTTGACGCGTACTAAAAGACTAGGTATGACCTTAAGTTGAAAAGCATTTCAAATTATTTTTTTAGATCTCGCAACTAGATTTTACCAGAAGATATGCATCTGTTTAAAAATAATTCAGGACCTTAGCTGAGAAAGCTTACCCGGAAGATTGAATTCCTGACAGGTATATAATAGGGTATTATTTTTTTAATGAAACAATTATTTGGGTTAGATTAGTCAAACAAACAAATATTAAATAAATCCCCAAACTACCTACATCTTTTGAAACACATTTTAAATTAATCGAACAAATTGATGCTTATTGGCTTACGGGTCTACACTTTTTTGAAAAGGGTAAGCTTAGAATCGGAAAAACAAGGCTATGGAAATACTCGGTGATTTAAAATATATATATATTGATATTGTTGTTTTACTAAATTACGCGTCATTGGAAGAGCTCAATTAATTTTGTTTATCGTTCTCACCCTCTCCCCCTCTATCTCTCTCTCTCTCTCTCTCTCTCTTCCTCCCTTTTCTCTCTCTGTCCTCCCCTCTCTGTCCTCCCTCTCTCTCTCTCTATCTATCTGTCTCTCTCTACTTTCTCTCTCTCTCTCTCTCTCTCTCTCTCTCTTTCTGTTCGCTGCCTTTCCCGTCTCTCTTTCTGTCTCTCTTTTTTGTTTCTCTCCTCTCATAACCTACCGTTTACATAGTCAGAGAAAATATGATTATTGATTATATAACCCACAATATTGTTGTGTTTTTTTTCTGGTACATCCTGTAATGTTGTTCATGTGTATGTGCCTTTCACGATTTTAATAGCAACCCCACCCCCTTCCAATCTTCCATGATACAGAATGATGCATACTAATATAAATGTACATAGCGTGTGCATGCGGGTTCATCACAGTAGACACAAGACCGATAGAACAAAGGAACTCATGAAAGAAATAGAAAGTAGAAAGTTCCAAAAAGATCCACGAGACCAACATCCTACGTTACTCATAAATCGAACAGCCGTAATACATTTTGTTTTTCTCCAAACTGACGAAAAAGGGTATATCGATTCGACTAGCGTTATGGTTTACATTAAACAATATTCATCCAATTAATAACAATAACGTTTTGTTAACATATTCAACAAAGTCATCATGTGGATGTTTATTCAGGGTTTCGTATTATAACGCAATCAATCTTAATGTCAATTGATTGTATTTAGCTGTCTATAGAATTCCTAACTTGTATTCCGTTACGGCAGTTTGCGGTGCCCCAAATTGTATTCGTGGCGAATGCCTTACCCTGTGTATGTGCGTGTCCGCGCTTGGGTGTGTCCCACAACGTCTTGTGCTGGGACCTTTTTTGGAAAATTGTTTATTCTTTCAAGGGCTTGAAAAGCAGTCTTTATTGAGGACTTTCGTGTAGTAATTTTCTTCTTCTAATGTTTGACTTGTTTCCCTACTCATTCCCTACTCGATAGAAAGAAAAGAATAAAGGGAAAATGGTGATTATTATTGAAAATGCTATAAGCCTGATATGTAATGTCGTCATAATATCAAATCTACTTAAATAAATGTAGGCCTATTCTAAGATTTAATAATGATCGATTCACCCATGTGTCATTATATTGTGTGTTGTGTAGCGCCAAAGCACAACAAACGTTTTTGCAATGCCAAGCTTATAAACAAAATGACGCAGATCCATTTTATATTATACGGATAATACACAGCAGTGAGGGCATTAGTAACAAATTAACCGCACAAGCTACCTTTTGAACAGTCTAACACGCCCGAGGTGGTAGCCGAGGGTTTTTGGACTGTTTTGAAGCTACCGAGTGTGGGTAATTATACTTATGCCCGAACGGAAGGATGTGTATTATCTGTTTTATAAGATTACGTTTTATTTGTTTTCTAAAATGATGTTTTATAAGATGATTTTACTAATGACGGGTCATTAGAATTGGATAATGACCGGTAATTATCCAAATTACGTGTTAGGCAAAATAAAAGCCGTATCACGTGTACGCTTTCAGCCAATCATTTGATTAGGATCCACGTCATCCTATTATAAACTTTACTTTCGTATACGCGATGATCTATACGGAGGACAATTACTGATATACCCAATGACAACGGTAATTGAGGCACCATCTGGATTTATGGACATCATTAATTCCAACTACGCTAACATATGAAAACATCTCTGCAAATGACTAGATGGGTTACGTAACTTTATGTTCCAAGCATGGATTGACACGTTTCCCTTCGGCCCTCGAGTATTTTTCTTTGCTGTTCACAAATAATGGCAGCTCTAATCTTAAATCCTGTATACAATTCAAATATTCATTTTGTTTCCATTGCCTGTTTAATAGTGTTTACAAGTAATACAAATTAAACACGATAGAAATTCCTTTCTAAAAAAAAAACCCGAGGCAATTTCGTTAGCGTTGAAGTAGTCACCCGCACGACAACTTATAATTATGTACACATTATGTATGGATTGAAAGATTTTCTATTGAAAAGCACGAATAATTCGAATAATTTGCTGAAAATCATATAGATATAATGGAAAGGCGTAAAATGCAATTTTGGTGCTATCTGTGTCTCGCATGTGACGTCGTGAATATTGACGCTCTAACTGAAGGCAGAAATCAAAATCTCAAAATAATTGTTTTTAAAGATGATTACGGCTGGCCCCACACATTTTTGTTAGAGGGAACTTGTGTGGGACGTATAATGGGGAATTTAAACTGCAACAGAGTGGATTTTTCGAGAAAAAAATATTACGATCGTGTATGCTATAGTTCCTACAAAGTAAAACGATGTTAACAAGGGTTAAAATGTTATAATATAGAAATAAAAATCTTCCGATTACACAGGTAATGCATAATATAATAAAGCTAAATGTCAACTGGTTTGTAACTTGTTACTTAATATAGAAATATTTATATATGTGTATATGTGTGTATTATATCAAGAGAGAGAGAAGGGGGAGACTCAACACACACACTCACATACGCACACGCACACACACACACACACACACGCACACACACCAGTCAAAGGCACAACGCAATGGAATGACAAACTTTCACCTACAGAGCTTATTCGTATGTATAGTGGAGTTCATTAATAAACTTTCAGAAAATCAATGATCAGAAAGGAAAATTCAATGCATTACTGCATTCCGTACTGACATCATGTTCGGATAATGTATGCCATTGTAATCACATGTCAATAAATAATGGATCGGCTCGTTGAAAAAGCCTTTGTTTGATTTCTTCATGAAAGTCGTTGTGATCACGAAAGTACATCAAATTAAATAATTCAAAATTTCTTTTATCTACAGTACATGTATCCCCCTTCTGTGTGGTAGGACAAAGGGTGGAAAAGCGAAAAAATATGACCTATTTAAAAGAGATCCTGACTTTCCTTGTTCCAGTAAGCACGTCCCAAATGCATGAATTGTATGAGTTCAACTAGGACGCCGGATAGAAATGCCTACAGTCACCCCGGTGTCTCGGCCTTGCGTTACGGATCACAAGGAGGTGATGATCGTGTGCCTTCTGTTCCATTTATATTATATAACTATCCCGCTCTGTATATGTGTCTGGCTCTCACTGGATATAATACATGTATGCATCTATAACTCCATCTCCTCCTCTCTCTCTCTTTCTCTCTTTCTCTCCCTCTCTCTCTCTCTATTTTTTCTCTCTTTCTCTCTCTCCCCTCTCTCTTTCTCTATCATTTAAAATATAATTATATACATATCCTTCTTTTCGCTCATTCTCTATATCTCTTTACTTTCCTAATCTCTGTCTCTGTATCTCTCTTTCTGTTCCTCTTCCCTCTTGTCTCTTGTCTTTCTCTCTCTCTCTTTTCCCTTTCTATTTCGCTTTTCTCTCTCCTCATTTACCTTTCTCCCCCCCCCCCTCTCTTTTCCATATCTCCTGCTCTCTTTCTCGCTTCATGTCTTTTCCTCAATGAATTTCTATCAGATTTCAAACATTCAGACATAAGCGAGGATCATTTACTTTCATTAATCACTCAGAATGTCTCCTTCAAGGCATGTGTGAAAGGCAATATTCGATCGACATTTAGCAAGAGAGAAAAAGATGAACCCATATTTTGGACATCCTTAATCACACTATAGAACAATATAATAGAAAAATAAAATATTTATGTAGTTTATTTCGTGGTGGACTCTTTTTACATCACGCGAGCCAACCCTGCATGTCTGTTCCCTATCACAGATTTGTTTGACATTATAGGAACTCTCTTTTTCTTTCTTCTCTACCTATCTAATTCTCTCTCTCTCTCTCTCCCTCCCTCTTTCTCTCTCTCTTTCTTTCTTGTCTCACTGTTTTTCTCTATTATATTAAGTATATATACATATCCTTCTCTTACTCATTCTCTATCTCTCTGCTCTTCCCTCGTCTTTGCCTCTGTCTCTCTCTTCTTAATGTCTCCTCTCTCTCTATATAATATATCCTCTCTCTTGTCTCTTCCTCGTGTCTCTTGTATATCTCTCTCTCTCTTCTCCTTTTCTCTTTCGCTTTTCTGTCTGACCTCGTACTTTTCTCCCCTCTCTCTTTCCCATTTCTCTTGCTCTCTTTCTCGCTTCATGTCTTTTCCTCAAAGAATTTCTATCAGATTTCAAACATTCAGACATAAGCGAGGATCGTTTACTTTCATTAATCACTCAGAATGTCTCCTTCAAGGCAAGTTTGAAAAGCAATATTCGATCGACAATTAGCAAGACAGAAAATAGATCAACCCGTATTTTGGACATCCTTAATAAAACAGAAAAATACAATATAAACATGAAATATATATATATATATTTATATTTTTCCCCGAGGTGGACTCATTTTAAATCACTTGAGCAAACCTGCCCGTTCCCTACAAGGGAATTATTTTCCATATGATAACATAGAAACTCTCTCTCTCTCTCTCTCCGTTTCCGTCGTCATCCAAAAAGAACAACCATTGCTCCAAGAAATGCGTCACATCGGCCAGTTGGCCTATACTTTAATGAATGCTAGACAGATCTCAAATCCCAGATAGATTGATAGAAACAGTTGTAATATAGATAATGGTAATAACTAGCAGAACAAGCGTTGATTTTTTTTTTTTTTTTTTGATACCATGGTTTTTGACCGAACAAGAATGGGGAAAATCCGAAAAAAATTGTATGAATTATTTCTGAAACCTGACCATAAAAAGAGGGGCAGATTATAAATAGAGAAGACTATTAAAACAGAGGACGTTTAATTTAACGGGGAATGTAGAGAGCTACCCTTTTCATTAATTAAAAACAGGTTTTAGAAGGAAGGGGTTACAAAAGGAATGGCCATAATTGCTTCTATTCATATAAAAACAATACATAAAGAAACAAAACTAATTAAATTGACCGAAACTATTTATATTTCAATCAATGTGGTATGCTTTTAATTTCATGAATGGACTTTGCAATCATCGATGTGTATTTATAGACAAATATTCACGTTTGCACTCCTTCGGGAAAGCAAATCTGGTATGAAAAGGGGATTTAAAAACTAAAACATAGATAATTATTCTCCTTCTTTTCTGAAAACATTTCAGGAGACTCACTAGTAAGCCGATTTATGTATGTGTTTATTTCATGAACGCAAATAGAATGAATGCTTTGGTTGGATTAAGAGAGACAAATTCAAATTCCAGATCCGTCCAAAAAGGCTATATAACGACCAAAACTGGAGAGAAAAACCATCAATCACTGCGAGGACTCAGAGTTGGAATCTCACACTAAAGTTTACTAGCAGGATATACTCTATATCAGAAGGAATCCCATCACTGTGATTTTCACGATACAAGTACACAATGAATAGCGCAAAGGTAATTATCATAAGGGCTCTATTAAACCTCCTAAAAGACTCTTTGTAACTATATGCGTTGGATACTTTGTTAACAGCTTCACTGATTTCATCCTAAAGAATATTCCTATATGTTCACGTGCTATGTATTTCGAAGGTTAATTTAAAACTTTCAACAAAATGATGTTTCAAAGTTTTTATGATGCCGGCTATGTTATTAATAGGTCTCCCTTGAAATATCAGAATTCTCTCTATTTTAAAATGAAGTCGATCACTAATTAAAATAAAATGGTTCGATATATACATACAAAATACATTTTTTTTCCGTAAATAGGAATTGCTTTCCCAATGGTTATACGCTTGTCAAATGTCTCCCACAGTTCCAATCACTGATAACAAATGTACAATTGTATATGCCAAGTTAATGAAGATTGATTAAATATATTACTATCACGTTCTACATAATAGTTTTACAGGTACAATTTCTAAAAATAGGTTGTGTTTGTTTGATAATGAATTTGTTTTCACTTTCCTGTACATTTGCTTCCAGAACATCAAGACTGTGGTCCTTTTATTGGCTCTTATTGCTGCAAGTAGCTGCAATCCTGTGCCACTGCCATGCATCTCCAACCAGTCTCTCGCTCGGAATGACCTGTACCCTAACAAAGCTGCTTTTGCCGTCCAATCCTTCTCTCTTTCACCCATTGACATCGGCAGGAGTCAGTCCTCTACATGCTCCAACACCACCTTCACCGGGATCTCCAGTAGCGCCACTTGCCCATCGGGTACAGCTCCTGGTAGCACGTTGGTAGTCAACGAGAATGGCCTCTGTCCTTGGACCTACGTGGAGTGCTTCGATGCGGATCGCATCCCGATGGCGTTGCAGGTGGCCCAGTGCCAGTGCAGCGGGTGCCTGGACCCCTACACCCACACCCCGAATCCTAACCTTCAGTGCACTCCTGTCAAGAGGAATATCAAGGTGTTGAAGAAGACCCAGTGCGCAGGAGGGATGTACAAGTACGAGGAGCAGACTCTGGCTGTCCCTGTGGCGTGTGCCTGCATGCGACAGAGAGTGGCCTAATCGGGACTGATCATAGAATTCTGAAGATTCGTTTAAGAAATGTCCTACCCCAGGCACATCGACAAGAGACTGATCTAGATATTACAGTGGAATCAGTTTGGAGTCAGGATTGTATTATGACCGTTGTATTAAATGTTAAACCTGTTGATTTCGCAAAAGAAATAAACTACGATTGTTGTATTCCATATTGATATTTTCATTAACAAGTGAATCTTAGAAATAAAATGTATTGAATTTGTTGGTATGGGAATTAGTATGATACGACAGAATATTATATGATTATATACGAGGATCAAGCGGTATTTTAGCCTTCATAAGGTTATGGTTAAACAAAATCTATCAAGTTTGATAATGCAAATATACGTACCTACTATGTAGGGAAAATTAATTATGATTCATTTTCTAAACGAGTAATTAATCGTCTGATATATATTTCCATTCTTATTTCAGAAAATCCGTATTCACGAGTTTCGTTTTAATTGATAATGATGGTTTGAATAAATGATTCTAGTTTCTATTTATTCAAATATATATTAAATATATATCATGAATAGAGAATTAGAACAAATGGTACCTATTCATTTCAACCATTGTAAATACATCACACATATTTCTATCTAAATATTTCTGTATCTCAACAATCATGTTCCTGTTTGTTTTGACTATTAGGTATTATGCCAAAGAGTCGTACTATTTGCTGACGTAACCAATATGTTGTTGCTCTCATTAAAATGTGAATGCCCCTACTCATACTCTTAATTTAGAATTACGAGGAGTATCACACGTGATTAAAAGTACGAAACTATATCTTAATATTAATGAAACGAGTTCTACAAACTTTCAAAATACAGATGTGCATACCCTAGATATTCCTTATAATATTGTTATATATAGCAGCTAAACATAATAAATGTACATCTATTTAAGTTATCATTATTGATGATAAATTTAGTTGGAATCAACAAATACGATAAACAATTACATGCGTGTATAGAAATATTGGTATACTTTTTAAGACAACATGTTATATTCCTATAAAAACCCTTTTGATGCTATAAAACTCGCTCATCTTACCGGACATTTCATATTGTAACGTGGTGTGTGCTTTAAGTGCAATGTCAAAATGTATCCCTATTTATTTCATGCAAAAGAAAGAGCTTCGCAAATGTGCTGGCTTTTAGTATTTAACCCAAACTACCCATAGTTTTATGATTTTAAAACATCGACAATTGTTCATATAAACGCACATTAGAGTTTGAAATCAATAAGACATCATGGAAGAGATTAATGTAATGCAATCCCGGACTCAATAAAATTATATGAAACCCTTAATTCATTTTATTTGATCTTTCCCCAGTGCTGAATTTATATTAAATATTATTTTCATATCTTTATAAAACATCGATGATGAATGTATTATAAACAGAAGAATTAGGGATGATCACTACATTTCATAAAATCTTGCATACTTATATAACTTTTCTGTGTCAGACATATTTACATCAACATGATTATTTTACTCTTCATAATCATTATTATCATCACCATTATCATAGTGTGAATCATCATTTTATTCTTAACCACCCCACCCCTGGCTATCACTTTTCTTGATAGCAATTCTTCTACATATTTCTTAATAAACAATTATAGGTAGTGTTGTATCAGTTAGATTTTGTTTGAATGTCAACAATTCTCAAATTATTGTATTGTGTAGACGTTAACAAAAATATGTAATATGTTGTTATATCGCTGTAATGTAATTATATTTGTATGTTGCAGAATAAAACATATTAAATTCAATTCAATTTAATTCAATATGATTCAAAAGATAACTAGTCAATGTATATGATTTGATAACATTTCAAATGTAGTAAACTTGAACATTGTTAACAAATGATTTCAAAAATAATCTCACCCGTGTCATAGTAAGCTTTGGATGAGACAAGTAAGTCATTGATTAACATTTTGATTTGATTTCATCCCTGGCATTTTGCAATGCCACAATGGATATTAGTATGAGGGAATTTAAGTATTTTATTGATTTTTTTATTTTTTATATTTTTTTGGATCAAAATTAATCATTCATTCCACTGGTAAGCCCCTTTCTAAAACTTTTTTTTTTACAATCTGCCACCTAAATCCTTGTCAGTTTTTCACTTGCAAATAATTTCAAAAGTAATTCCCAACTCTGATTATTTTTTCTCAGTATAAATGTAGTGTGAATATCAGTGCGTGGGTGACCGTGTGTGTGCGTGTGTTTATATATAAGTCGTCGAAATTGGTTAAAATGTGTTTATGCATAAACAATATAATGTAAAATGGCGCCAGAAGTGGATCTCAATATCGAAATTAAAACAAAAAAGGAACAAGATGTTAAAAGGGGTCAACAAGAAAAATGTTTTGACAAGAATGTTTGAGACAAAAATAAATCGGCCAACCCCTTTCTTATATTTAAACAAAAAATTGCACATCCCATTCATTTTGATAACCTTTCCGGATTTTCGCCTCCTTCCGTATCTGAATTATTTACTGTATACTCTATGTTGAAATAATTGTTACATATATAATTTATATATACATTGTGTTTCATATTTTACTGTTGAGAAGGAAATAAGTGTTAATAAATACAAAAAAAAATACATTTTTGTTTTAATCATTCATTTTTTGCATTGTTTAGTGCCCTTCAACCAAGCCTATCTACGCTACATCCTTTAGTTTCTACACACAAAACAAAAGAGTTCAGATAATCACATCAGCATGTATTTAACTGTGTCTACTCTACAGGAATCGACTAGTCATTCACTAGTCGGCGCTTTCCAATTTTATCCCATTTGTATTATTTGAATGTCGTAGGTGTTCGAATTCTGTCATAAGTATGTTCTCAGTCCATCAATCGATAACGCCGTAAATGAGGAAAAGGTGTTGATGAAGTAAATTCGATATGTGGGATATTATCCCACTTTCTCGTAATATGAATTAACTTTCCTCTTCCTTCCTCCCCTTTTTTACAATCCACATACGCCGCGCCAGTTACTTAACACGCATACTGCAGTTTGAGAAAGGCAATAGTAATGGTCACTCACTCAACCATTTACCATATCTACTCTGTCTAGTTGTAATTAGTAAAGTTCAGTAATCGACCGTGTTCCCCCTTGCTCCCTTTCCTATTATTTCTAAAGCACAAATGTTCAAATTACAAAAGATGTTGGTAAGTCAATGCTGACATGGAAAGGTAAAAGTCAACCCTTTACAGTATCATGTCTAATAAAAAAAAATGTCTTGCTAGCAGCGTGTACTATTCCTTAACTAGTCGGTCCTTTTCCCATTTTGTTTTCTTTTCTTAGGATAGGTGTTCGAATTATGTCATAATTATTTGTATCCAGTATGTACATCAATCGATAACCCTTGTATATGGGAAAAGTGTGTTACCTGATGTATTCGGCAGAATTTAATTTGGCAAGGTGGACGGATCTGGTGACTTCCGGGTCGAGTGCAGATCTGCAAGACTTCCGGTTTAGCTTGTGATTTTTAGACACGTTGCACGTAGCTCATGACGTTAGCAACGGTCTGTATCAATGACAAGGATACGACACAAACCTGTTATACAGATCCACTTTTCCGGGATATCATAGTTTTCAAAAACCTACTGATAATATTAATTCACACATCGCTCTTTGTATGTGCTTTTCAGAACAGACATCGAAAACGTTAATTCCCGAAAATCGATATTGTAAAGAGTCACCATTTTGTCAACATGAGGAGATGAATTGATCTTCTATAAAGATAATAACATTTCTCGCACTTTACAGAATGGGTTCAGAAATGAATGAGAGTAGATTTGTTTCATAGTACAAGGCAATGTAGGCAGAAACGAGAGAAAGGAGCCAGCACTTTTTCAAAATTGTCGGTAGGAGAATAGCGTGATACTTCTTAACTGTCGATAGCTTATGATCAAGAACAAACATGTACAAGCAATTTAAAGAGAAGGTTGAGTTCTGGGAAGAGGTGAAAAATAATTTGTGAGCATTACTCATTCTTATTATGCAAGTGTAGAAGAACATCAGATAAGACATGTTCCCTGAAAAGCATGGCTCTTCAAATGCCTTCATATTCTAAATATGCATGTAACATCGTAAAAATCGGGGGCCGGCTTTTTTCGCCACGTGTTCACGTGCAGTCCCATATACATCTTTCTGTGCAAGTGTTTGTAACTTTACCAAGACTTGGCCAAATTTCTTATCATTTTCATGATTCCAGAACCTTGCAATACACACAAATTCATATATGCTAGATGATCAACCTTTTCTGGTCGGTTCCACACCGTTTCTTTCACAATGCAATCGCATGACCAGAACTCAACTTCATCTTTAATTGAGCATGATGAACATTATGCGCATCAACATTATTTTTCACTGGATACAAAACTAAGAGATAATTGTGCCCATATTCATCATAACCTCCGATTAGAAAACTTTTTTCTTCTTTTCATTTTTAATTCATTAATTTGTTTAAATCCTTAAAACAAAAAGATTAATAGATTATTGTTCTATAATGAAGAGCGTAGTCTGGATCTTTTCTTTTCCAAGATTAAACAAAAATATGTACATAATCACCCGAATAATTGGCCGTGATATGACAGACAGGCTTATTGGGTTGTGAAGAAATAATTGCAAACTTAACAATAATAATACTCAGTTTTTATATAGCACTTATTACAATCACTAAAGCGCTTCCAAACTTGGAGATTATTAACCGGCTTTAGCTGTTCTGCCATTGCGGCGCCAGGCGCGGATCTACGGGGGGGGTTTAGGGGGTTTAAACCCCCCCCCCCCTTGGGCGACCAAAAAAAAAAAAAAAAAAAAAAAAAGGGAAAAAAAAAGAAAAAAAGAAAGAAAAAAGAACGCACGCTGAAGAGAAACCCTTTCAAGTGCAAATATTGTGAGAAGATATTCAACTCATCTGGTAACTTAACCAAACACATGATAACTCTGGATATAACTGTGTATTAAACTGTTACTTGATTTAAAAAGACGTTATCATGCACTGCTTTTTATGGTCTCCATTGTGTTAATAGATGCCAGGAAAACATCACTTACGGGGTTCAAATAAACACCCCCAAAAAAATCGGCTCGCCGCTTCGCGGCTCGTGGACGACGATGCTCCGCATCGTCATTATTTTGGTCAAACCCCCCTTAGCAAAAAGCTAGATCCGCCCCTGGGCGCTCTAGCATTTCAAAGAATTATTTCCTGCCAGGTACCCATTTACATCACCTGGGTTGAGTGTGGCAAATGCAGATCAATGTCGTGTCAAAGTACATTAATGCTGCGGTTAAGGTTCTATTTCGACCTTACCAGTTTTTATTATCATGGTGTGGTCCATAATTTGTATAAGATGGAGTTATTGATAAAATTTCATTTCACTCTTCATAAAATTGACGGATTTCAATTAATTTCAATTTTTTAAAGATTACAGTCACTTCGATTAGTTCTTTTTTTGTATTGGTGAATGTATTTTCGATCATATCAGGAGTTTGAATTTCGTATCCTTCTAGTTCTCACTCTTTCTCTCTCTGTGTCTCTTTGTGTCTCTTTGTCTCTCGCTCCCTCTTTCTCTCTCGTTCAGACACACTCATACACACACGCCCATTCTCCCTTTTTCCCTGTTTCTCTTCCTCTCCATCTCCCCTCTCTCTATGTCTCTCTTAATTTCTGTCTTTCCCTGTCTCTCGTCTCTCTCTCTCTCTCTCTCTCTCTCTTGTTGTTTGCTATATCTCTCTCTCCCTCTCCCTATATATCTCTTGTTCTGCATTTCCCTGTCTCTCTCACTCTCTCTTTGTATTTGTTTGCTATCTCTCTCTATCTCTCTCTCTCTCTCTTTCTCTTCCTCTCTTTACTTCTCTATCTCGCTCCCTCTCCCGCTGTCACTCTAGTAACTTATTTAATTGGTATATTGTTGTCTTTTACCAACATAAATTTCCCCTCTCATAATCCATCAATCTTCGCTCGACCTACTTGTTTTTGAATAATCAGTGTCGAAAGATTTGTTCAAAATAAACTCAAGCAAAATGCATTCGTCAGAGTGATACCGGATTTATTTCAAATTTTATAGGTAAATCCAGTAAAGTAACATCCGGGCATTTCTTTTAATAAAGGTATTCCTTTCTAATGCTGTGAATCTAAGTCTGCTAGATTGCGCGTCCTCCTTTTATAATTCCAAGTAGGTGACAACGTTGACCTTTTTCGAACGATATATTTGTCGTTTATCCAAAGATTTGGCAAACTTATTTTGTTATATAAACAATGTACATGATGTTCCACTTTTTAATACACAGTTTGAAATTAAGAAAGACATAGAATTTCGAGCATGTATTTTACAGTAAGCTTGAGGAAAAAAAATGAGTATATGTGTCTAGAATAAATGCCAAAAATATATGGAAGCCGCCAAGCCCTTAAAAAAGCATTAATATTACATTAGTTCTACTTCTTCCTCCTGTTGTTCTTGTTCTTCTTCTATTTCTTCTTCTCTTCTTTCGATGTATGTATTTTCTTCTATCTTTCGTAAATTCTTTCTTCTTCTTTCCTTTCTTCTTCAATTCATCAAATACTCTCGGAAGGTTGCAAACCGTGTTACATGAATGAAGTTTAGAATGGAAAAGAGTTAAACATTATGACTATGAAAACAATGATGATGGTAATAAAAGTATGAAGACAGTGATTCAAATATATCTCCTTTTAACATCAATCCACACTTTGTATGGAAGCAGAACAAATACGATAAACAGAATACAACAAGTTGAAAATAAGTCGGACCAATAATAGAAGAGTTATTCTTGTTTTAAATTTGAGATCATAAAACAGGGCTCCCACTTAGCCGAGTTGTATTAGCGAGTTATGGCGAGTTGTGGTGAGTTGCCTCAAAGTGGCACTCGCAATACTCGCGAACAATTCGGTATGGCTAAGCGTAACTCTTTGCAACATTCCACGACTCTCCTCGAAGTCGAGAGCAGTTCCACAATTTTGGACATGTTCAAAAAAATTCCCCGATTCGTATTATTTCGAGGTGAACTCGCCTACACTCGTAATATACACGCATTACTCGTAACAAGCTCACACTGCACTCTTCATAAGGTGGCGAGTTGCTACGAGTATATTACAAGTGTTACAAGTTCACCTCGAGCTACAACGAATCACCGAACATTTTAAACATGTTTACAATTTTCATTGATTCGTTATTACTCGAGGTGAATTCGTTGTTACTCGAGGTGAACTCGCTTACACTCGTAATATACTCGCATTATTCGTAACAAGATCGCGCTACACTCTTCATAAGGTGGCTAGTTGCTACGAGTTATGAAGAGTGCAGCGCGAGCTTGTTACGGGTAATGCGAGTATATTACGAGTGTAGGCGAGTTCACCTCGAATTACAACGAATCGGGTAATTTGTTTGAACATTTTCAGAATTTTGGAGCTGCTCGCGACTTTGGGGAGAGTCGTGGAATGTTGTAAGGAGTTAAGCAGGGCTCCCACTTAGCCGAGTTGTATTAGCGAGTTATGGCGAGTTGTGGTGAGTTGCCTCAAAGAGGCACTCGCAATAAGTCGCGAACAATTCGGTATGGCTTAGCGTAACTCTTTACAACATTCCAAGACTCTCCTCGAAGCCACGAGCAGTTTCAAAATGTTGAACATGTTCACAAATTTTCCCCGATTCGTTGTACTTCGAGGTGAACTCAAATTGGTAATTCGGTCATTGGAATGTGACGTACCGGTAGAAACTAAAAATATCGGTTGTCATGTACACATCCTCATTTTCTAAGTGCTTTCTCCCTCGGGGCAACTACTTAAAACACATTGTGTATAACCTATCATTAAAGGTCTTCTATAGATATAACTTCCTTTTGCGTCACATATTTGAACAATATACATTTTGGTAATTGTGTGTGTTGGAGAAAATGGAAAAGATGTCCGACACTACGTCAAAGCAACATTACCGATTTAGCCAATTTGAAGTAGCCATACGTTTTTTTTTTAGCAGATGTTTTTGCATTTATTGATACATAAAATATAAATCATTCAAATAATAATAATAATATAATTGATTTACATAAAGAGTAACAACTTAAACATACACAAATAGAAAATGCATAATTGAAAGCTTAAAAGTATCGAGGTAAGTAAAAATAATCAAGATAAATGCAGAGGCCAACTATCATAAGCTTGAGTCAGTCTGCTTCTCTGATGTTCTTGCTTTCTTCACGAGTAGTTTGCTAGTAGGGTAAGGACGGTTGGATTTTTCTTCAAAAGCATCGAAATCCCTTTCACATCCACCGTAGCCGAGTAAACGCTACGCCACACTTGAATAATAACATTTACGATAACGACCAACAAATAATTATAATAATGATAATAATAATAATTTTAATGGTACTGATATAAACGGCAACAATGTTAATACTCATAACCACCATAATAACATTAACACAAATTGTAAAATTAAATAACAATATAAATACCACAAAAAAGATGAAGCTACCAATGGAAAATAGCGAAATTGCCTTGAAGATCAAAAGCTCTGTAAACATACGCTTAAATATATAGTCATCATCAATAAGCAGGTTTACAAAAAAAGGGGAAAAAGAGGAAAAGGTAAAACTTATGCAGAAGGTGGCAAAAAGGGTTAAAGTCCTCTCGTTAGTCAGGTGGAGAAATTTGTTGGGCCAAAATACAATTATTAGAACGGCTTATAACAAGAGAGCTGCACACTGTGGCAGGCATTAATATGCAATTCAAAACAAACGTGAAGATTGGAAATCGGTGGTTTTCATCAAAGGGGCTATGTTTCAAATAATTTTATATTACTTGTGAGATTGCGTCTTATGATCTATCTCTGCAATCAGACAATTCCTCAATCATGGAATTCATACCAATATAGCCAGGAAAATACGTCGTCGTCAATATACTTTGTTGATCATCATCACAAGTGAAATTCCTTCCAATTTATCTGATCAATTTGACAACTGGAAGATAAAAACACATCTGATGATGTAATTTTAACCGTTTCCGTAAAATCTCAGACTGCAGCATCGCGAGGCTTGAAAGAAAATATTGAAGAAAAAAAAAGAAGCAATTTTGATGGAGAAGTTGATTGCGTCCTAACATAGACCTCAGTCACACTAAGAGGATCGACACCAAGCATTAACGTATATTACACCGTTTGGCCAGGAATCGGCTGCGTCATAACATTGGCCTCAGTCACACCATTGAGGACCGACACCAAACAGTAACTTACACCGTATGGCCAGGAATCGGCTGCGTCATAACATTGACCTCAGTCACACCATGAGGACCGACAACAAACAGTAACTTATATTATACCGTATGGTCAAGAATTGGCTGCGTCATAACATTGACCTCAGTCACACCATGAGGACCGACACCAAACAGCAACTTATATTACACCGTTTTGGCCAGGAATCGGCTGCGTCATAACATTGACCTCAGTCATACCAAAAGGATCGACACCAAACAGTAACATATATTACACCGTATGGCCAGGAATCGGCTGCGTCATAACATCGACCTCATTCATACCAAGAGAACCGACACCAAACAGTAACTTATATTTCACCGTATGGCCAGGAATCGGTTGCGTCATAACATTGACCTCAGTCACACCATGAGGACCGACACCAAACAGTAACTTATATTACACCGTATGGCCAGGAATCGGTTGCGTCATAACATTGACCTCAGTCACACCATGAGGACCGACACCAAACAGTAACTTATATTACACCGTATGGCCAGGAATCGGTTGCGTCATAACATTGACCTCAGTCACACCATGAGGACCGACACCAAACAGTAACTTATATTACACCGTATGGCCAGGAATCGGTTGCGTCATAACATTGACCTCAGTCATACCAAGAGGATCGACATCATACGGGCCGCAGACCGAACACAAATTATATTACACCGTATGGCCGGGAATCTGTCAGTTTTGGGAAGCAGATACCCAAAGTGCAATTCATACATAGCAGATAATATTGCGAAATGTTTCAATA
The DNA here is from genome assembly GCA_035222895.1 of Strongylocentrotus droebachiensis. NCBI lineage: Eukaryota > Metazoa > Echinodermata > Echinoidea > Camarodonta > Strongylocentrotidae > Strongylocentrotus > Strongylocentrotus droebachiensis. The sequence goes on along the minus strand of JAVYIG010002466.1, from coordinate 131,887 downwards.
CAGATTCAATTTATTAATACAGAAGAAACATTAGATCATGGAAAATGGGTCATGAAGACCGCACAAATTTTGGTAAATTGGTGAGCAAAGCCGGTAATCAGTCAAGATATATTGTAAAATAAAACAGCATCTGAGGAAGTAACACTTCAAAAAGATCTGCTTCTATTTATTTCTTCTTTTCACGTGCTATTTGTATTATATTTGTCGTGTCATTGTATATTTTTGTTGTAATATAGTTATTCAATGTTTTATGTTATTTGATGAGAAATAAAATCATTTGAATCAATGTTCTTCACATACCAAATTTATAATTTAGTCATGTTTATTGGTGAAAGATAAACAAATTGCCGATAAGATTCCAAAATGTTTAATAGAAAAATCGGTCTCTCCAGAAAACGCATTGGATCCTTGGGAGTTGGTTATGAAGGGATATTACCTTTAAATCGGTGAGCAACGCCAATATTCAGTCAATTTTCCTCCCCGATCAATCACGTAGCTTTAGTTACCGCTTTTTGTGATGTGTGTTTTCGCCGTGGGATATCCATCATCATATCACATTATTTTTTAAGTGTTTAAAATCGTTTTAGTATAGGATACAGATATGTATGAATGTTAATAATTCATGATACTTAGTTTCTTGTTCCGTTCATTTTATTTTGCAAAATTTACTATATACTAAAAATACTAAATACACATATATTTTCCTTTAAATATAATCTAATCTACAGTTCTTCATCGAGAAAATTATTTTTTAAAGGGCTTTCTTTAAATGTTTGAATGTTTCTTGTAATGGCAATTTGTTTGTTTGGAATTGTGCACGTCGACATGATTTTTTATTTTATTTAAAGGCAATAATCGTGTACTCCATGTGTCATCGCCAGGGTGGTGTTTGTTATAATAGTCATAATTATTATTAGTAGTAGTTGTATTATCATTATGATTATCATATTCTTTTTGTATTGATATTGTTATAATAATGACTATGATAACACTAATTACATTAATGACAATAATGTAAAAATATATATTATTCATATTTTTGTTTCATTTATAATTCATTTATTCATGAATTTATTAATCCATTTATTTGTATTAGGGGTGGCTACACACTGCCTGTATTAAAACAAGAAAGACATGCAACTCGTGTGGGGATGCAATTGTCAGAAAACATACACTGTGCTTATTGAATTACTTTTTGTTTTGCCCTCTCAACGTCAGGTCTTGACAAATTCTTACACCGAGCGACTCCGTGGCTCAAAAATATCAAAATTCACGCCGCGATATTGTCACTCCCACCGATTTATTACGCTCGGCAGGTTATTGAGTTTCAAAATTCGAATCCGTAATATTTCATTCAAGTATTATCAATGTCAGATACTCTCTGCTTGGAGGAACTGACAAGTGCTACAGGGAGTCGGCAGGTATTTATTGAGGATATTTGCATAAATTGAACAACTTGCCTTGCCCTTCGATCATTTAGAATGTTAACAAAATATCGATTAGAATAAAAGTGATTGTTCGTTTGATCTAAACACAATTCTGTTACAAATGAATTACATAGTTTTCTTTAGGCCCTTCACGGACTCAGAATTGTGCGTATAATGTAGTAATGGAAATAATTAAAGCATTACATTCCTCTTTCAACATGCCGCCATTGTGGTTATTTGTCTCGCATTTGGCTTTTTATTTGAAGGGGAGAGGCCTTTTTTATGTACTCTTGCTTCCTCAGTATTCATTCAGAAAACTTAAACAAATTGAATAAGCTTGTTAATGTTTTTTATCTGTCGGAGCCTTATTGTCGGAAGCATTTAATCTTTAACCCCTAGGCTGTTGTAGTATTTTTCTAGTGTGTTAAATGGACGGGAAGCAGGTAATTGATAGATCAATTGAAGCATCTGCTCGTTTTCGCCTTTTATACATATTTCTAATTTTAATTTTGTGTGTACTTATGCGCAAAATTCGCAAGGGTGGTTCCAGATATATGTGCGCCTCAAGCCATCGTTATTCTTCTTTTTTTTTTTTTTTTTTTTTTTTTTTTTTTTGGGGGGGGGGGGGGGGGGAGTCGAATGACTCGTATAGCCTGAGCTTTCCCGTGAAATAATGTCAGGTTTAGGCACCGGTGTATCAAAATAAGGCATTATCATAGGTTGAAATGTGCTTCCATCAAATTATATTCAATATGATGTCAACCAAGTAAATGAAACGTATCAATCACAAGAATTCATTAACATTGAGTCGAAATAGAAAATCTGACATTAGCCTACAGCTGTCGTCAAAGACCATGTAGTATTAATTGGATACTCCGTATTAAGACAAACGTGCAGGTTTATGTTTAAAGAGAAAGTTGATTTCTATTCATGCGATTTAATTGTGAAAGATGCGGTCTGGGATTCATCACTAACAGTTTATCATGTAGCATATAAGTACTGGTGTGTACTACAAGGACCAGGAATCATCAACATGATAATAAATCTGGCATAGTCTCAGTGAAAGTAACAAGCACTGTAATAGTTATATAAAATAAATATTTATATGGGACTACACAAACACGTGGCATAACAATTTTGTCCTCATTTTTTAGCTGTTACATGTCATATGTTTATAGAATATGAAGGCATTTGAAGAGCCATTCTTTTCAGTGAACATTTGTTCTTTAATGTTCTTCTACACTTGCAAAATAACAATCAAATGCTCACAAATTATTTGTCACCTCTCCCCGGAAATCAGTCTTCTCATTAAATTAATTGTGAAAATTTAAGAAATGAGCAACATATACAGAAACAAACGTTGGACTTAATTGACATTAAGTTTAAAAAAGGGAAGTGTCCGGATTAAATATTCACGCAGTTCAATGTTTCCCTTCCAGTTTTGAAGCTTCCATCCCCCCCCGAACCTTTTTCTCTCTTCCTCTGCATCTTCATCTAGTTAAACATATGTATCTATCACTCCTGCTTCCACTTCACCACCCCCCCCCCCCCCACAACACTCCACTCTCTCTTTCTCTGTCTCTCTCTCTCTCTCTCTCTCTCTCTCTCTCCCTCTCTCTCTTCCTTCCTCTCTTTCTCTCTATATGTATATCAAATAATGAACTGTCTATCTATCTATTTATCTATCTATTGGTACATTATTTTATTTATCCATATGTCTATAAAGATGTCTATCTACATAATTATCCATATAATATATATACAGTTCGTTCACATGAATTTGTTTTCCATCACCCCACCCAAGGTAGTCTTTTCTTTTTCATATCGCTCTATCAGCACGAAAACGAACATTCTGCAATTACACCCGACAAGCTGTAACCATATAACCATATAACACTGCAAATCTGCAAACAAATTGAAAACCTAGTCGTCAAGTATCACATACATATTACTCCCCCTCACCGCGGTGTCGTGTGTCATATTTGCCCAAATACAATAAGTTCAAGTGCTCGCCTAATGGATGACTTAGGACTACAGAATTACTCGATGACAACATTTCTTTTCCCTTATACCTATATCTAGTTCATTCAAAATGTTTTACTCCATCTATCGAAGTGTTTGCCTAGCGACAGATTACAGGAAATTGAGGAATACTGGTGGCGTTATGAATTTTCGACCAGGCAATCGTTTCAGAAAATAAATTACTAACATTTGAAAAACCAATGATAATCGCTCCATACGAAGGGGAATAAAGTAATGATGATAATGATGATGATATGATGATTTTGATGATGATGATGATGATGATAATAATAACAATAATAATGAAACAAATAAATATCAAAAATAATAATATTGATAATGCCAAATAACAAAATATGATCAGAACACAATCCCTTCAATTTTAGCAATTTTGTGAGCATTTGCATCAGACGAACTTTGTTCTAATTAAAATAAAATTGCTTTCATCATTGTGAAATTTTCTCAAGTAGGGTATGAAGTATATTGCATGACGTTTTAATATACAAAAACAGATCCATAAGGATCTCTGATAGTGGTAAACATTGTTCCAGCTTTAATTGCTTTGCTGTCTTACTTTCTATTTTTGTCTCTTCTTCTTTAAATATTTGATGGTTCTTTTGTCTTTGACTTGAGTTGTTATCGTTGTTTCTTGTGTCTGGTTTGTCGGTTTGCTTTACATTTGTTTACTGTTTTGTCTTATATTTTATAGTGTTATGGAAATTGTTGGACACCATAATGCGGTCACTTAAAATGGAGTTCATCATTCAGTTTGTGCGGAGTCTTTTCATCTTTGAAATATTTTTGCAACAAGAGGAGTCACTTTTGTAATATAATTTGAAACGGGAAAACGGGAAAACACAGACTAGTGTATGTAAGAAAAAAAGAAATAAGAGACAAGGGTAAAGTATTTACAGGATGTTACTGATTTGTATTGAACCATCTGGGAATACTAAGTTGTATGGAAACAGTATTGTTTAATCGAAAGGTTCTTGTGATAAAATTGACAATGTTTGCATAAAGATTACTTCTTCAAAGTAATATTACCTGTCTGAAACGGCGCCAGAAGACAGTATTGTTTCCTTTCACTTTGAATGAAAGGTTCCTCCTGTTATTGTGTTGTTTTCGATGGAACATGTTCGGTATAAATACGCAATCAATCTATTTAAGGAAACATTCAATTTCCCATTGTAATGTTTATTTCATTTATATTATGGTAATGTCATTTTACGTTCGAATAATTCAATATGGAGGTGCGGTGCTAGGCAAAGCTATTTTTTTTTTTTTGTATCTATGTGACATATCTATCGTTTCTAACCATGCATCCTCTCGTTAAATCGTATATTTATAAGGCAACCCTGTTATGTGGACAGTGGATCAATAAAACAAAAGAAACAAACAAGCATACTGAAGTTCATCTTAACCAGAATTCAACTTTCTATACAACAACCGAGCCAAGTTTGCATCTCAACTGATCAGAGATACAGTTTGGTACATCGGTGAAAGAGTGGGACATGTATTTGTAAGGACCAACACAATGCAATCCATTATACCCATACAATATGAACATGGCAAGCAACATATCGTGCTAAAAAGGGAACATGTATCGTTTGCATTTTGTAGTGATTGTTTCATGACGGAAATGAGACGGTCAGCGTGTACACGTCAATCATTCTCCAATTGTTCACGTTGCATCGCATCCATTAAAACAAAATGGAATGGATAGTCCGGCCCACCTTCGCAAATTACGTTAAATCTGCTACGGTTCGCGATTCGAAATGCCAATCGTAAATTAAATTGTTGGATTTCTACAGGAAATAAACTGGATCGGTGCTGGTAAGGGATTTTACCCTTTTTGTTCCGTTTTACCATGTCACTGCTTCGACGTCGATGTGCGATTTCATTTAAATAACAGCGAGGCTTGATGGAACTGGTACGATAATTGTTAAGTAACCAAGCCCGTTTGTTGCTTGATGGTCTATTCGCTGAGTGCTGTTTAAATTTTTCACGAGGATAGTGAATTCAAAACACTTTTCATATTGAAAGTGTATCAATAGCAATACCGCCGCGGGGTGCAGAATTACCAGATTCATTCGTTAGCCATCTATCTCGTGATTGAGTGCAGAGTTTTGTTTCCCGCTTAAAATCCATCGTCGGAAATTGACGGAAGCCTATCGCATCGTCTGCGTTTGCACAGACGCTAATGTGGTCCTTTTGTGTCGCTTTTTATGCCACTTCAAATTTCGCAATTAAATCTTTTTGGGGGCGATAGTGATGGAGAAGATAGATTCGTCTTTAGAGAGATTTGAGGGGGGAAAGATGAAAGCGGATAGGGCGATTGTTTCGGGAGGAGAGCCGAGGGAGAGGTGGAGTGGGCGGAAAAAGCGTAAGCAAATATGCAAACACACATTATCACCTGCTACAAATTGTGGTGTCATGTTCTGGGTTATTTGTGTAAATCTTGAGAATTCAAATGATATATTTGTAAATGTGTGTTTTAGGTGTTTGACGTGGGTGGGCGTTTGCTTCGTTGTGTGCGTGAGCGTGAGTCTCCAAAAAATACATATCGGAAAACATCAAAATAGAGGATGCAAAAAGAAGTAATGAGGAGTTTGAAACAAGAAGAGGATCATCATTAAAAAGGGGGCATTCTTCGACCCACACAATTATAGAACGAAAACGTCATTACATTAATTGATGTCTACCCACGTTCTTTTCAAAGGGGTAAGGAGCTCCCCCTACGACCTCCTTCACCCCGTTCCAATCTTGAAATGGCGGATACTTTAAGGAGGTTTACAAACCTTACGGACACCTGTAGCACCCCCCCCCCCCCCTTCAACCCCCCCCCCCCCCGATCATTCTGATTATTCTTCACCAAATTAAACGTAATAAGTAAGGCGTAATTATTCAACAATTTTGAAATCATTATATACGAAATCAGACAAAAATCTGTTAGTCTTCATTTCACCCTAATTTGTCAAGGACAATCTAATGAAAACTGGCAATCAAATATGGGTGAAAATACGCTATTTATAAATTGGTTGCGTGTTTTATTTATGGAAGTTATAACTAACATCAGACTCAATTAAAGGTTTACTAGTCCGACAAATATATATACCCACCAACAAAAAATAAACCACTTCCGACGGACGTAAATCTATCAATTAAATGAATTCGATGCCCGTGGTGATATTGCACATGTCTGTTCTTAACAGGGGCGTAGTGTGGATCTAGCTAGTGAGGGGGCACTATAATTGCCAGGGGAGAGGGCATACCCGTATTTAGATTGAATGTGCGTCAACACGACTGCTGATTAGGGAAAAGGTGATCTCTTTTTTCGAACGCCCTCTTCCTTTCTCTCTTTCCTATTTTCCTCTCCCTCCCTTTATAACATTTTCCGCCGTGAAATGGGGGCATGTGCTCTTTGCCCCCTCCCTTACCCCGAAGCTACGATTTCGCTTTGTAATTAAAGCGACATTGTGCTCTATTTCACGTAATAAAGCCTTAATCATCCACTTCCGTAAGCGCAGGAAAGCGAAATCATGGAAATGTTCATTGAATGATCAATAAGTATGATGGGGCATGACATTTCAAATTCGGGGGAATAATTAAATTGTTTACCCCAATCTGTTTTGTGGAAGAGGATACGTGCGATTATTGTCTATCAGTGCATCGCCTTAAAGTAAGATTATGTTGACCATGACATTCTGAATACGAAGGGAATCTGGCATTTAGTTTATAGCAGCGATTATTATAACAAGTTTTAAATTGAATGTAATCAAGTGATGGGCGATTGTTTTTTGTACCAAGATGACGAAAAATTAACATCTGACATTTAAATCAAATGATCAAACTTTTTATTAAACGGAACTAGCAGTGCATTAAAAAAAATGTATGCGGAACGGAGTCCCACGAGAAGTCGATAGTAACGTATACAAAATTAAGTACATATCATTGCTTTACTTATCTGCAATTCTATCTTTGACATATTGCTTTTGAATTTATCTTGAAACCTTTAAAGAAACGTATTTAGTACGAAAGGCCTTTTTTTTTTGGGGGGGGGGATTACACTCCCTACTCGGTTATATCATCTCATTTAAAAGTTTTAATTTGAAAGTAAATAGGATCATCATACTTGGTGACAGTCCGTACACTGTAAAAACATCGTACCTAAAAGTTTTCGAAACAGATTACCACATCCAATTGAGAGTAGCCTTTTTTAATTATGACTATGACATTAAATATAATAAATGATTTAATTAAAATTGTATGATGATGTATTGATGAAATTCTCAAAACTGTATGTAATCTTTAGTTTTTAGATTGTTGCTTCTAATGTTGACCCAGACGCGCAAGATTCGTTAAAATGTTACCTCTGGCATTTTCTCCAAATCCTATCATTAAACTTATGATGATCATCTTTAATTATACGGTAATAACATTTTATTTAAAAAATGGTAGAGATATGGGAACAGTAAACATTTTCATCGTGCGGCGGGAGAAAGCTTTCATTATCCGTGCCTGCAAGTTATGCTCTGAGAAAATTAATCAACTTGAATCTTTCTTTTTTTAGCTCCTCTTAACTCACATTATGAGTATGAAGATTAGTGGTTTATGGCTAAATCACTATTCCCCACTTAAAGTATAATTACGAATTAAATTATCCCCTTGGAAATCAGAGATGCACTTAGTATAATAACCAATAACGGTATGCTATTATCGATGTCATAAAGTTTAAATTCGCTTTGTGCAGAACTGCATCGCTTCAAGTAACAGTTTCTGGGAATTCAATCAACTTATATTTTACAAACGTGCGCATATTTTGTTGGAATATTGCAGAACATTATTGGTTCTTCGTAGTCCCCTTAATTAATTATGATTGGCTTTAGTAGTATATTCCCATAACTTTACATCAATATTCCTATTAAGGTATTGCTCTTTATCTCTAGACACACACCTTGGATATCGTAACACGTTAGGGGTGAGGGAACGTAAAAAGGTCATAATGATTAGTCTATGAGACCGATAATACCAGTCTCGTGATCGACATGATGGCCATCAGAAGGTTCACAAGAACAATATGTAGGTCTCGTGGCTTGTGGTCTTATTGGGCAGAGCCTAGCTCTGTCATCCATTGTCTTTGTCTGTTAAAGTACAGAGCATATGATGTGCAGAACAGTGCGTCCCAGAAAAAACGAAACCGAGAGTTATCGATGTTTTATCGTAACTTAATTACATTTATTATTAATAAATGACACATATCTCGAAAGCTTAGATCCCCCTCTTTTATCTGATGCAACTCATATGATGCATATTTTACGCATGAGTGATTAAAATCAATTTGAAGAGAGGAAACCAGGAATTTTGTTATTCCTAGCTCATTTTTTCCTGATTGAGGTGTCATTGGAAAGGGCAGAAACTCAACTTTCTAGAAATATGATTTTCTCTTTGAAATTCAGATATCGTCCGCCAAATGACTTTTTGTTTTCCTCTCTTCAAATTGATTTTATACACTCATGCGTGAAATATGTATTATATGAGTTACATCAAAAGAAAGAAGAGGATCTAAGCTTTACAAATATGTGTCATTTATCAATTATAATTGTAATTAAGTTATGATAAAACATCGATAATTCTCGGTTTCGTTTTTTCTGGGACGCACTGTATAATTTATACTCAGCATAGCCTCCTGTGTAGACATTGTTGCGCATAACGACTGGCAGCGGTATGTGCCTGCAATCTATGCTGTTTGTGTTTCCCCCGAAAACATCAACTGCTTTTTTGTAAAAATATCATGAGAAATGAGCAATGAAGTAAATACATTTAAGGATTTCTAAATAAGATTTGAAAATCATGAATAGACATCTCAAACTTATTTTTGGTATTGTCCTGTAATAAACAAAAATTGCATTGACAAAATGCAGTGTTATTGCTTGTTTTATTAGTTATTTTCTTTCTTTCAAATTAGTCGCTTATGTTACTTGTTTTGTTACAGTGTGTACATATATGTTTATGTGGGATTGCAGAGGGAACGGGATTAAACTGAACGTACAGAAACAGCAGCTCTATCCACTTCATATTTCAAGATTTCAAAACAAAAATACTATTAAACAACTCCTGATTGAAACACATTTTAGGGATAGTAATACTAATATTCTGCTTTCATATTGCGCTTAATACATCTACTGCGTCTCTGAGCGCTTTACAGATATATTATTACCCAGGTCATTGGATTCAATACTTGAGGGTGAGGGTTGAATTGAATTCGTTTTATGCTGGCCCCCCTCAACAAATACTGGAGGGTAAAAGTCTGGAACCCCCGCCAGAGATGACCGAGCGCCTTGTTCCTTTTAAATTTATCACCATCTTTTATTTTTTACTTTCATATTCGGTGCCCCCATTCCCACTCAACCATGTATATCAATATCATCTCATTGTACACTCCTGCATAGCAATGAAACACAACATCTTAAACATCTACGCAAGGGAAATCCAAGACGGTGCACTGTACGATTTTGTCACTACATATGCTAATTGGGTATATTTTACATACATTATTTTCCTTATTTAGGCGATATATCGAATTAAAAACAAATTTATCGTTGAATTACAGAATCTTTATAATAACTTGTAGTTTTTTTATAGCGATTCGATACGAAAACAGTGCAAATTTGATTTTTGAAAATTCTAAGTAGAGGGGTTTTCAATACCTTCTTCTACTTCTTCTTCTTCTTCTTCATTTTCTTTGTCCTTTTCCACTTCTTATGTTTTCTAATTTTCTTCTTCTTCATCCTCCTCTTCTTTTTTTAAGAGAACATTAGTGAAGATCAATTTCTCTCTTTGCAGGAAATGTTAGACTTTTCGTTCCGTCCTTCATTTTTATTCATCTTAAGGATGTAATGGATTGTTATTTTTAATCATATGTATTACAGGACACTCAGTTTACATAAGACATCCTGGAATGTATCTTGATCATGTTTCTCTCACGTAGTTGTTACTGTTTTCATGGACATTGAATACGGAATAGTCTGTAGCATTACGTATGCCGACCCTGCCCATAGCATCACAAGCAAAGAGAGAGAGAGAGAGTGTGTGTGTGTGTGTAAGGGGGGGGGGGGGGGAGAGAGAGAGAGAGAGACAGACAGACAAACACACACACACACATACAGACATATAAAGAAAGACATACATGCATACAGGCAGACACAGCGAGAGAGAGAGAGAGAGAGAGAGAGAGACAGAGCGGCGCATAGAAAGTAGCACAAGGAGAGACACAAAAAGAGACACAGAGAGAAATACAGCAAAACATAGACAGACAGACAGACAGACTTACCAAAAACCTTTAATGTTATATTCGTGCAGATAACGAAAGTGATGGCCCTAGGCTACACCTTTTGTAAAGTAACATTTATCCTGTCATCATTTAGATTTTCTATCTACATTCAAGATACAAGCAAGACAGGGACAGAGAGGCACACAGAAAGAAGCACAGAAAGAGACACAAAAAAAACACAGAGAGAAATACAGCAAAACAGAGACAGACAGACAAAAAACACACTCTTATTTTACGTGCTGATACCGACAGTGATGGCGCTAGGCTACAAAATATGTAAAGTAACATTTATCCTGCCATCGTCTAGATTTTCTATTTATATTCAAGATACAAGAAATTTGCCATTTGGGGACAGACGTTCAAACAAGAGGGCGCTCTTCATATGACAGACATCATGTGAGATTGATTTCTGAAATCATTTAGCAGTCAGACACACGTACAGTTTGATGGAAAAAGACATGTTCCTTTACTGCTCTATAAGGGAGTTTACAGATACAATCTGCGCATGGGCAGATAAAGGTCATTTGTACCAAAAAGGTAAAACCCACAGAGATGAATACTGGATAATGCGCCCATGAAAGTTATGTAACATTATTCATTTATGCACCAACGGTACATTCTATGAAATGCAGGTGGAAGTATTCTTTTTAAGAGGGCAAACAAAAGGTATTCATGAAGCACATCTAGGACTTTGGCAGTTATTATTCTAATATGCTCAAAGTGAAACTTCTCCATGTGTAAAAGATCTGTGGATATTTGGGGTCATTTGTACCATGTGCTATCTGTAAACTCCCATATTACCTCCACTCCATTAATCAACGAGATCCGAAATCCACGCTGTGTATCAATATGCATCTAGCATCAGGCAAATGAAGCAAAGTACGAGTTTATACGCGATCAAGATAATTACTTTTTCGTCCTGGCTGCTCTGTACAAAATATGTTACCAGTCCTGATTTGTATTTGTTTTGTTAACATTATGATACGCGGAAAGTAAATATCATATAGTCTTAGAATGTCCTTCGCAGTTCATTCATTGCATATTTATATATATGTGTGTGTTTTAGTTCGTTGTAACATTCTATTTTGCATTATGCTGTACATTATGATTGTATGTTATGAATATGGGGTTTATCAAGTATGTTATGTATCGTTTGTATTGTTTATATCGATATTCATCAAGGCAGCAGTTTCCTAACTGAAGAGGAAACCCTATTTAAATTAATCTGGAAAAAATTCGAAATTTCGCGACATTATAGAATACAATTTTGATTGTCTCCTCACTTGGAATGATATTTTGTTTTGAAGGATAACATTATTCGCCGTACTTGTTATGGCGGTTTCAAACCTACGTTTAAGGAATGTTAGCACTTACCTGTAACTTTATATGTAACATTTCCATTGTTAAACATCATTTTTTTTAAATACTGCTTGTTTCGGCGTTCAACATAACACAATATGTTAACCGACACATTGGACGTTTTCAGAGTGATGTTATATTTCACCAGGCCGCCGTTGAAAAATATGATGACAAGAGGGGAAGTCCGAATTTGGAGGTGAATATATTATGTTATATTGACCAACGAAATGCATCAAATATGTATTACATTTCAGGTTGCCTTCACGTCAGATGTGCGCAGTAAGACATTGCAAACTATGAGTACACGCATGGGAGAGAGGTGCCCAGAGTATCAATCACTCTTGTACGCGAAAGTCACCTGACAGCTTCCCAGCCAATAGGATGCTCTCTTCCCAAAAGCCTATTTTGTATAGACCCATATCGTTCTACGTGTTTCGTACATAAGACATGTGCGACATGTTTCATTGATATGCCATCTAAATACGCCGAATTTAGTAAAAAATATCTATACAAAAAATTGAGCATGAATCTCTGAAAACTCCATGAAAACTGCCCGCACCACAATTGTGATAGTTTGTTCCAAATATTGAAGCATTTCAAAAAATGATTGCTAATATTTATTTTAGGTGCGCACTTAAAATTTTAATTGAACGCGAAGGTTTTAGGAATGGGTTTAGGGTAATGACTACTGTTGGGAAAAGTCCAGAAGTGTGTTCAAAGAGTAACAGAGAACCCCCCCCCCCCCTCTCCGACTCCCACCCCAATCAGGAATTTCAATATTATGACGATCAGTGAGAGAGCTTTAAAGATGTGAGACAGAGATCAAGAGAAGGATAGCTCTCGCTAAATCTACATTTTCAAAGCTAGGCAACATTCTGACAAGTCGAACAATGAGTATGAGGACCAGAATAAGAGTACTGAATTGTTATATCTACCCAGTATTTATGTATGGTAGTGAAACGTGGACTTTAGCATCTGATACTAAAAAGCGTTTGGAAAATTGCGAAATGTAGTTTTTAAGAAGAATAATGAAAATCCCCTGGACTGACAAAGTTAGTAATGAAGAAGTTCTTACACGAGCTGGAGTGCAAAGCAAAATGATACGTGAGATGTTGATTATGCAGTTGAAGTTCATGGGTCACATTACACGTAAAAAAGGCCTAGAGAATCTTGCTTTGACAGGGAAAATTGTGGGAAGAAGGAGTAAGGGGACGGGAGGATACTTTGGATGGACAGTCTGCAGAAATTTTTGGAAGAGAGAGGAGTGAAAGAACTGGGATTGGTACTAATACAGAAGGCTAGGAGCCAAGGGTTGTGGAACAGCATGATCGCCAAAGTCAAACTATGTGGCACTTTGAGAGAGAGACGATCAGTGAGAGAGCTTTAAACTAAACAGCTTTAGATACGATGAATTTTACCCCTATGTGAAAAAGCTTAATGACAAGCAGTAGCATAAAATTGAATTATAAACAAGAGCACCAATTATAGCCTTTTAGACTTTCATGACTATCTGTTTAAAGATGGGGAAAAGTATCACGTCATTTTAAATTATAAAAAAGATTATACATCATCAATAGAAAATACAAAGAACTTGAACTTTTAAAATTCGCTTATCGTCAGGAATGTGCATTTTACTGAAAGTTTCCAGAGAAGTGCTTATTGCATTATGGCTGATCGTTGTATAATAATCGATATGTCACTTTCAGGCAAGGTAACTTCCATTATATCTGCTCATTTCATCTTTATACCTTTTAGTATTTACTCATTGAGTTTGGAAATTGCTTTTGGCACCCGGTAGTGTTGGAACACGTGTGGTAAAACACGGCGGAGACGCGGAGCAGATGCGGTTCCATTATCTCGTGCTAATTGTCTGATGACGAGGCCTAAAGTAATTTGCAATATGGTGGCCATTGCGAAAGCATTTAAACGTTTTATGGATATATATTAATGCCATCGTTTGATGGAGAGGAAGAATGATTGAGTTCGATTGATAAATGGGCACATAATGGGGTGATATGTAACTTTTTTGGCGCAATGCTAGTACAGTCATGATGTTACCTACATCGAAATGAGAATGGTTGTTATTATGATGATGATAGATGACAGTGATGCTAATAAGGATGATGATGGCGACAGTGATGACGATGATACTGATGATGGTTATACTGATGATAACGATGAGGATGATGATATTGTTGTTGTTAAAGATGATGATGGTGATGATGATGTTAATCTAAATTATTTGAATATTGACAGCATTAAACATATTTAAAATTAGATTTGTTTTATCAGAATGTCGTCATGAACAGATTTTATTGTAAAAATGATGATATCATTGTATCATTTATAATATCATTACCATTGTTATCATAAGTGAAACACTTGATAAGGTCAATAGATATTTTATTCGAGAAAATTAATTTATGCTTCGGGCCCCATGCTGTATTCTATAAATCATTATACTAATTGACCGCCGTTTATATGATATATAAATAACGTTTGTTTGTATATATTGGTTGTTATGCTTTCAGTTGTTGGGATATATAGAATTTCAAGGACGGTCATTACTTATTGAGGAGCAATAGATGCACCGAGCATACTCAACCGACAGTATCAATGCACTAATTAGGTATTTAAGGAGACTATCTTGTTCTGTACTTTTCCAATGGTATCTCTCAGAAAATAAGCTTTACCTAATGTACATGTATTAAAATACCGATTTTCATTTTTAGTCGACACGCTCTTTCCTTTTCTGTCTCTTTTTTTTTCATTTCTTTCTTGCGTCTGTTTTATTTCTTTGGTTTTGCTTATATTTTCTCGTTTTGTGTAATGTTTTGTGTAACATCAAAAAAATGTGCTGTAAATGGTACATTAGCATTATCTTGTCTACGTGAATAACACACTTCTTTAATGGCCAAAATTAAAAGGATTGAATCTTTACGCAGCAAAAACGTACGGCCATTCGTTACAAGGGTCTGACTCAGGGAAGGTAAGTTTTACATTGGTGTTATCTTTTAAATGTCGTTAGAATTTAATTCTTTCATTTTATTGACCTGCAAAATGGACGTACATGTAATACCTTAATAAATCAGTATGTGCACATGAATGAGTATTGTTATGACTACTATAACGCGTTTGTTCGCCTACCCCATCCCCCCAACAAAAAGGGCTAATCATATTCATTTCTAATCATCGCACAAGAAAATAACCATTCATTAAATATAACTTAATAACCTTGTTACTTTCCATAATCGTAGCAACATCATATCATCACGATGATAATCACTCTCATTTCGCATTGTAGTACAGCAATCAAGGACAATCGGTCCTGGTGCGATCAGCGATCGTTGGATTATTTATCTATAATTTGACAAATTAACGGAGGATCCATATAGGCAAACATGTACACAAGGTTATCTCTAAAAGAATAGATAGACAAGAGAAAGTTTGACAAATAACTTTGTTTCGGTTTAAAACTAAAACTTCGTTTGTGAACCTCCTCGCGCAATTTGATGTAAATGTTTACGAATGCAATAAAACATGTGTACTGAAAAGGGACAGCACATATGTCATCATATTGTAAATAACCATATATATATTTAAGGTTTGGACAAAAGTTTCATGCTACATTTGTGTGGGTGTGTGTGTATGTGTGTATGCGTGTGTAGTCCGATAAGCACATTTATGTTTCACTGGATTATTAAAATGTGAGTTTCAGGAAGATTGAGTAAACTTCCTTTAATTATGCCGTTTTCATAATTATTAAACTTCCCAGTATAGGCATCAAATGGGAAGAAGTTTACTAGCAAATTCAAAGTATATGCAAACTTTTTAATCAAAGGTTGTTCTTGACAACCTCAAAGCTTGCCTGATGATTGTCTGATGTAGCAACAGTGAATTTAGGAAAATCAAATTCCGATTATTGTACTTCATTCGTTAAAAAAAAAGGTTAATTGAATATAAGACTGGTCACTAGGACGCATGGAAAAAAAAATTGATTAACAAGTTTTACCATACTAATTTTCCCCAATATGCTGTAGTGTTATAACAAAAGTTAGGAAAACGGTTTTTGAAATTTCAATTTCCAATCATAAATTTCTTGATAATCAGACAGACGATCGGCTTGTAAAAGTCACGGGATTCCTGACTGACCTAAATGTTTATATTTATGATGAGGCTACCCTGGGTAAACAAGATATATTATTATTATTATTGCAGCATGAGCTAAATCCAGGATTTTGTTTGGACAAAGATACCCAATCCCTTTAAGGATCGTTCAGACGTGATTGCATTTGTTCTCATGGGAAAGTACTAATTCATCCCCAGTGTTATGGCTACCGGTCAGTTTTGACCGTTGTCCATTTCGATGTTGTTGATGAAGACTCTGACTCAGAGATTCACTGAGACTCCTAGGGATGGTTAACGAGTAAGGGAAGGTTACAAAGGAAAACAAGGTTTTACGTATACTCTTGAACAAGAGAAAGGTCCACGCTTTTTTCATATAATATATACATGAATTTTGCATTTGAATCCAAAGGTTCATGTCATGATTTTGGTTTTCGTTTACATTTTCGATTAATATCAATTTAGAGCAGAAGCTGAAATAATTGAAACACTGAGTATCTTACATAACAAATTACCAAAAAGACCAAGGCTTTCACCAGCATCATTTCTGTATAATAGACAGACCTTGACATTTCGGATAACATGAAAATCGATGAAAAAACTAAATCGTGTACGTAAAATACTGTTTTACTCACATATTCAAATTGTATACATGATGTTAAAACACAAGATTGTTCTTGATACAAACTGTTTCGAGGCCTGCAGACTGGATTCCAGGCATTATCGTTATTCTTCGATAACAGGGTAATGGAAACCTCGTCGCTAGGTTGTCTGGCAAGAAACATCCCTCTATTTGAATAACTTAGTAGACCGGTCTATTTCCAGACCTCACTACACTTGCTATGTTATCATACGTTTATATGCGTCGAATTTGACCCTGAAATGGACACTTATCATGTCCATGGTTATACTACACTAGTTAAGCCATAAAATGAGAGTCACCCTCTGTATATATATCGCCTTGTCGACTGGCCAGTGCATTATTGCAATTTGTCTGATGGCATAACACTGACGCCCTTACTCCTCAACAGCGGCGTAGCAAGAGTCCGTCTATAAAGGGGGCGCTTGAACGATGACCGGGAAAGGGGTTTAGGGCACCATTATTACTCGGAAAATGAAATGCGAATTTACAAGGCTAGTGGATAGGACTAGGAAAGGTTAGCAGGAGGCTGTGAATGTGATCCGAGTTGTTTTTCCTTTTCCCCATACCTTAAGGTTTCGAAATTGCTCATGACCCGATATTTTCCCCGAAAACTTTACAATCATGTTTTCATTTTTGTTTAATTTCACTCTTCTCGTATTTCCCTGTTTAATTGTTGTCTTCACTTTACCACTCGAGGAGGGGTGATGGGTGGGGTACGTGCCCCATTGTCCCCTGTAGCTACGCCCATGCACTGCCTCTCATCAACCATGAAGCTCTATTCAGCGCAAAAGCAGCCTTGGAATTGGAATAAGTAGTCCCTTATGAGGACGTCTCCTAAGGAACGAAGGTATCAACGTTTCCGTGCAGTGTCCCTTAACATCCTGGCATCGGATAGAAGATGTCTTTTGTAAACAAGCGGATTCATATAACGGTCGAAGGATAAGTTAGCCTTGTAAGTGATAGATGAGCGAGAAGTTAAATTATTCATAGAAAAGATTATTCTTTTAATAGCCGATGGTCAGATTTAAAGCGATTTGAAACAATGTGGCCGAAGGATTGGCAGTGTGCGGTCAGTGTCTCTCTAAATCTCGGCACCGGATAAAAGATGTGCCTCTTTTCGCATAGAGTACGGTTGTATCAGGGAGATGGACTAAAATGAAAATAATACTGAAACTTTCATAGAAAAGATGATTGATTAAATAGCCGATGGTCAGAATTGAAACGATGGCACTGGGGACATTACTTTCTGGTCAGCGTCCCTAAAGTGACCAGGCACCAAAAGAAGAAACAAAAAATCCCTTTTTGTTTAATGAATACTGAAGGAAGGTTCTAAACGATATACATAAAAACAATGCTAAATCTTTAATGGAAAAGATGATTGATGTAAAAGAAAGATATTATCACAAAGTCCAATGAATATTCAGTAATTTAAGAGGACCTATAACATGTATAATGATATGCTATCAATAATGTATTTTGAGAGGTGCCCAATGGAAGAAGGCACTATTAAAGGAACACGTAAAGCGGGGAAGTGTCCATGACTACGGCGCAATCCACTGAACAAATTGCAAATGTTAGGTTCGAGTAGATCTAGTGAACTCATAATCGAAACATTTATAAATCTCTTCATATTGGTTCAATTTATTTTAAACGTTTGCCATTCATTTTATCTTTATTTGTGGAGTTTAATGCGAAGAAAGGGTAGCCGAAAATGCAAAGCTAAGGTTCCTTGAATATTCTCCCACGTTGCACTCTCGCCTCCCCATACCACATCTCTCTCTCCCTCTCTCTCTCTCTCTATTTTCTCTCTGTCTCTTCATCTCCATATATCTATACCCCTTTTTTTTGTTTTATATGTATCGTTCCTTCTCTCCATTCCCCCTTATCTTTGTCTGTCCCCCACCCCTTTCATTTGTGTTCCTCTATATCGAAGGCAAGCGGGTACTTAAATATGTACAAAGCTGTCAACTCGATTGAAATATCACAAGCTGTGTTTCAATATATTTGACGGTATGATTCTGACAATTCTATGAAAACATGCTTGTGGTATTGACAGTGAAGGTTTCCCCTCAATCCAGAATACATTTTAACAAAAGCTAAACTGAGAAATCTGAACAATTACAAACGGTAGTCGGAAATACTTTGCCCCGGGCTACAGACGACGTTCTATTGATGCGATGCAGGTGGTGAAAGAGGGAGCATAGAAGAGAGAGAGAGAAAGAGAGAAAGAAAGAGAAAGAGAGAGAGAGAAAGAGAGAGAGAGAGAGAGAGAGAAAGAGAGAAAGAGAGAAATGGGGTTGAGCAGGAGAAAAAAAGATTGAATTGTGAAAGACCGGGTGAAAGAAAGAAACGTAAAGAGACCAAGGATCGTGAAAGAGGGAAGAAAATCGTGATATAGAATGACAGAGAGCAAAGCAGAGGGGAGGGGAAAGGGGGAAGGGGATAGAAGAAGTAGACCTTACCTTGAAAAATATACTATGATAGAGGGGGTAAGAGTGAAAAGGGGCACACGCATATACAAATGAAAGAGAGTTAATGTAGAAAGACAACAAGTACATGAGGGACACAAGGGTAGAGCAAGAAAAAAATTAGGACAAAAAATAGTAATAATTAGAGACAAGAAGAGAGAGAGAGAGAGAGAGAGAGAGGGGGGTGAAGAGGTGAATAGTACATGTCGGATAGATCAGAGCAAATGAAAAATAGAAAGATACGCCTCGTGGGAGTCATCATTGAAATGTTACAAAGTCAGGACAACAAAGAACATAATTCCGAAGCAAAAACCCTCCACGAATAGCAAATCCACTCACTGTATCCAAAACAAACGTGTCAAATGGGGATAGGTTTTATTCTATTAGTCTAGTGCACTACTCACTGCTCACCTAAGTACAACAACACACGGGATAACTCTGTCAAGCTAGTTGTCCCTGATGATTTGAGCGACAGGCGGAACTGCCGGTTCATTCCGCTGTGTTTTCAGGTGAACGAAATTACCATGAACTTCGCGTTGATAGTGCAACTGCATGAACGCAGAAAGCCCGTTAAACATTGCACGACCCGCTCTCGGTTCATAATGCGTTTTACCACGTAAGCGTAGAGACGGACTAAGGCGCTCCTAACGGAATCCTTTACCCCCCACTCGTGTGATGACTCTCGCGGCTTATCCAGTCTCCTAAGCCATCGAGGTATCCTCTCATATTTTCTGGAAACCTTATATCGCGTCAATCATGGCTCCTCGTATCACCGCCATTGTGTAGCGTCTTGCTATCTCCCATACAGGATTAGAGGAGGTGCATTTGAACTTGGATAGTAGATTAGTGTCACCGGACGTGTGTTTGAGCACGTAAGCGGCCGAGGCCCGGACAAGCGTGTATTTGCTACCCTCGACGGCTCTCGCCAATTTGAGGTAAGAAAGAACTTGTCAACCAAGTGAATATGATTGCTAGTTTCTCGTCTGGATTTTTTTTAATGAGTAGAGGCAGATTCTTATTTCATACTTAAATCATTTGTTGCAAATACAAATACTAAAATAAATTTGTTAAACAAATTTTAATTTGTACACGCATCGCAAAGGCTCAAAACCAAGTAAAAAAAAAAACAATGACAAATAATCTTGTAACTCTTTTTGTTAGAATGTCCTATAAAACATTGAGTGTTTTTGGTTTTCCCTGTCAACAACAAAAAATTTAAATTAAAATAAAAAGGAAAAAGAAGAAAGAGAGCCAAGCTGATGTAAGTAGGTGGGGTGAGGATGTAGGAATCAATTCCAATGAACCATGAGAAATTCGTATTTTGCCCTAATATCTCAATTTCCAATTTGAGCATTTTCACGTGAAAAACGGAAATTATCCACTTTCGAAGTGCGTCAGACTTCAGAAAAATAATATTTTGTTTGAGAAATGTGTATTTTCCTTGATACCTTGATTTCAAAAATTATGCATGAAAACAAGGAATATGCGTTGGCGAATGCGTCCGACTTTGAAAATATAATACTTCCACCATGCAAAAAATATGAAAGGGTTGATGTATCTTGACCTGTGTTGAGTATGCACCATTTGCTTCGGAAATTGTCCCTTCCTGATTTAAGTTTGTCTTTTTGTGAGTATTTGCTTTTCTTCATTTACACTCATAACAGGCTTTGTGTACTTCTAATTTACTGAAAGGTTCGTGTTAGTATTACCAGTAACGAGGATGATTTTAGGCCTGGAAAAATAATGTGAAATTGAATGAAGAAATAAAGTGTAGAAATAAATAGTACATGCATCAGAAGCACCACTTTTCTATCTATTCGTATGCTCTTAGTACGGCATTTCACCAACATGCAGTCATTAACTTCGTGCCGAGTTGGGTATTATATTGTCTAATTGTTATCTCCTGTACCAGAACACGAGGGCATATCTGTTATAAAAGAAGTGGGGTCATAAACAGTACCCCCAACAGTGACAACATATGTATACAAGATCATCGTATAAAGATATATGATTATATATTAGTGCATAGTCAGAAAAAGTAAGTTTGTACATATAGCTGTATTATGTTAACCAACGCAGATAAAACCTCGTGATATGATATATGTTATGTCTTTAAGTTTTATTACTTTACTACATACAAAAACTCACTGCATTCTATTAAAAAAGTACCATTCTGGAACAAAATGGTAATTCCAGTCATTGTGTGTGGTAAAATGAAAAGGAAATTTGTCCGGCACGACATCACGGCGACATTACCGATTCAGCCATCTCGAAGTGCCCATACACAAAGCTATTGCAACTTTGACAAAAATCATCACTTTCTTACTTATCGGTCTAAACTCGTCCAAATTTTCACCAGTCTGCTTCTCTCTCTGTAAGAGCCGTTGTGTACCAAGGTTGGTTTTGCCTTTAACCTACTTCATTGTCGATGCTCTTATTTTAGAGGCGTACAGGTACGCCAAAATGCGACACGATATTATGTATCTTCACGGAGGTGAGACCTCCCTGGTATCTTGCATTGTGTTTATTACGTGCTAGGTTGCACAATTTTTGCTCCTGTGACAATATGCCATTTTAGAAATGTAACCAATGTATACTTAAGTGCCTAGATACGAATTATTTCAGTCACCCAAATAATTGCGTTCCCATGAACAGAATACAAATATCATACATTATGTGTTGTTAGGTAACTAGCAGCGATTAATGTACACATGTATGCAATCTGAAATCTGACGATTGAGATACATTTATTCCTAACAAGCATATAATATACTCGATATTTTTGAAGGAAGAACCCTGACACTAAAACTAACCCCAATTTCAACCCTGACACCGATCTTATATTTTTTAATTTCTTTTATTTTCATATTCTCATGTTACATATACATTTCAAATGAAGTACAAGTTGTTTTTCAATGATACATAACAAATAACATAAAGATAAGTGATCAATATAGAGTACTGATTTAACTGGAAAAAAAATAATATTACACCTACATGAAAGCAAGCTTGTAAAGCTGTAGGCCCCTTTTGAAGAAACAAAAGACAGGAGTGATTGTCACCGGAACAATTGTCGCGTTTAATACCTGATTACCCGTCTTCCCTGGTCGTGCTAGTGGGAAGATGATGATATGATGACGCAGAATGGCCAAGGAAAACAGTTTCAACTGAGTTTTAGGAGTCGCATATCCAAGATAATTTTCTACTTTTTTTGTCATAGGTCAACATGTCAAAAATCAGTCAGAAAGGTTATGTGGATGGTGTTTTTTTGTTTTGTTAAGGGAGTCACTCGTCAGTTTCCATGTGCAGAAGGCCATAATTTGCTGACACCAGACTCGGTGGATACAAATCATTAACGTGTGTACAGGTATTAAGTCTGCACACAGCGAACCCGTAGGCCAGTCGAGAAATACTCCCTCGTTTCTCGGAGATCTCCGTGTGACGGAAACGTGAGATAATGTCTTTACCAAGTGGGGGAATGAGTGGAAAACGCAGTACGTTACATTAGGCCTGCTGGTTATAAAACTGAAGGCTAATTCTGGTGATTGACAGCACCTCGCATTGGGTAAACACCCGAACAGTGTTGAATTCCCCATGAGAGCTAAATAACGAGTGCCTTTAACAATAAGTATCGAACATGTCGAAGATAATGTTTTTTTAATATTTCTCTTACGTTAAAAGTTGCAATTTTCTCTAACATTTTCAAATTTTAACTAGGTGTCTTACTTTTAAAAAATCTAAACTGAGAGATCTACTATCAATAAAAGATGCTTGGGTTTACGTATGAAATTGTAATTATTTCAATTTTCCGCAATCTTCCCTAGTCTTCATTCTTATTGTTTATACTATTGAAATTCGATGTATTACAACTATTAATCTTCGACAAACTCGCGAGATAAATCATGTTTTTTGGTACATAAGGTTAAATTGCTAAATATTTGTTGTTTAATTTAATGTTCATGGATGATACGTTGTTTGTCATGTTGTTTCATTGTCATGACGCCGACTGTTTCCTTGTAAATATCTCTTCGCTATTTATTTTCGCTAGATCCTTTTCGTTTTCCACTTTAGATGATTGGCTTTCGCGGCCCCTTCACAAAGATGCGTGAATTGTTAACGATTCAATTTTGTTCGGCGGTTACGGATGATCTATCAACTGTGTAATGATGTTTAACAACGTAACTAATATGGTTACTACGCCTAAACATATTGTATTCATGAACTACTAACAATTAATATATGTCGTTGAAACTGTTGTATTTTGTGTCACGCCCTGTGCATTTGTACAACTTTTTTTTGCTGTAACTCTTTTGTTTTGTGTAATGCCTTTTGTCACCTGTGGAGGAATAGGATTGATATAAATGTGCTCACTTAGATGAGAAAGTAAGTTTTATGTTCGACCTAACTACGTTTCTGGTGGCAGCACCCCCTAATAATGTTGTCTGACGTTTAAAAAAGAGAGAGAAAAAAGAAGACAAACCCCAGGAAGGTCATGGTACTAAAGTTATGCTCAAGATGAGCTACACTAAATGTTAAAATAAATACATGGTTAGAACTACACAAGACGAAATAGGGTAAGATGAAACCAATGTAATGAAAATGATATGAAATTAAAAGACTTTATACAGTATGATTCCTAAAAGATTAGTTTTTCGTTATAATGGTATTAATTGTCTTAGCATGCTTAAAGAACGTTTTGATGTTCCCCAATCTATAATTGTGTCTATGTTTATCATTAAAGTTATTGAACCTTCTAGAGAAGAACACTGGAAATTGTATTAATGTAAAAGCGAACCAACAGGTAAGACAAAGGAAAATAGACAAATAAACAACAAACGAACCAAAAACCAAAACAGAAAAAGACAATGACTACACCAGCAGTTCCCTGACCGTGAAGGAACCGGGTTATCACTGTTATCATTCACACCTTTATTTGTATTTATATCAAATAATTAGTCCGTTACATCCACTGCACGTTATCCTTATTTTTGTATTATTTTGTCATGTCAGCTTTACTATGTGCTATGTATATTTTTTTTTGTTTTATTGTATATGATTTTGTATACTTCCTTTCAAATTGCTTTACTTTTCATTGTCATGTTATGCTTTTAAGAGATGTGAAATGAACTGAATTAAAATTTAAAAAATATTTACAATCATAGGACGAGAAGAAAATTGCACATTAAGATTTCCTTTAGAATGGCATCGTGTTGTGATCCCGTTCCCTCGCTATGAATGAACTAAGTCATTATAAAGAGCCTAGCTGGCGTATCTCCGTCCTGCTATCCGTCTTTCGAGCAGGATATCTAATATACATCCGGTGAGAATGCCTCTGGGAGAATGCAGATGGGATAAGCAGTCCCTCAACGGAGTATCCTCATTTTACAGGAAACCTTAAAGGGATTAAAGGGATCTGTTTACTTTCTTTGCATGTGCAGACAGTGACAAAAGGTTGGTATAACGTGTAGTTTTGTGATCTGATATGTCCTCTGAGTGTTTTGTGTAAAATGTCACGTTAAATGGATGTTATATGACCGAGTAATGGGCTAAAATGCAAAGTGATATTTGCTATCTTATTGCACTGACTTTGTACACAGTTATGACTATCCAGTGGATAGTTACAAATCCAAACACTTATATCGTAAATATGTTTCTATCTAACGAAAGGGATATTCGAAAAACCAAAACCTGTTCCATGGTACTATAGGTAATATGAATACAACAACGTATGAGAGAACCATTAGATTTGTAATGAAGTTTTGTGGATATGGACAATGTTTAATACTAGATCCCTTTAAACTTTAATTTGATCGAAATCGTGATTGTACTTAAACCAAGTGGGTTATTCAAGTTGTTGTTTGTTCCATTTGTCTGAGTAAACTTAAAGTGCTTCCATCGTGATATAATTCATCTTATAGTGCTTGACATTCTTTAGAAAACTTATAACATCATGGTTTGACAAGAGAACCTAAAATATTGGTTTTGTATAATTCGTCCTTGTTTTCACGAAGTGACGGTAGTGAGGAAAATCGTCACGCAAAGTGAATGCAATTTTTTTTCACTACCGTCACTTCGTGAAAACAGCGACGAATTGTGGGTGTACGTGATGTTGATACGATTAAACCGAAAAGATGTTGCAGTATTATCGTGTGATATATATTACCTCCTTCATTTCATATTCGCGGCTAGCATGCATTTAAAGAACTCATGTACAAGCAATGTACATGTATAAGTATACGTATTTCCATTCGATTTTCGACGCTGTCAAAGAAGAAATACGAATTGGGTTTGGGTTATTTTATATCATGTTACCAAACTTAATCTGACTTCCTGCCTCATCCGTCCTCTTTAACAAATATTTACGCGATAATGTTGCACATCCTCTGAAAATAAGCCGTAACCATGGACACATGTTTCTCAATAACAACAGAAATTGTAATTCCTATGAGCTCTCATGCGCCGCTGTAAAACTGTAGTTGATTTATGAATTATAAATGTGACAATTTATTTGTTAACCTTTGCTTTGTCTTGGGGTTAGCCGATCACCATTTTTTCAATTTACAACATAGAACTAATCACGATGATTGCTTTTTAGGTATAGGCTTTGGAAACGGTGGTGCACACTACATCACCATGACTACACAAATACAAAGAAGAAACAATATATTTGTACTTTCAAAAGGGAGGGAAACATACAATAAATATAATGTTTTTTTCCCATCTGTGTATTTGCTTTAGCATTTTAAATGAAAACACAATATAATTAAATGAAATAACCGGGAGTTGCCATATCACTTAATTTTCACCAGTTGCTTGAGCTTACAGTTTTATGAAGCTTTGGCGGATATAATAATGTATATATATATATATATACCCATATATATATATATAAATATATATGATTATAAATGAGTAATTTTTCAATTTTCCCTTCCTCATTTGTTTCCAGCCCCTTATTGAAATCTGGGAAATCATATGAGAGATCAGATTGGCTACGTCGTTGTGTGTAATCGCTATGCAATTATATAGTACAAATAGACCCGAATCTTAGTTGTGAAAGTTTTAAAAAAAAAACGAAGCTAAACCCGATTATATACATTGATATGCATAAAATAAAAGCAATATACATGAATTGTTAGTTGTTTTTATATTACATTTCTAACGAAATTGGACGTTATTTAGTCTTCGCAATTTTACATTGCTAGGTTATACCCATACAGATTTAATACGTACGCGCTCCAGAAAACAAATGAAAATAAGCGACTGATTTTATTTCGAATTGATCATTATGAGTACAATAATATACCGTTTAATAAAATGCTAAACGGTGTATATAAAGGGCTTAATTTTCTTTTAAATCATCTGCATTCATAGTGGCAGCTGAAGCACTAAAATAAGAGCAATTTCATTATAATGATTGAAACAAATTTTGTTAATATTCAACTTATTGTAAATTAACAGTTGGGGGAAAAACGATGTAAATTGAGGTTTCAGATCATTTTCATTTTTGAGAAATACCCTTCCAGTCGCAATGGGTGTACTCTAGGGTATCTGCTAAGAAATACTTGATAATTGGTATTTTAAAAATAGGAACGATATCAATAAGAAAGAAGAAATGATAATATGAATGATAACCGAACAAATCGGTTTCTTATTTAGCGCTCATGTCCCTAAGCGCATGTCTGTCAAATTTGACACTCCTGTGCATAATGCAGGCTAATGTCTCGCCAAAGGACGCTTTTGTCGTGACGGGACTCGAACCGCGAACTATGTGATCCGCAGTCCGGTGCATTATTTGCTAGACCAAGACCCTTCCACAATGTGTTTATTTATAACTAACTCCCAAG
This sequence comes from Strongylocentrotus droebachiensis, assembly GCA_035222895.1. NCBI lineage: Eukaryota > Metazoa > Echinodermata > Echinoidea > Camarodonta > Strongylocentrotidae > Strongylocentrotus > Strongylocentrotus droebachiensis. Next base: position 104,666 of record JAVYIG010002466.1, on the reverse strand, counting down.
GTTTTGAATAAATGAATCAATTTCAATTCATCACTTTCTCCTATTGCTTTTCAATCGTAGCCGCCGGTTCTCTTGATTAATTGCGTTAATGAATAAAAGAAACATCATTGCTGCTACCATCTTGCTTGGCAATCAATATTGAATCGATCATGTATATTTTGACAGGCGGTGTTATTTGCGAAATTGCCTTTACCGTATTTACTTAAGTAATTGATCTCCCATATCAAATACTCAAAACATATGCCTGGCTTCTTCAAAAATATTGAACATCCACCGCTTCATTAACCTCGGCCAAGGTGATTCGGAATAGAACATTCGAAAAGAAACACATATGAAGATCAATACAATGTCCCGACGAAGGATAAATCAATAGACTAAAGTAAGTTTAACCTAGTTTAAAGGTAAAGACCAGTATTGGAAACGCCCCAATTTCAAAAAATGAAATGGAAGCTCTCATTACCAATCATGTGAAACGATATGTTTTGACTAATACATGATGATAACAAATTTGCCGGGAAACCGCCTACTAATTCATAAATTTGGTAAATTTGTTTCTCTCACGGTCGTGTGAGAGATATAGGGTAGTCCCATATACATCTTTCTGTGTATAGTGCTTGTAACTTTACGAAGAATGGGCCAAATTTCTTATCATTTTGATGATTCCAGAACCTTGCAGATGCTAGATGCTAGATGATCAACCTTTTCTGATCGATTCCACAACGTTTCTTTCACAATGCAATCGCATGACCATTACTGGTCTTTACCTTTAAGAGATAAAACAACGCTTCCCAGCTGCTGAAGGCGTAGACAATTATGCCAGTCCTATTTTGAATCGATCAATAAGAAGTCATGACTAGCCCCCGTGAAAATTTACCCTTGAATTACTTGCAATGTCTTTTTGATTTTCCAGAGACTGCATTTCATGAACGTGGGTTAATTCGGTCAGTCTACTCGTGCTCTTTTCAATATCGTCTGGGTTTGTTTCGTTTGGGTGTTTCTTTTTGGTGATGGGGGGGGGGGGGGGGGGGGGGGTGGGGTGGTAATTTCTCTATGTGATTTGTTATTGTTATTATTTGTGTTCTAAACATAGATTTAATATGACAGTTTAAACGAAATGGAAACAATTACAATTGGTAGTAGAAATGAAAATATGAACTCCAAGCTTGTGCAGTGAAACAGTGTGCATTTCCATCTCTGTATTTAGTTATTAAAGGTTTAATTTATTTGTCTCTTTATTAATTTATTTATTCATGTTATAACTTATACATTTACTCATGTTTTTATTAAATAACTCTACCTATATTGTATTTGATTATTATAAACCCTTGCAACAGTTTGCAACATCAAGTTTTATATAATTATTCAAACTTTAGTTTCAAAACTGTTGTGAGGGGTTTAATTCAGAAGAGAGATTCAAAGAATTATCGATTATCAGACCGCAAAAATCAATACATCTTGCAGGGAGTCCAAGCCCACGAAAAGAAGGACATATTTTTCTCTATTATGTATTTCTTCATCTTCTGTTTTTTAATATGATTGTATTTTTATAAGGCAGATTTGACGAGCGCACATGTTTATTTATTCTTTGCTTTGTCTGTCATCTTCACCCATTGTCTCTCAACTTTCTTTGTTTATACCACGTGCAATGTCGCTTGCTCGACATCCCGATTCCTCACAGATTCAGCAAATTCAGAGAAAACGAGTCAAGGAGACGATGATGTAATTTTGATATTTACTATATTTAAGACGATCCACCATTTTTTTCTTGGATAACCACTGCATGTGGTAAAAAGGAGCTCGTGCAGTTTAGAAAGATATACGAAAGAGAAGAAAATCTTTTCAGATACGACCTTATTTACTCTGCAGGGTTTGCAGATGCTGATCACGGATCGATAAAACCGTGTCTTTCCAGGCCACGGGATGATGTTTATATTACCCATCACATCACCACCTGCGTGTGGTATAAAGACATGTTCTTGACTGATCAACTGGAATGTGGCGGTAGACAAACACAGCTTCCCTGCCCCCCTTCCCATTCCAGATCTCCCTAATGCCTCAGTCACACCCTTGTGTATTTGGCTTGCGTATTGCTGCGTATTTATAAGCCGTTTCAACATTTATTCTTATTTCATGATATCAAGAAATGAATTCCTGATATCAAGAAATCGAATTCTTGATATAAAAAATGATCATTGCTTTACAGATAATTTCTTGATATCAAGAAATAGGATTAAATGTTAAAACGACTTGCCATGAATACGCAGCAATACGCGAGCTAAATACGCAAAGGATTGACTGGGGTATAATATGGCGTTGTCGTGAATGTCCCGTGGAGTTCCGAAGTATACATCGAGAGTGGCTTGTAAAATGTCTGAATTTGCAAAGGTCATATAGTGGTAACAAGATTGAAAGTCCACGAGGCCGAAATTGTCCTGTTTTTGTCTCCGACGGGTTTCAAGAATAGTGAACAAAAAGTCCATCAACGTTATCAAAATAGATATAAATGTAATTTCCAAAACTGCGACACATCATTTGAGACATCTGCTCGAAACATAATGGTCAATGCAAGCTGACTGTCAGTGACATTCTGTGACTATCATCTCGATACCATCCCGTACACGAGTGAGAGATATCATAACGCCAATTATGGGGGTCAATGCTTCGGGAGATGGATAGGTCAATCACTTCTGGCATGACTGGACGGTGCTGTGACGTGTGTCACAGTCGTCAGTCCAATGCAAAATTAATGGAGGTCCATGAGACAGTAGAGCTTTGATGGGGAAAGTTAAAACCACAATGATATGTGAACTCTTTGAGGGGTTTCATTTTATCATACTTAGGAAGATATGTTCCCTAAAAAGGGTGAACCTTCAAAATGGCTCATGTTTTAATCATACCAAGACATATTTAAAAAAATTGGACCGACGTTTTAGGCCACATGTTGTTTGTAATCCCATACACCTATGTCTCAATGTTTCTTTTATTTTCATTTTTCCTAAAACCTCGATGTAAGCACTATTTCTTTAAAATTATTATTTTGGATTATTGTGTGAAAAGATGATTGCTGATAATGTTTTTCTTGCAAATTCGGTCACTTCTATTTAAAAATCCTTCATAATTAGCATGATTCTTGCTATTAAAGGTGTGCTACTATTTCTCTCTACCTTGAAGCCTGTACTAATTAAAGGCATACTGCCTTATGTAGGCTCAGTCTTACCTTCACTATAAGAAGTGATCAGAATAATGCCTACTAACGCCAAGGACTTCTGTTTATTTATCATGCCAGCTGACCCTGTATTCATTTGAAATGGTATCCATTAAGGGTAGTGATTACTTTTTGATTTTAAATGACTCCTCAGCATTGCCGAGATCAATTATAAAAATTGAAACCGTTGGGCCATGCCTTTTTCATTAATCTGAGAAATAACAAGGCTAGCCGCGATCTGTTATTTTTGTATCGCTCTTTATTTGAGGTTACCATAGTGAGAGAATATCGGTAAACAAAACGGGTAAGTCTGTCACGTGATACAGTTACTTCACCATTGTTTTAACTGTGTTATATCATTATTTGTACACGTGGTGCTGTTAATGCTATGTATAATTTTAAGTCATGGACAATCTGCCAAGTTTAGTTGAAGTAGTATTAACTTCACCACACACATTAATGCATTATTTTGTCAACATTCAACTTTGTGAAATTAAATGGCGTGCTGTCTTTTTTCCTTTACAATTTGCCCTTTTTTCGTCACGTTGAACTTGGGAAGCATTTTACTTAGTCATTATTAAATCCACATCACGAATTAAGTCATTTATTTACTTGGCATTTTGGTAGTAACATGTTTTTTTTTTTTTTACTTTTGTTTAATTGTTTTGGGTTCGGTGCATGGATGCATCACCGTCAAATTAATGTATTGAGAGAGAATTAAAAGCATTTTGACAACCATCATATTTTAATTTTTTTCTTTTCTTCACATTTTGAATCGTCAGGATTTTAAAGCAATCTCATACGGTCATATAATAATTACTTTAACCTACACATTTCAGGTGTTCAAACTTTGCACTAAAACGCCTCAACCAGAGCCATGTCCTAAAAAGCTTCATAATTACTTTTAGATTTGCACGTCGACATAGTGGCCTGCTACGTGTGACGTAATAGTAACCGTGTGCGAAAAACTGTCGACCGTTGTTTTTTAGCAGAGACATGCCATTTCTCGTTACATTGTGAGAGTGACTGTGATGTCTCAATCGAACTTTTATGAACATGTTTCTGGTGGGACCTTGCCTTTTCCGGGTCTGTATGGAAAAGCAATATGGCCTGTGGGTGGGTGAAATTCACATTTGTTCGGAGACGACCCTGAACGAAACAACACGTGCCCTTTAAAGGGGCACGTTCCCGCCAGTGTAGTTTTCGGAACATGCCATCTGCGTAAGAGTCGTATTCTGTTGGTTTCAATAGGCAGCTATAGCGCCGTCCGCCAGCGCGTACGTATTTTGAGCGCCCTCTGGAATACGGGGAACATGCCTCTTTAAAGTGCGACCATACGCAAAGCAGACAGAAAACTCCAATACAATACAAATGGACCAACGGTGTGTGCTCGTTTATGTTTATTTATAGCGTAATTATGTTTAAACCTCAATTATTATAATTGATTTATACCTTTTCGTGGTCTTCATCATGTTCAAGTATCCAGCAGACATATGCCCTAATTACATACAATGTAAAGCGAAAAGCATTGACAAGAAATTGACGTTCAATTGATTCCTTCAATAAATTACCTTTCTTTTATTATCTAGAAAGATGTCCCGCGTTGATTTGAATATCAAAACTGATTATCAGGATTACCATCCGGATTATCCGAAACAACGTACATGTGGGTGAATTAAAAGTCGTGATATTTATTCAATAAATATTCATGTTCAACAACATGTAACTTTGATTCCTTACTGTACACATTAGGGCGAGATGACAATACAATCAAATTCATATGTTTTTTATCCCGCCGAGGTCGTGAGTAATTTGAGAGAGTTAAGATGTATTAAACCAAATAGACGACAGTTCCCAGATTTATACATGGACACAACACAAAGTACTTTATTCTGTCATTTAAAGGCGCATAGAAGTGTGTTATAATGAAGAATTCGACACCACTCTGGTGTTAACCCATTAATAGGGGTTGTTAACCACATAATTTGCCTTCAGTTTTATCTCCAACAGGCCTTATGTAATGCCTGCATTTTCCACATAATCCTCTTTATGTTAAAGTCATTATCTTACTTTTCTCTCGCCCGAAGACTTTCCAGAGACTAGGGGGTGTTTCTTGCTAGACTACGGGTTTGCTGTGTGCGAAAATTATACACCCTGTAATGGTATTTCCACCAAGTCTGGTGTCGGCGGATTACGGACATATTAATTTGAACATGGAAACTGACGCCCTTTTTCGTTTAAACATATTTTGCCTGAATTCCTTCGAGACATGAGACACCTATTTTAAGCCCATGCAACATGACCAACAATTCATACCCACTCAATTTAACCATAAAACATGTTAAGACTAACAACCTCTATTAAAAGAAATAGAGTGAATTCACCGACTGTTTTTGCCAGCTGTCCTTTCACGCTCTATATACGTTAAGTACGTTCGGGTTACGAAGACCACCAAAAGTGTGACCCGAAAAACAAGTAATATATAGGTGATATGTTTCGCAAACTGTCATGCGAACAAGGTGATTTATGCGAAAAAGTTGATTTATCGTGTTATGGCATTAGAGTCTTACTTCAATTGAGCATATAACTAGTGTATTTCATTTCTACTGTGTTAATCAAGGGGCCTAGAAAAAAAACCTACCTCCTTGGGTAAAGAAACCTTTTGAAGCGCTCTACTTTTGTGTGACCTTTTTTTCTCTGATTATGATACCTTCACCATTTATTCCTGATCCACAGTAACTTCCACCTTTGTAATCTATATGAGAGTTAGAGAGAGGGAGAGAAAGAGGGAGAGAGAGAGAAAGAGTGAGATATCACGAATAGATTTCGATTCATGATTTACGCCTTTCACAATTCATAATACACGGATTAAATTTATACGCCTAAAGACAATTGCATTTTTTCATAAAACTAAACAAATAATACGGACCAGAATATTAGCGCGTTGTTAACAATTCAGCAAATCTACTTTAACCAGGTTTTTAACCAAACTTGCCAAATTTAAATTTGAACATACTAAATGCTAACGTCGGTGAATATGATATTGAACGGACACTTGCCCCCCCCCCCATCTCTCTCTCTCTCTCTCTCTCTCTCTCTCTCTCTCTCTCTCCCTCCTACTCTCTCTATCTCCCTGTCTTAACCCGAGTGTACCTCTATCTAAAACTAAAGAAAAGGTTAAAAGCGAACCGAGAACACTTCAGATGACCTAAATTTTAGTGCTTCGTTTTATTTAAGCAGCACAACAACGAGAAATGTAGCAAAGATGCCGGAACTTTATACTGTACAAAGGATAACAACTACTAACGAACTACTTGTTGAAGTTGACACGAGTGTGCCCTCCTATTACGAAGACCCTCACTATATTGACCACCCTTCAGCTGGAGAGGGAAACACTTGAGATTCTCGGTCCACACACGCGCTCTATATTTTTCTAAAAAGTAAATGGATTCGCTAATTTTCAGAAGCGCATGATGCTCAATTCGTCAAATCATCTGTGCCAGCCATTGTTTTTCTTTCGGAATGGAGTAAAAACATTGGTCTCTTGAGAAGGTATGGTGACCCATACTTATCAATGATTGAGGGCCCCATTTAAGTCAAAGTGCTGCTCTTTCCGTGTTGCGTTTTCTCTGCACGCGGTGTCCACTTCGAGATGAGTGATACTGTGTTTCTTTCCTACCACTGAAAAATCGAGCCCGATGCTAAGGTATTATGTTTACCGCACTTGATTTAAATGTCATTATCTATCGAAATCCGGCTTTTCTGATTTATTCACAGCTTGGAAACAACTTGTTGCCCAATAATTACTCTCATCTCAAAATCAATGTGAATTTAATATCAATTATAATTATGTGGGTCATTGAAGGCATTAATCATGAAACAATCACAACCGCATTAATAAAAATAAAGCAATGTACAAGTTGTTTTGCTTTTTTATCTATGTATTTTTCTATGTATCGGTATGTTTATTTCTAGTTGTATGGAGTCTTCACTTCTTCATAAGATGTTAAAGTACTGATTCTCAAAAGCATACAGTTAAGCCTACTAATCAAGATCGATTTTGATGTTCTTTAAATACAAATTTTAATACAAATCAGTCTCTTTCATAACCACGGTAATCGAATAGATAATATTACCCATTTCGAAGTCTTTCTTTTTAGATGATCAACTTTATTTCAAAATGGCGCCTCAATGCCGTTGCGATGTGCCACTATGCAACTGTTGATTCCTTAGCCAGGTAATGGTATGCAAATCGAAAGCCAATATTTAGCACTTGCTCCAAAAATGATACAAGGTGGCCCTTAGGGAATGATGCAATTCGTGTAAACGGCGCTCAACCTTGTACGCGTCTTAAGTAGTAAGCGTGTGAAAGGTTTCACGACCGAAACAAGGTAAAGATCGCATCATTGGCAAGGACGAGATGCTTTTTTATTGTGATAACGATTCCCCAAATGACTGAAGGAATGGATCATTTGTGAAGCGACTAATGGAGGCCCTTGGTGGCTTTTTTCTGCACCTAAAGCGTGTAAAGTAATACAGTCTTCATCTGATTCAATTGATAAGCGCTTCGGACATTTTGAAGTGCATTAACGTGAACATAATTATCCGGTCGTCCATAGCTTTCGGCGAGGTTGAAGAGGTGTTTGAGGGTTTTCTGGAAGTCAAGTGGTGAAGTGGAAGCAAGCCAAGGGTGTTCGCGTTGATGAAAGAGAGAGAGAGAGAGAGAGAGAGAGAGAGAGGGCCATACAGAGATATAAAGAGAGAAAAAAGGTTGAATAGGTGACAACGATTTTTGTTTTAAATGTCAAGTGATGGAGTGGGAATAAGCTAAAGATGTACGCGTTTAGAGATAAAAAGAGGCTAAGAAGAGCCAGGGATTCCAAGAATATTTCGGAAACTTCATTATTATGCGCAAAAGAGTTTACTTTCCGGAATAACAAAATAATTTGGCGATTTGTTTTTTGTCTCTCTCCCTCTATCCCTCTTTTTCAATCTCCTCTCTCTCTCTCTCTCTCTCTCTCTCTCTCTCTCTCTCTCTATCTATCTCTCTCTTTCTGTCTCCCTCTCTCTCACTCTTTCTCGTTCTCTTTATTTATCTATGTTAAGGCCCTATCTCACTCAGCGGTGAATGATTACGATTGTGCAAATTTGGATTCGCCAACTTTTCTGACGAATGTTGGCGAAAATCAGCGACTATTAGCGACTGTAAGCAAATGTTAGCGACAGTTTTTTGCGAAGATTAGCAACTATTTGCCAATCCTTTGCCACTATTTGAAGATTTAAAATCCAAAAGGAGTTAAATCCATTAACAATTCCTTTTTTCTCCGAAGTTACACAATGTGTAACTTCGGAGAAAAAAGGAATTGTTAATACCGGATTGTGTACAGGCGTCTATGAAAAAGCGGTATTGGAAAGTGCATTTTGTTTTGCTCCAAAAATTTAGGTAAATAATTTTGTTGAAGATGGTTTCTTCAGAGAATGTTCATTAACTCATTTTTCATCAAAATTAGATTTAGCTCCTGTTGGAATTAAGCTCTTCATTTGTGAACGTTTGAGATCTTTTGCTAACTCCTAGTTCTCAACAGGTCGATTTTATAAAGGAACCTATAGTAACGTGGTCGATAGCATTGGTGAAACAAAGATAACTGGCGATAACAAAGAGCGACACCGTCTTACAACCGTTTGCAAAGGTAACGACTGTTTTGCAAACGCCTGCAACTGTTTGCGGGAGAAAAAAAATCGCAAAGAAACGTTTAACATTTTCAAAATCTCTCTGCGACAAGAAAAACTGTTTGCGAACTTTCTTGCAACCTTTTACAACGTTTTACGCACCCTGGCGAAACCCCAAATTCACTACGTTCATAAGCATTTGCCGCTCAATGAGATAACCCCTTGAATGATTGAAAAGGGAGAAGGAAATAAAAGCAGTTATGATCATGTGGGTTAAGATATTCATGAGTTTTTTCAGCCATCTTAAACCCGTCTATGTCTTAAGGGAATTCCTCACGACCGAGTTAATGTTATCCAATTAAGTCGCCGTGTCGAAAAGCAGACGTCGAGGAGAATAGAGTTCGGTGGGCTGGATGGGATAATGATTTAAAGCCCCACTGCACTACTTGCGCCTTCCATTTATAGCCAACAATGCCTAAGCGGTACCCGTAAGTCCCCCATGATTTGATAAATAACCACTTGTCAGGCTTTAAATAAAAAACTATAAGCTGTAAGCTCTTTTTTATCGGGATAATGATTATGTCGGACTGGAAGAGAATGCTATAAAAGAAAATGTCCCCTAAAATTGATTTCTCTTAATTTTGCTCCTAAATTCGACATGTAACGAAAACAGCAGATGGGTTCAGATAAAACTCTTTCATGATTAATGTCAAATGTGTGGGGAGTCCCGTATACCCATTTTTGTATTGAAGTGCATGCGAAATTCAGCAATATCGATTCGTTATTCGTTTTGTTGATCCCCCCCCCCCCCCCTCCAATGAGTTTGCATCCACTTTTTAAGTAGTACGTAGTCAATCTTTCCCAGTTACTTTCAGGCCTTCTCTTTCACGAGTGTTATGGCCAGAACGTGAGCTTATCTTTAAAGCCATTGTCTTAACAATACCAAATCTGAGAAGCATTGTCCGACGTGTTATCAGCGTCAGTGATATGGTGTAATATTGAAGCCCTAAACCAAAATTGCGCTTCAAAATGATTATGAAGTGCCTCAAAAAGTAAACAATATTTTTGAGTGACCGGTTTTACCATATTCGTTTTCCCCAGTAGACTGTAGTGTTATGAAAACCGATAGGAAAACGCAAAATTTGATTTCGATTTCCAATCACAATATCTTGATAATCAGACAAGCGATCGACTTGTAAAAGCCATGTGGTTCCTGACTGACCTAAAGGTTTATAATTATTATTGCAGCATGAGCTAAATCCAGGATTTTGTTTCAGAATCTGAGACGATGTTACCCAATCCCTTTAATGCTCGGGTCCCGTCAACACATTATAAACCTTTTACAATTGAGCACATAAGTCGTTATTTATTCAAGCCATTGTGACATGATTGTATAAACATTTACCCTCGTCCACTTGTGTATGTGTAGCTACCCAAGCTGCACACTAAATCGCTTAGAGACATTTGTAAAAGCGCCCTACAAATCCAGGTTATTATTATTATCATATCATTTGAAACGGAGGAACAGTATAGCAAACTCGAGGCTAAGAAGCAAGCTCTCAGACGTGCCTCTTCAACGTGTTATGTTGCAAGATGTGGGAGATTATGTGACGAATCCGATAGCAAATTTTGACTGGGCTGAAGATGATCTTATTGCACGTTGTGTTATGAATGCTTTAGTGAGTGGGTTTTTTGCTGTCGAATTGAACTGATGTGTGAGTCTTGTTTGACAAGTCACATGCCATTGTTTTTAAACTTCATTTCCAAGTTAACGTCCTAACCTGCAACATCATAATTTTTAAACAGATTCAATCTTAATCCATCACCCGTTCTGATAGGCATGCTGTGTCAGAAAATAGTGAGAGATTTTTCGTCTGAATTTAAATGATATTAGTAAACTTTATTCATATGCATGAACATTTTGTTTCACAGTACTTATTAAGTATAAATAAAACTGTTATATAAACAAGAAAATCAACAAGTGATATATGAACAAAACAAACGGAGTCGTACGCTAAAATTATAGTAACCAAACATTACCATAACAGGTACATCATTTTAAAGAAAATATTTGTTTCAACATTGTATATTGTGTATGGATAGATTTGTATACATATATGCATGAGAAGATTCCCATTTTATGAGGCTGAATCAGAGTGAAAATATTCAATATTTTAAAATACAAAATTGCATTACACAAAACTAAACTATCTACAATATCAACCAAACAAAACAAAGCAAAACAACAATTTATGAATATAATATGTTATGAGGGTTATCATCTCATTGCTAAGGATACTGACCAATTAGATATTTCTTTAATTTTGACTAAAAAGAAATAAGTTTGGGGAGTGTGAATATCATTTTGCATCGAGTTCCAGTGCACAGTTCTATTGTAAACACAAAATGTATTCTGAAAAATGTGGGTACTTATATAAAGCAAGTAACAGATGGTTACGTTAACGTCATATCTCCATCAATCCTACTTTCTTGCGAAACCCGCCTTTAATATAGAAACTCGAATCAAACTAAAGAAATTGAGTGGGTGTATGAAAGAGAAAAATACCAATAAAACAAACGAAGTTACATCTCGGAGAGAATCAACATTATTATGTACATATGGGACCGGTTATTATAAACTGGAGTGACCTAATTTGCTTTCCTCTTTTGTTTACCATTGAGTGTAAGATTATTTAACTTATAGAAGTGGGTCAAAATTTATCACATTAATTTAGACCCGAGGAATAACTCGAGAACGTAATTGTTCATGTTGAGGTACCGAAATACGGGACTTTAACAAGAAATAATGATCACAGCGTATATTACCTCCAACGTCAAGCTTGCTCTTTAATAACGCTCTCAATTTGATAATCTCCAATTTGTGTTTTCATGCTACAACTTCTCTGACTCGTCAATACACCAATTCCCTAATTCGTTTTTGTCTTCTTTTGCTTTCGCAGGTAAAACGAAAGGGCTTTTGATTGAAAGGTTGGAAAATCAGCACAACGATGCAGGTTCTTCGAAAGACCGATTTGCATCTTATGGTAAGTCAGTTTGTAATTTAGGTCGAATTTGCCATCTCTAATATTTATATTATATCGCGGTATAGTATAGATGTTCATTCACTTAAAGATGAAGTTGAGTTCTGGTCATGCGATTGCATTGTGAAAGAAACGGTGTAGAATCGACCAGAACAGGTTAATCATCTAGCATATAAGAATTTGTGTGTATTGCAATGTTCTGGAATCATCAAAATAATACGAAATTTGGTCAAGTCTTGGTAAAGTTACAAACACTGTACACAGAAAGATGTATATGGGACTACTTGAACACGTGGCGTAAAACTCCTACCCCCGAGTTTTAGGATGTTACATGACATAATTAGAATATGAAGGCATTTGAAGAGGCATGCTTTTCAGGGAACATATCTTATCTGATGTTCTTCCACACTTGCATAATAAGAATGATAACGCTCACAAAATATTTTTCACCTATTCCCAGAACTCAACCTTTTCTTTAACTCGCAGTCCAAGGGATGCAGGTTCGCATCCCAGTCTAGCCCTAACGTAATATGACAAACAAACTATGCCACGTCTGCCACTCAACAAGGTGTAAATTGGTACCTGGCAATTGAGGGGGAATTATAATTGCAGTGTTTTTACAATGCAAACAAATAGACCCGGATCATATTATAATAAAGCTTGATTGACATGATAATTACTGAGTATAAACAAAAAAATGAAAACAAAAATCGATTGAGAATCCAATTGTGTGGTTATCATATTGCCCCATGTGCAGCTGCAGTCATGGAGGCTTTGGTAGGCGTACATCTATCAGCGTTTCCTTTGAAGCTGATGTTTCATCCTTTAGAAAGAAATTTTAATCCGCTTATCTGTATAAATATGGAAAATGCATAAAAGGAAACCTGAACTCGAAGAATAAGTGTAGGTTTGCTGAAAGATAAGATGGTTTTCCTGCCTTTCGATGTACAATAATTATGCCATTAGGAAGTGTACTAGAGATACATAAATTAAGATATTCTTCGCACGATGTAATGCCTTTTTAGCATGACACCTTTTTCTTGATTATGTGACGTACCAGGCGAACCTATTACATGTATCATACACCAAGCTTTAGTTTGATCAGGGAGGTGGGAGGGATCGAAATACCTTTCAATTCATACACCCAACATAATTCCTTTTTAATGAGGGAATATCATAGCTCAGAAGGTAAAAAATTGTATTTGGCGACAAATATATTACAGGGGTATAATTGTTGAAAAATACTTAAAGATAGCATTTAAAACATCTTTTTCATTTAAGCACAACTGTAACATCAGAAAAGCACCTATTTATTGTTGCGATCTGCGGTCAGACCACTGTTACAGTAGTAAAAAGGATAATAGCAAGGGAATGAAATGCTTCATCATTAGCACTTACACCTGTGAAGAAAGCAGACACGAAGTGAAATAAATATAATTCATAAAAGACTTCGCATAGGACGTTATCAAGAAATGACGATGCCGACGTCGTATTAAAAAAATGTACGTTATAAAGCAGGTAGATCTTCATCATGTGTTGACCGAAAAGAATAGTCGCCAGAGCATGTCTATTTTTTACTTTAAGAAGGTGGCTTTGGCGTTGAGATACATGTAGCTTCAGTGTATATGTAACCTATAGGGGTAATATAAACAAATATGACCTCTTATGATGTCATAATCGTCTGCCTCTGGAGGGAATATAAACCAATATGACCCTTTCTGACACCTTGAGAAAGCATCCTACGCAGTTAAACTTCAATTGATTTATCGCCTTCACATACACACCGGCCGGTGAGCTATCTGTCGACATCCGATGGTTATAATCATGTACTACAATGAAGAAAGCCATGCCTCAATCTGGTGAGCTTCTGCCACATGGAGTTTTTTAACCTCGCGTCTAATCTTCAAATATAATAATTATGCTTTATTCCATTTTCCAAATTACACGATTTCAGTAGTGTCATCATTGTGATTGTTAATGAGCGCATGCTTTTTTCCGTTTGGCAGAGGGCGTCATTCACTGCATTTATTCGGTTTTTTAAGCAACAAGATCATGAAATGGTTTCCAGAAATCAAATCTGAAATTTATTAGAGACACTTGTGACATCATTTCATATGTTAGATCCTCTATATACAAGTTTGTCCCTTTAAACTTTATACAGCCTCAAGAGAGCTGAGTATTCACGGAAGTGTAGAACAGAATTCAAACCATTTACACTTCCAAAAGAACGTCCATACTATCTAGACTGGTTGATTAAATTGGTTTATGAATTAACGACTCGGAAATATATTTATCTTGTTCAGGGGGATGTTTTATATAAATACTCACAGATCTACATCTTTGTTTGAAAACATCATGTCCATATTTCTTTCCTGTGCACATGCATCTACTAGAAGAAAAGCAATGCAACACGACAAAGCCGCCCGTACTTGCAGAAGTCGTCGCAATAGGTTACCATAATACTCTTTGATATATCAAAGCATGCTCTCAGGATTTGTGAGTTTGTGGTAATAGCGAGAGCTTGAGTCAGGAAGAAATCTTGAAACCCAACTTTTATTTCAGTAAGCTATGCTGAATGCTGATTTTCTGACCTTTCCTCGTTCCCTTTAAATGACCTTTGACAATGACAAACGTACAATTCAACTGACAGTGCATTATTGCTACATATGTTATGCATAATTATACCAGTTAAAATACACTACTTGTTTGCATCACTTACTTTCGTAAAAGTGGTTTTCAAGGAATGTACATTTACTCTGATGTTCATATAGAGGGAAGAAATAGACCAGGATATGCTCTTTCAAAAGGAGTTAAAATGAAAACAAATTGTTATGATCAAAATGAAATCCTACAATAGAACATCTCTTTTTGAATAATGAGCACATAGATACATTTGGGTTTATAAAATAATATTAAAACATGTTAATACGCAATAACATAGACATTTCGAACAACAGGAGGATGCACATAGCAAAGACAGTAACTCAAGAGACTGGCAAAGGAAAATGAAGACAGTTTCATGAACATAATGAAACTATAAATAAACACAAGTGAAATGGCCTATCTTGTGGTGGACATAACTATGCCAGGCTTATCCCCCAACAAAGTCAAATTATCATCCCTGTGTTGGATGTGGTGGCATTATTACATTTTCAATATCAGCACCGGAATGTCATATCAACCCGTTCGACCCGATGCTGTAATATTATAAGTGTCCCGTTAGCCTCTCCCCCAGGCGTTCCGAATCACCCGAGCAACCATTCCGAGCCAAAATGGATAATCATGCTCCGAAATTGCCTCGAACTCCCACAGGGAAATTCATTTCAGTGATTGAACTATGTCCTGAAGTTAGACTGTGTTAGGGTAAACCTATGCAGATTCGTTCGTTGTGCCGTGCGTTTTGGACCGTCCCGTGATTAACCTTCCCTTTGCCACGCGTGCTGATTCTCACAGTCACCCGTTTGCCACGCGTGAACATCGACACAAAAGGATAGACATTACTCAACAGAAGGATATCTTTGCACAACACGTCGAGAGCTTTAAAAAATCAGCCATTTATGTCCATGATTACCCTTTAACATATGTATAGATTCATGATATGCTGGAAGTATAAGCATTTTGTTAGCTTGAAACTATAGAATGGTAAATAACGACGATGGTGACTTCTTTATAGATAAGATGTCTCACAAATTCAGCGTTTCATAATGCAATGTACATGTACATTGTAGCACAGGCTGGTCAGTTTGTATGGCATGAAAACTTAATTTGGCGTTGGCGAAAGGCTTTACACGAGGCTAATATAGCGTAGATGTAATGCCGTTCTCGCGGCCTACCGATACCGAGCACAACCTGGTTTTTAATATGAACGCTTGCCCTTTTGGAAGGGGATATACCTGGGAAGCATCCCACAGCCTTCATCGATACTGCCGAGTGTTGAAAGCTTGATGTTAAGTACCACGGAATTGCATTGCCTTAAACATGTTAAATGTAGTGTACTGCAGTGTTACAGATAGGAGGCGCGATGACTCGGTGGTAGAGCAGTGGTCTGGTAACCGGGAGGTCCCGGGTGCGAAACCAAGTCAAAACACTCGTGCACTTCGGTAATGAATTATTCCTCATTACGAAATCCCCCGGAGAGGACTTAAATCTGTATGTCCCTGGTTGTTTACTTGCAAGCATTTATTACATGAGTTCTTAGCAGTCAGGTTAAACAATCATCACCATTATTAAATATCAGATAAAGAATGCAACTACCTTAATGTACGTAATATATGAGATAGTAATACATTATTGTCCATGAACGAAATGAAAAATCTATTGTCCTAATAGACCTAATTTTACTAACGAGGAAGGAGAGTTGGAAAAGTGCATCACTGTATTCTTCTTTGCTTTGTTCTATTATTGCTAACACACCAACTCAAGGATATATTAACCAAATAATATGGAGCTTTTTATACAGCATTTCTAACTAAATGCGAAGAAAAGAACATCTTCCAAAATTCTTATTCAACCATAATCGATAACTTGATTGATTATTGCAATTTCAGTAGATGTCGACTTTAGACCTATTACACTTTTTGGACAAAAAAAACCCTGTATTCTTTATATTTTTTTACTTTAATGCATTGAGTAGATGTATTCATTACGCCTGCTCACATAAGCAAATTCAAAAACTTATCGGAGGACAACTTGTCAGCCAAACACCGTGTATTATGATTATGCCGCCGCCAACAACAACAAAGGGGACAAAATCCTAACAAATTCATCACATTCATATTCAAGAAGTTCAATTCAATAATCATGCGCGACACAACCATCATATTTTTTTTACTTTAATGCATTGAGTAGATGTATTCATTACGCCTGCTCACATGAGCAAATTCAAAAACTTATCGGAGGAAAACTTGTCAGCCAAACACCGTATATTATGATTATGCCGCCAACAACAACAACAACAAAGGGGACAAAATCCTAACATATTCATCAAATTCATATTCAAGAAATTCAATTAAATAATCATGAGCGACATAACCATGCTCTCCCAAACCCAATTATATTATCTTATTTTGTTCAACACTGAGCATGTATGTTCTTTGAAGGATACCTTTCAATTTCGTTGTATCGCCATTTTATGACATCTCCCATCATTATCACCTTCCCATCACGTTCCCTCTCTCGATGATGAATTGCTGGCTCTTCAACAAAATGAGCATATTTTACAGCTCAAAAACATTGATGGTGATTGAAGAATGAGTGCTTGTGAACTTGAAAGCTGATGTGTTTTTTTTTCATTTGAGGCGTTCACATCTACAGAAATAGTGAGATTTAAAAATCGATATTTGTATCGTGATCTAAAATTCTTTTTTGTTGTGCGTGTGTGGACAGATTTATTTCACTAATCTTCGCGATTCGCATAGCGATCCAAGTCGCACTGAGTCTTGCGATTTTAAAGAATAATCGCGATAGTTTGCCGTGAATAATTGGCGGAAATCGGCGCATATTATAAATGACATTACGTGTTGTTATGGTGCGGAATAAGTAGAATCTAAAAATACCGATTGGATAATGGCAGCTCAACTCGAAAATTGATATCACACTGTAATTTAGAGTTATCATTATCATATTGGGAACTGTTATACAAACATTTATGTAATAAATGACCGGTACAAAGGAAAGTGGCCTATAGAGTACCGAAGCTGTGTCATCTTAAAAATCAATTTTTAGAATTTCTCTTTCTTTTTTTTTTTCATTGTCCGAAAGAGCATCAAAAATAATGTCCTAATGTTGAAAACCAATTGAATACAAAGATTGCCTATGTGAACTCAGTGTCATTTGCTCTGGCTTCTAATGGTTAGGAGCCAGAGCAAATAACATTGAGTTCCTACGGGGAATATATTTATTCAGATGGTCATATTTCAGCCAATACTTAACATATTCAATTGGTTTTCAACATTTGGACATTATTATTGATGCTCTTTCGGAAAATGAAGAAAAAAAAAAGAGAAATTCCAAAAATAGATTATTGATGACGTCACACTTCACCACTCTATAACGAGCTAACCTAAAGCTGAGAGTGAAAAAGACATAGAAACAGTGAGAAATTGCAAGAACAGGAGAGAAAGAGAGAGTAAGAGAGAGAGAGAGAGGGGGGGGGGGGGTATGAATGACTCGTAAGATAGGCAGTGACCCAAATGATAATCCACACCTGCGATATAGAGAAGGACCTGATATGCCGAAAATCGATGATACATAAAATGCCATGCAGTCGTCAATATTGCCCTGGAGTGTAATATAGTTCTACGTGAGATTACAAGAAAAATAAATATCATTGTTTGATTTATGTTTTCTGAATGAGGTACTCAATACCCTAAATATCCTTAAGTTCTAAATGATAATGTTTTTCAAAAATACACATTCTTTTGTTCGGCATTTGTTTTTTATTTGGAGAAAGATCCTTCTAACAGATAGACGCCATATTAGGGACTTTTAGATTCGCACGAAGACTATGGGGATTGCTACAGTCGACGTCCTTTTAATGCACTGCCTTAAAAGGACGTCACACGTATTAGTCCACGCAAATCTAAAAGTCCCCAATGTTTGCCTAACTGCAACTAAGGCGTATGTTTGGGATAGTGCCGTTAAAGTCACATCTGATTGATACACATATGCACAAACCCAAATTTGATGTTCCTTATAATTATGTTCTAGAGTTCACTGAGAAACTATTTTGTGGTCTGTGTTTTCTCAATGATGCCCACCCATACAGTGCAACGTTCATAAATGTTGGAGTTTATCAAGGATGTATTATTGGGCCTTTGTTTTTTGTAATTCTGATTCCAGTGAAGATAACCCCTACACCTTTTGCATGCAGACCTATTGTCCAGGTTGTTCGTGAAAAGGAACACAATATGACAGGCCAACTGACTAACTGTAATAAAATACACAATAGTTCCTAAATTCTGCGTAGGTGAACACATGTGAAAAGAAGATAGATTTGGTCATTCAGGATATGTATTATGTCTAAGTTTAGGATATTGCAAGTCACTCTCTTGTATTTGGGGCATTGTTGTGCCAACACACTGGTGCTTGGTGTTACCATTAAAGTTGCAAAATGATGTATTCGACTCGTCAGGATACCTGGGTGCATTTGTTACCATAGTTACTGGTCAGTTTAGATTTATTCCGAACGAATACGATAATCCCCGAAGATATCGATTCCCTACCTCGTTTGATTTGGATGACATCGATATGGACCATTGGGTATTACGATTAATCATCCATTGGACTCATGCAAAGTTTTGTGTCCCATCATTTAAGATTACAACGCGAATCCTTCGTTGCAAATTGGAAAACTTTCCTCTTTCATGTCGTAAGGGTTGCGAGGTTGATATTGAATTCGCATCAAGGAGATGTTCTGCACACAATAAATAAACCATTCAAACTCAAACCCACATGAACTTAAATCCTTCCATTCGTCGACTATGGTTACAGATATATCTCCCTCCCCGTCTCTAATGAAATAAAGGGAACATGGACAGGGGGTGAGCCGAAGCGTGAATAGAATATACGATAGTTTCGGTTTATTTCTTGGGGGACAAAAGATTAATATTAACACCCATCATTTATCATTGGGTGAAAAATATTTAACTAAGGTATTAATTAAAGGCATTTCACTTGAACACGGCAAAGGGGTATTCTGGGATTTTACAAGCCTGATTTCAATTTTAATTTTGCTCCAACAACTTAATAACACTAATCAAACTACTCCAAGGCTGCCCTTCATCAATAACGATTAATCATAGTAAATATTTATGTTTCTCCGCAAAAGTGAAAAAAATTGTTCCTTCACATGACTCTGTCGTCAGAATGATATCATGAAGAAGGGTTGCTCTACATTCCTCGAGGGGGAGGGGGAGCGTTACATACCAGGCTTGGTCAAAGTTTGCATTAAATGTGTCTCCAACGCACGTGTTCGTTTGCCATAATGGGTTCACATCAAGGAACATATAGCGTTCATTTGACGTAATTAAACATTTCACCAAGTATTAACCTAATTACTAGGCGTTTGCGGATGTTTTGAAAACGTTGTTTGTTTGTTGGGATTTAGTTTTTCGGTTTCTTTAACTGTGGCTGTTTTCTTTATTGTCGTAATATCAGCAAACATGGTGGAAAATATCCCCACGCTTTCAATTCATAAAGGATACTCGTGGTAAGGTCCATGATAATACCGATGAACCTCATGCTAGCGGAGGCAAAACGGAAAGATGAAAGATCATTCTAGATTTCCTGTACCATAATACTGAGGCATAATTGGCCTCTTTAGTGGTCGTGTAGAGTTCACAGAGAGCAAAACGCATATTAGACGTCTGTTTTAAGTACAGTGTAATGCATTTCAAATACTGAAATCTGAAAGAGAAAAACGCTAGTGCGAGTAGTTGCGGTGACAGTTGTATATTACCGTCTAAATTATCATAATCCTAGTTTTTATGAATAGCATTAGTACATTGCCCCTTATTTTGCTAACATCGTAACAAATTGAATCGAAAGTGAGCCTCCTTTTCATGTTTCGGAATTTAGAATCCACACCCTTGATGCTATTTATGAATTCAACCAGTATAGCGTTAGGCAATATGATAAGTAACTCTGAAAAATGTACTTCATTTATTCTAAAATATCATTACAATTTTGGTATAGAAAGAAAGAAATAAAAAATGTAAATTTAGTAACAGTAGGGACTGTGCAAGTACATAATGTAACTTATTTTGATATACTAAAAGCATGTTCTTAGTAGGTCCGTGCTAAAAGCAAGGCAGATACGATAAACATCCCCCCCCCCCTTCACGCGTGCGAACACACACCACAAACACACACAATCATACCCACATAACATCGCACGTGCGCTTGCCCATACCCTCAAATTAAACATCATCCCGATGTATTACTATTAAATTTATCTGTATAATGAATAATCAATTATGTTGATGAATTAGGTCATCATTCAGTTGTAAATAGATGCCGTTTCAGATGGCAGTAAATATCACGTGAGGCAGGTGTATTCCTATTATCTGAAACGTAGATATATCATTCATATTATATTACTATGACTTTTTTGTTAAATGATACATATCCAAATAATGCCTGCCTACGATTTTAACTACGATTTAACTGAGTTTACCTTGTATCTGTGTTAAGTCTACAAATACACAAAGTCGACACCCACTCTCTTAGGAGACATTCAGGGATCAGTAAGTTATCATATTATAGTGGAATCAGCCCTCGAAATATTGGAATCCACTCTAAAATGAGTAATTAATGTCACTAGTTTGGAGTGGATTCAACTACAAAAACAAAGTGATCCCAAATAATGACTCCTAAAATCAGTGACCGTGTGTTTGCACTCCATTGCATTAAGGAGGGAGATTTGCCTCGAATCTTTTTGTTATGTTCTAGTTCTTTTGACCGATAATGTAAATTGTCTATGTAAAAATATGTTTTGACACATTTTTGTACTATTTTTTTTTTTTTTTTTTTTTTTTTGGGGGGGGGGGAGGGGCGGTATGAGGGGGGGGGCTTATGATACTGTCATCAAAATATTTTTTTTTATAAAGAAGTTGCCACCTGTATATTATTTTACTGTATATTATCGAAGTTATGACATATTATGAAAATATACCTTAACTTGGAAACTTGAAAAAGAAAAGAAGCACTCGATTCGTGTTTTCTTACCATTTCATTGCCGCATTGCTCCCTTGCAAAACACACCCTATACATGAATGCATATACTATAAATATGTATGCATCTATATAAAGCAATGGATCTGTAGAAATCCGTGCATTAACTTGTGCGTAGCATCCTCAACATCCCACGTGTAATCCTTTGGCGATTGGATCGTTCTAGGGCATTGACATTTAAAGTCATCCTAGACAATAGTCGATATTTTAACGGAAATCCATTCACAGAATCACAGGAAGGAAGAGTTAGAGATTTAATGCGTGTATATTTATAGGACTGTTGCAATATATTTATAACATAACACGCACCCGTAAATGGTGTGCTGTTTCCTATGATGAGCGCCAAATAAATTGCGTGCGTTATATCGTCTGAATGACAATTAAATGTGTAATATCGTAAAAATCTCGTGAATCGTTTTCCTAGCTGAAAAGAAATGCTACATTTGTTCTCTTGAAAAGCAATCATCCCATTAAGGGTCCGCCATCAATTGTGCATTATCATCTATCATGTTTATACCAAGTGTGTAAAATGCATTAATTCTGCATAAAAGCCATCTGTGATGTAGTTTATTATCAATTTATGATAGTCATAAGTTGTAGATTCGGAAATGTTTTCGTCAGAGGGCATTGCCTTTACATATTTTTTTTATTTTGTCATTATAATGCTGGATGTCGGAGGTACATCCGCCACATATCGATTTTTCTTTCCACGAAAGAAACGGTAAAAGATTCATGTATTGTGTATTATTCATATACGGATATTACAAACTTCATAACACCTTTCAACAATGAAATATATCCCTCATTGTTGTTGTTGTTGTTGTTTTGTTTTTTTGAGGGGGTGGGGTGGTATTATTGGCATGTTGGTGGAAAGCAATTGATATGAGATAATGAATATATAAGAACTTTGCTGGAAGTGGTTTGCTGTAATTCTTGTTTCGAACATTGATTGCAATCAATATGCTAAAGAAATTTTTAAAAAGGGGGGAGAAAATATAAACCATACGATCTTTTGGAAGGAGCGTGACGTATTGCGGTAATCGCGGTCACGCTTGTAATTGCTCTGTTTTATAGTTGCCGATTTTCTCAAATTTCTGGATCTACCAATGTGCTTAGAAGTAAGTTAATTGCCAAAGCTAGATCATTATTGCATGAATTTAAGTTTTGTCTTTGTAAAGAAAAAAAATATTATATCGTATTGGTGATCACAATTGTTTTAAAATGTATTTTGTTTTCCTTTAAATCTTAATTGATAAAAGTTTAGAAATGTTCATGAATAAACACAATTTCCTGTGAGTTGCCCGACAGTTTCGGTCTCAACATGCTAATCGACAAGGGCACATACCACTTGCCTTTGCCTCCTGTGTCCATGGTTTCAATGTGAAATCGGGTTGACCGTATTTTTCGAATCTCTCCGTGGGGGCGACGGTGACGGGGGAGGTGGTGAACCTCACATAAGGGGCATCTATCTTCCCTTGGCAGATTATCACCTCTCTCCCCCACCCTCGATCCGCTGTTGCAATAAAGTAATCGACAAAACCGTTAGGTGACCCCATAATCAGTTAAATTCGATGCCAAATGAAGTTGATACGTTTCGTGGATCGGGGACGGGGGCATGAACCTTACATAAGGAGCATCACTCGTCTCGTAGCGGATTATCCAATCATCTACCCAAGTGGGTGGAAGAACATTCTTTTTCAATATTGAACATTTCCAAATCCAGGTTCTTACCCGCACCCCTAATCCTACCGTTGATAACCCTTGAGCTAGCCTAGTTCGAATACGACAGTGTTACAATAATTCATAAATCTCTTCGAAATACTGTCAAGGAGCGTTAGGAGATGTGAACTCTTAAAATTGTTTAAGATAAGATTAGTTTTATCTCATATGAAATGTATGCGAGTATATTCGACGTTTGCCTTTCTTGTGTAAGAATAGCAACGAAATTGGTCACATGTTTAATGAGAGAAAGTACACAATTCAGGTTGTCCCATAACCTAGGGCACTTTCCCATCCGTCCGAACGTTACGCACTCAAAAACTCACATAGTAATACAGATTGTTTGCGTGCCGATATCAAGTATTATGGGCATTTTCCCTCTATTATATCATTATCATTATAATTTTGGTTGTTATTATGATGAAGATGATGATTATGATCATGTTGAATCAATTTTTTAATTTATGTTGTATTTGCCACTTGATATCTACTTTAAGCCATAATTCCAACTCCCAACCCCGTCCTATATCCCGATATGCAAACGCACAGTCCCAAGGCTAGTGGAAACCCTACAGGTGCTTGTTTCCGCCATGGTCGCCGGCCTACTTTTGTTACCCAATACTGGAATCGTATTTTGGTAACTTTGGGATAACGTGGTGCTGAAAGGCGACAGGTATTGAATTATAATAACGGCCTACCGCAGTGGTACAACCACTCAAGTATTTGTAGGAGGGACAAAGGGTAAATTGCCCCTCCTTTTAGATTTCCAACAATGGAAGAAAGGCTGCACGAACATTGTTACCTAATTATTTCCTCTAGGCTTTAAATGGATCAATCCATTACAATTTGTTTACCCTTTTGTTCCAAATAAGCTGTTCACATCCGTAGAAACTTAAATTAGGGCCCAAACAAAGTTGTTTTCTTATTGAACTACAGTCAACCTGCCTTATTGACCCCCTTTCCATAAAGGCCACCTGTATGAAAGTAATCATGTAATGCGTGCTGTATAAAATGTCTAGAAACCCAAACCAGTATACACAAAGACAGGTTTCATTGTAATAGATAAATGTAAGCTCAGATACCTCCCAATCCCCTTTCTCATGAAGCCGAGGTTTGGATATGCCACTTAATAATTCCTTGGTACCGCCATATAATGTATAGCGATCTGAATGCACGTGCAGTCACGTAGCGTTTGCTTGTTCACGAAAGTGGGATTAATTTTTGGGTCGTATATTTCAGCGTTCTTTAAGATCAGCTTTCGCTCTCATGAGTCCTTGAATGGTACATGTCCGTCAACACTTAGGAGTTTTATTTCCATACAAGGATGCATAGAGTAACGAAGTATAACGCCATATTTGCTCGTCGCCCAGGATACTTGTTCTCAACAATAAAACCAACTCATTCAAGCAACAGACTGGAGCACGGCAAAATCATTGGTTGGGGCTGGTGTGACCAGGGGCGGATCCAGCCGACGGCAGGGGAGGGGGCCCAATTCGTGAGAAAATATTTATCGGCGAAACAGCCGGCCGATAATTCGCTCAGTTGGGGTAGTGAGCACTAATCTGTTGTTGCCCCTCGAAAATTTGAAAAATCGCAGCCCCCTTAAGCGCCAGGGGAGGGGGCCCATCTCCAAAAAAATGTAAAATTAACGTGTTTTTACACGTTTTTTTCCCCAGCGGATCCGCCACTGGGTGTGATCACCAAACCATTGTTTTTGCACAAACTTGTTTGGAACCAGCAACCTTGACAACTTGGCCAGTACGACGTTACACGTTGGTACTTGATAGAAACATCACGCAGGTCGACTGGAGCAGAAACTTTCTAAATGAGGCCCAACATTATAACCTATATAAATAATGTATACATCACAGAGTATTTGTTTCTTTGCCACTGTCTCATTTGAAGGAAGGTGGTCGTCGGCTTCCCTGTCCAGAAGTTCATAATTCGCTGATACGAGTCTTGCACACGCACAAAGCAAACCCAAAGTCGCATCAATAAATGTAGGAAGTGGTATTTGTGGACAAGCTGGTATTTGTAAAGTAGAAGAATCGAGTTTAAAGTTACACTCGTGTCATATACTTAATTCGGTGTGCACATTGAAAAGTATATAGGTCACTGGTTCAATGCATTGTTTATAAGTGGTTCATATTTCTATGGATGAAACGTTCAGCATGTTACTTACATTAAGTAGGTTATCAGAACGAATATCATCGACCAAACCAAATTTCCGCTTTAGATAGGAATATCTGACACTTACCGTAAGGTCTCAACATTCTCTAATTCACAATTAATTGAAAATAAATGAATAAATGAAACATAGGGTGATACAAAATGATAATACTAGTAAAAAGAAGAAGAGGAGGAGGAGGAGGAGGAATAAGAATGTGAGCAACAATAAGCACTATAAGACAAGTACTAATAGTAATACTGTTGGATGGAATCATTTTAACCTGGTAAAGCAGGAAGATCACGGGGTAAATCTCCCGATATTTTTTTTTTTTAAAGATGCCTCAACACCGATAATGACCAATTTCTCTAATTGGAAATCTAAGTACTTCTCTATTATCACTGAACACATTGAATGGAAACCTATCAACCGAGGACGTCCCCAAAGGGCAAAGCTCTATGTATTAAGGATACGATACCTTCTATGCATGCAAATGTTATGGAGGGCAGTTGATGCCGTAAAGATAGAACCCCCAAAGTCGTTTGTTTTGTTGGTTGATCATGTTGATGTGGTTTGTTAACCTGAATACTTAGAGAGTATGTGTATACTTATAAGCAAACAACCATGGGATCAACGGCTGTAAGTCCTCTCAGAGGGACTTGGCGACGAGAATTATTGCCTAATCAAAAGACACTAGCCCATCGACTTGGTTTCGATTTCAAGTTTGGTTTTATCTTTTATTTCTTTCTTTTTTGATAAAAGAAAGTTTTTACAATACCTTGATCGAAGCTTTATTACAGGCGTGCTTTTTATCGTAGGATTACAAAAAGAAAAAAATGAATAAGTAATAATGATTAGACGATTCCAAGGTGATTACAAAAAATAATGTTTATGACCATTACTATTATATTAGTAACTTATATTTATCCCCGATGTTTTAGACCTTATTTGTTATGGCCTTGACAGCCATCCATACGAGCTAACATAATGATGTACAGTCGATCAAGCGTATTCCTCAATCAATCGACTAAGTTTCCATGGCAACACAAAGCAGCATTCCTTGTGCACTAGATCTCATTTCAGTGGCTACTAATTTTCTATTTTGACTAATCATAATGTGACTTCCTCGTCTATTACTAGGTGCAGGCGATGTATAATGAACATAATATAATTACTTGAAGATTGGATTTGCATCTTTTTGGAAAGATTTCTAAGCTCATGAGACCTTTAAATGTCAGAGCAAGAGCATTCATACTCTCTTTTGTTCAACAATACACACAAATAATCTGCTGATTGGGTGTTTTGCATCTTTTTAAAAATTCATTCGGGTATATGAAAAGTCATGATATTTTGAAGGTCAGAGCATTCATTCTCTCGGGCACATTTCCGCTGTTTTTAATCGTAATATTGGAATCCATGTCTGCAGAAAAGTGACTTTTCCCCAATAGTACACAAATGAGTATACAAAGTCAAAAAATCTAACTCTGCCCATATAATATGCTAACAACCTACAGTATTACATTGTAACTACATGAATTAGTATTACATGGAATTCTACTGGATTTCATCCTTGCATTCTGGAGATTTTGTGTCAAGTAAAGTGTGGTACAATTTGGGAATGTCAAAACATTTTGCAAGTTATTATTAGTAGTATGTAGTATTAGTAGTAGTAGTAGTAGTAGAAGTAGAAGTAGTAGTACAGTATTTTGCAATTTGTAATTATAAAAATAATAATGATAATAAGGGTGAAGTAGTTTAACTTTCCAGACGCCATTTTAAACTTCTATGGTTATCGATCGTCATTGATTATGTTCTCGCACCCCGCCCCCTCCCCCATCCACCTTTCATTAATTAATAAGGAAAACTGGATGGTGAACGCTTCAGTAGGTCTATCGGTTTGAAATATAGCGTTGCCCGTTATTTCATTGCTATCTCCATTTTTTTCTTTCTTTCCGACATCAAAAGCACCACATGGTCGGGCTGTACGGAAAGTTTAAAGATGAGACTAGATAATAATTCAATTTTCCTGAACATTCATGGGTGGAGCACTCAATTTAATCTTCTATTGATAAACTCGTCATGTACTTTCCAAGTACGTGGTTCAGATGCTGCATCACCGAACAGACAAGGGTGAACAATTTGCCAAATTGATTGGGGAGTTTCAGAAGGACAGCTCTTTGGCTAAATTGAATTGAATATTGAGAGGCACTCTTAGACTAGATCGTGAACTCACACCCAGTCCCATTCGTTCAATTTTATGTACTGATCTGGGAAGATGAAGCTGAGAAAAAGCTTCCTGTCGTACTTTATTTAGTTTCCTGATGATTATGCTCTCATGATAATCAGATATTCCCCTGATAGAATATTCCGGATGACTCTCTGCACCTGTTTTCTAGAGATTTCCCCTTCAGACAAGACGGATGGTCTTTGATAATGGCGACATCCAACTTATATTTTATTCCAATAAAAGGAAAGTGATAGACTACTAAGCGTCCAAACTCTCAATATTGATAGGGTTTAACCCCGGCCCCCCCACTCAGTGTTATTTAGGGTACGCGTATGCTTGTACCCTCTTTTTGAAAAGACCCCCTATCTGAGTACTGCCAACATTTCCGAACCCCCCTTTCGCGGGCTTTTCACGGGCTTTTCCTGCCTTGGAGACCCCCCTAAATCCGGAACACTGCTCAATGTACCCCCTATCTCAGGACATGCAGACACCCCCCCCCCCCCCCCCCCCCCCCACTCATCTCAGATAAGCTGTCATTACTGGTTGGCACTTCTTCAAGTTCTTCTTCTTGATAATTTTGAAGCACAATTTTTTTTTAGGGCTTTTATATTACACCATATCACAGACACTGATAACATGTAGGGCCTTGCATCTCAGATTTAACATTGTTAAACGATCCCTTTAATACACAGCCAGGATAGTATTAGTAATGCAGCTGTGTGTGAACTAGGGTAGCCTACACTACAGTACAAAACTGTCTAGATCCAAGTCCCACATATTCATTTTCATGGGTGTAGGAAAATGAGTTTGAAAGTGTTACTATTGCGATCAAGCTATAGGGCAAACTACTCACCTGAATGTGCCACCCTGTGAGCCACAGGTAGACAGCCACAATATCCACAACTAGGAGACTGGGTCCTGCTCAAAGACGTCGCAATCATGACAAGTTTGGCACGCCTCATACCCCATCTTGATGCCCCGGCTTGATGCCGAGCCTAGCCCGATTTGCATGCTGAGCGCTAGCGTGCAGCTAGCGGATGCGCCGTACAGACTATACGTTCTGTTGTTATCTCTCTCTTTCTCTCTCTCACACAGATTTTGAGAAGTTCGTACTGCCGCCGTACTGGGACGGGAGTGCATGGGACTCAATGTTTTTAATTTTCATAATGAAATAATCCTGAATGAGCTTTCAAAACTAGCAGGAATTTCTGAAATCTGATCGCGGGATTTCATCAATTTTTCTATGTTCAACTTCAAGATATTTTATAACCCCCTTTTTTAATTACAAAGAGATGAGAGAAAAACACCCCCTTTTTAAAGAAATCTCCGGGTGAAAGTCAAATACACCCCCTTTTTTTACATTTCTCGGGCCGGACTTTGTGGCACGAAAAGTACCCCTTTACCGGACATTTTGGCAACACGCATGCGGTCATTTCGAAACCTGAGTGGGGGGGCCGGGGGTTTAACGAATGTTTAACGAATGTTTAACTTTGACAGAAAGTAGAATAACTGGCTATTTGGTGACAAAAGGATTCTGGATGACTGTCTGCACCTGTTTTCTAGAGAATTCCCCTTCAGACACGATGGATGGTCTTTGGTAATGGCGACATCCAACTTACATTTTATTCCAATAAAAGGAAAGTGGTAGACTACTAAGCGTCCAAACTCTCAATATTTAAAGGGTTTAACGAATGTTTAACGAATGTTTAACTCTGACAGAAAGTAGAATAACTGGCTATTTGGTGACAAAAAGATGAGACATTTTAATTTTTGTGGATCTTTATTAAATTGTGTGTGGACATTGTATTGATTTTTTTGATAGGAAGCTGTCAAAACAATCAATAAATTTTATTTTCTAAAATATTTTGATTTATTTTGGTACCTACATTTATAACGATTAATAATGCCAGCTGTCTTCCCCCTCTATCTCCCCCTTTCTCTCTATCTCTATTTCTCTCTTTCTCTCTCTCTCTCTCTCTCTCTCTTTTCCTCTATCTCTCTACCTCCCCCCCCATCTATCTCTCTACCTCCCCCCCCCCCCCATCTATCTCTCTCACACCCACTTTTTATCCCTCTCTCTCTCTCTCTCTCTTTCCTCCAATTTATTCCTCTCAAGTTTTACCAATTTTGTTCTTGATCATTTGATTATTTCATTATTGGAAGTAAAATTCGGGAGTACCTTTTAAGATGAATTATATAAAACATTTAACCTCGCCTCTGTAATATTAGTAAGATGGAGTGACCCAGGAATTCATCCTTGAAACCAAATTATTAACAGATTAATATTCGGCTAAACAGGCGTACGTGACTCGATAATGCTGCCTTTTGTTTTAAAGGTATAGTCTTAAAGGTGACGTACATTCAAGTAGTCATACAATTCTTCAGCGCTTACATGCGCCAATACGCAAATTATACACATGACGTGTCATCGAATTTGGCTTTTATGCCCCCTCCCCCAATGTCTCTCCTTCTTCTCTCTTTATCCCTCTGTCTCTCTCTCTCTCTCTCTCTCTCTCTCTCTCTCTATGTATCTACGTCTGTCTCTCTCTCTCTCTCTCTCTCTTTGTCTCTATGTCTGTCTCTCTCTCTCTCTCTCTCTCTCTCTCTATCTCTCTATCTCTTCACTGTCTTTGTCAGGTTTTTGTTTGGCTGTAAATCTTTAAAAAGGTGAAAGCTGGCTATAATTGTTAATATGTTAACTGTATTTTTTTTATGACAAGTCATAACTCTTTTATAACACCAACTTGTTTGACAATGCCATGAGGATACGGAAGAAAAGACTGCATCTTACTTGGAAATCAATATTTCGTTACAATGGTGTATGCACAACACTAGCCCCGTTGATTAATAATTTGTCAATTACATTCACATCGAATTAATTATTAAACCCAGACATGAATCTCATAATAAAATCTATAAGTCATCGTATCCTATATGCACAATCCACATGCTTGCATACATATGCAATTTGCTTATATGTACATTCATTATAAATGAGGCTTCTTTTTTTTTTCTCGTGGCTGGAGAGTGGCAAATTTACAATCATGCAGTGTCGTATAGAACGATGATAGCGTGACTCGCATTTTACCAGCATGATTTACCCGGGCCAGTTCAATCATCAATTATATCTATGGTAACAGAAGATGGTGTTTATCATTAGTTCATGCAATGTATCTATGCGTGTAACCATTGCATTCCTTTAAGTTAGGGTCAAGACACTTTGTATTATTTTGTTTTAAAGAACATTACGATTTCACCCCATCTTGCATCCCAGACCTCATGTATAAAAATATTCCATTACGTCACAACACCGTCTGGTTGTACGTCCTAGAAACATTAATACATCTGGAAAGCTGGTCTTTCAGGTTTTTAAGTGGACAACATTTTCACAAACTCAGTCTATGCTGCTGCTGTATCAGCAGCGCGGATTTCATTTTGACTTAATTCATATAGGTTCATAAGATTTTGATTTTTAGAAGGAAGAGAACAAAAACATTCTTCACACGTTCGAGGTATTTTCCAATAAAATAGGGTGTATCCATTTCAAAATTCCGTTTAATAATGAACAACCTGTATTGGCCTCAAAAAAAAAAAAAGTTTGAACGTGTTGCAAAGCTTAGTCCATAATTATAAAGTAGAGTGTTCATTCATCTATTCATTCGGAATGGCACGATTCCACTTCATGAGTATACATGCATTACTGAAACATGAGACATCGTGTAAACACGTTGGCCGTGCCCACTATTACACCCGATGTACGTCTTATTAAAGCTCTGTTCACACATGATGCGATTAACCATCATAAAAACATCACCAAGTAATGTAAAGTAAAGTAAAAGGGAAATTTCGTATTTTTAGAGTAAGAAGGGCGTTAAAGTATGTGTTATACTGTACGAGTCAGTGCCTTTCTGGTTCTCGACAGATGACTGAATTCACGAGTAAATATAGTTAAAAGATTTACGGTTACGGGGTTTTAATCCCTGAAACAGCACATTTGGCATTGTAGTGATAATAATGATAGTAGTATTGCTGTTAAACAAAATGGCGAGGAGTCGGGTGAGAAAGGAGAAGTAAAGATAATCATGTGAATCATATGAAGCTGATGTCGTTCCAATTTGTCCTGCTTTTACGTTGTTCTTGCTTTGTTGTCGATTGTTCCGTTTCTTTTTGTTCTTTGTGGGTGGTTTTCAATGTTACGTGTGAAAGACGCCTTACCGGGTAGTCTCCGTATTACTTACCAACAGAGTAATCATGTTTAGCATTTGCATTTCGCGACCTGGGCTTCGCAATAAAACATTGGTTGAAATATAACACTGTGCCAAGAGTTGCGAGGCCAACAAGATGTAACCATAGAATTCCATACGGGTGCAACGTGCTGGGGAATATGGCATAAATGTATATTAAGTAGGTTGTTACTATGTACTATTCCACCCCCACACCTCCCCCACGCACCCCTCCCCTCCTCTGCATGCAAAATCCACAAGCTCATGCACATACACTCTGCAAACATGAAACTTTCGGTTGCCCTACAAATGTTTCCCCAATCACGGTTCATTTTAAAAGATAAACTTGAGTTCTGGTTTAAAAAAAAAAAATCTCACAGAATCAAACGAAACTTACACTGAATGTTCAAGATTACAAATAAGTGTCATGTGACAAACATATTTGGAAGAAAATGTATACTGGCTGAGTAATGAGCATAGAAAGATAATTAAATCAGGTAGTACAAGCCCCGACACCATTTGTGTAGTCCCATATACATCTTTCTGCTTACAGTGCTTGTTACTTTACCGAGAATGGGCCAAATTTATTATGATTTTGATGACTCCGGAACCTTGCAGTGCACACCCAATACTTACATGCTACATGGTCAACTTTTTCTTTCACAATGCAATCGCATTACAAGAACACACCTTTATCTTTAACGTTTGTTAAAGAGCTCAGCGAAAAGGAATAAATGCAAGTCCATTCCGTAGAAATACAAGCTTCTGTATTAAAAAAGGTTAAATTGTCAATTGTGTAAAAATATCTGTATTATTTTGTATGTACATTCTTCAAATTGATTAATAGTTGATAGACATCATAATATACAATAAGGAATGTAGACTTATATTATACAGGTTACTATCTGTGTCTTCCTAAACCTGTAGCATCACAATTTATCAGGAATTTATTTAACCTTACTTAAAATACGACAGCTCCTCAATGGGCCTCATTTTCATTAGACAATACCAGCATGTCTATAATAGATTCTTCCACCTTCGAAAAAATACGGTGAAACTTTTACCACAGCTCAAACTCCTTTTTTAAAAACCTCAAAGAGTTATACAGTGCGTCCCAGAAAAAATGAAACCGAGAAGTATCGATGTTCTATCATAACTTAATCACAACTATAATTAATGAATGATACATATTTGGAAAGCTTAGAGTCTCCTCTTTCATGTGATGCTACTCAGATAATGCATATTTCACGCATGATTGATTAAAAGCAATTTGAAGGAAGGAAACCAAAAAGACATTTGGCGGGCGGTATCTGGATTTCGAAGAAAAATTCACATTTCTAGAAAGTTGAGTTTCTGCCCTTTCATATGACACCTCAATCAGGAAAAATGAGCGAGGAATGACAAAGTTCTGTTTGTTTAAAGTAGTGCTTGCATTTCCATAATTTTATTAAACGAATTCGTTTTCACTGGCTGCCTGCCGTATCAATAAACGAAATTAACAAAAGACTTAACTCCGTTTCGTAGACAATCAGCCGTAGACGAGAGTCTTCATGCATGGCTGATTGTCAACGAAACGGAGTTAAGTCTTTTGTCAAATCTGCTTTTTGCTACGGCAGGCAGCCAGTGAAAATGAATTCGTTTGTTAAAATTATGAAAATGTAAGGGCTACTTTAAACTAACAGAACTTTGTTATTCCTTGCTCATTTTTCTTGATTGAGGTGTCATATGAAAGGGCAGAAACTCAACTTTCTAGAAATGTGAATTTTTCTTCGAAATCCAGATACCGCCCGCCAAATGTCTTTTTGGTTTCCTTCCTTCAAATTGCTTTTAATCACTCATGCGTGAAATATGCATTATCCGAGTAGCATCACATGAAAGAGGAGACTCTAAGCTTTCCAAATATGTATCATTCATGAATTATAGTTGTGATTAAGTTATGATAGAACATCGATACTTCTCGGTTTCGTTTTTTCTGGGACGCACTGTATATGTAAATGTGTTTACGACCATGATTTCCCATCCTTGTTTGACTTTCCCCAACACCATAAGGTCATCGAAGTTGTCTGGTTTATTCTCTCTCTCTCTCTCTCTCTGTCTCTCATAATACCAATTGCACTTTTATCGCAAAGATGAGCAGTCCTATCATAGTTAACCCAGTTCTCTGAGTGCATCCGCCTCGTCCACGCACCCAATCGGTTCTCCTGTCACTCAACGGATGTCCAACTGTATGGCCACGGCTTGGCTTTAGAAAATCAAGAAAAGGGATTGCGTGCCTTAGGTGGTGTCTTCATCTGTTCATCTTGGTGATCTCCATCTCCATGATGTCAGCCTGAATGTCTCATTCCTCAGATTTCATCTCTGTATCTCTCTCTCTGTTTTTCTATCTGTCCCTCTATCTCTGTCTCTCCCTCTGCCTCTTGCTGTTTCTCCATTATATAATCTTATACTTTACTTCCCGTTTCTTGTCTTCCCTTTATGGCTCCTTATTTTATCCGTCGTCTTCGTCCTTCTGCCATATCGTTATTACTTTTGGTTAGACTCTCTGCCCAAGTCTCTCTCACGTACCATATTTACGTTTAATTTACACTCTCTGTCCATTCATCTCTCTCACTTACCATACTTAGGTTTTATTTACACTCTATGTCCATCCACATCTCTCTCTCTCTCTCTATCTCTCTTTCTTTCTCTCTTGTTGTACTCTTATCTTTCCTTCATATCAATCCCTCTTGCACCGTTATATTTTGATGTTTGTTTATTCATTTTTTAAATGTTGTGTGTGTGTGCCTTCTGTCTTTTTCTTCTTCAATTTTTGGTTTCATGTTTTTGTTTTTTTTTATTTTTACGGGTCTATAGTAATGCCTTCTTCTCTCTCTCCTCACCCCCACCTCGCCCTGTTTCTTTCTCCATCTCCCCCTCCCCCTCCCTTTCCCCCTCTCTCTATCTTATCCCATCTTTATTTCTATATAACTTTCTGCGTCACAACTATCCTGTCCATGTTATTGCTGCATATTCGAAAACAGGAGAACGTGTGTCTGTAAAATTAGAATTAGAATAGGGCTAATGCCATAGGAACTGAGCCAACTTATGCACTTTACTCCTCGTATTAAAGGGGATTCCAAACTTTTCTCTTCGTATTCGATCTCAAATAATATATCAGAAGACAATGAAGAAATCAGGTTGATACCTTTAAATTCCAGCATGCTTTAACAACCGTAAACCAACCGTTATAAATGACACAGCGGCCATCCACGGACCATTATTAAGTTACATTAAAAGGTACGTTGCAAAATATACAAGTTTCACCGTCCGCAAACCTGATAAAAATCAGGTCAAATATCACTAACTACCATTGACAAGCATCCCAAAATCCATTAAGGTATATTTGAATGTCACACAAGAATTATTTTCGTCGCACTATCCCTCGCCTCGCCTTTAGCAATTTTTTGTTTTACATCACGAGCCAGAAATGGCGTTTCACCTCAAATCTACTTTGGAGAGAACATTTAAATACGTTTACAGGTCGAAGACGCGATACGATTTGCAACAAAATCAGTAATGGATCTGATTTAAATGGAAAATCGAAAGTGAAACCCCGGATGACTTGCATAAAATGATGATTAAATTGCAAGAAGGGTGAATTGGAATTCATTGAAACGGGAATTTTGAGGTCAGAATTTGTTCCGATGTTTTCAGTAGTCAGATTTGACTACTTATAATCAGGTAATGGACTATACTTTTATATACGACTGACTGATAATTGTCATTGTAGGTAGGTGTGCATCAATACATCTCTCTCTCTCTCTCTTTCCCTCTCTCTTATCTCTTTTGTTATCTATATATATATATATATATATATATATAATTATGTATAGATAGATAGATAGATAAATGGTATTTATTGATTCATTTCCATGTATCGCAGTTACAAGTAACTGAATTGTACATGAATAAAACATTGATGGTGAAGACAATTATACATTTCAAGAGATATCACAGTAAAAAGTAACTGAATTGCACATGAGTAAATTGCTGGATATATATATGTTTATACGGTATACGTTGTCCAGAATCAGATTCGGTTCCTCAATTACTTTCATGAATTATATGTTTCCAACAGCACGTCACGCTTAAAGAATAATTCCATTATTAAAAAAAAGTACATATATATAATTATATAAACAATTTAATTGACCAAATTGAAAAGGAAGAACCTGCTATTTTTCATTATATACCTCTCTTTAGAAATCTAGCCATTTGATTGTTCGAAATTGTGATTATAGCCATTCCCATAAAGAAACGAACAATGCCAGTAGTGGTCAATAGTTCATGAGTGAAATTCCCTGAAGATTCTTGGTACCGGGAAAATATTTCAATTCTGATGAGATTCCCATCGATTTACGTGTTAAAATTTTCTTTGTGCGAGTGCCGACACCATACAATGCTTTTTGTCTGCGATTCCCAAATGATTGTAACATTCAGTTATCTTTCCCGCGCAAATAAACAGACAGTGTCTCAGATTTTCCGTGATCTTTTAACCAATCTTTACTCAAGAAAGGAATAAGTTAGAATTCTGGTTAATTTCGAAATTGACTGCTCTAATATTCGAGACCTGGCTGTTGGCTCTCGGGGAGGCGCACATCTTGCCATGATATACACGTCCTTTTGAGCCTATAAAACAATCAATCCTCTCATAGCAGTCGATATATCTATACTATAACCTTGCTTTATGTTAAAAGAACTATAATTTATTAAGCCTCTATACTAATTACTATACGGAGATAAAATCGCTCTTTAACGAAGTACTTTCCGATGATGTGCAATAAATATAAAAAAATCAGCATTCATAAATAAATAGAAAAATAATTACATACAATAATTAAGCAAATATACTAAGGAATACAAGACAGATGGATAAATAATGGGCAGTATTAAAAGTGTAATGCACGCCTGAAGATAAATGGGTGAAACGTTTGAGTTAAAATCAAGTTGTTATAGTAATGGGAAATGCTTCAACCTATAATTACAGACAACTTACGTGAAATATTAAAAATGGCAACTAAATGTTGGGCCAAAGCCATTTTGCAACCTTACCACGTATAAAAACGAAGTATAATGTTGGTGGTACATTTTTTTACACTGCTACTTGTGAAGGTATGAATTCCTTTAACAGTCCTGTTGTTTAACCCATTGGTTAATAGATGGAATGCCTTATCACGTTTCACCTCTACATGAATGAAGATATATCAATACCACAGGGATAGAAGGAGACAGAGAGACAGAAAGAATGAGAGACATAGGGGAGGGGAGTGGGATGGGGGAGATAGAGAGAGGGAGAGAGAGAGAGAGAGTGTGTGTGTGTGTGTGTGTGAGATGGAGGTTAACCGCGAATGAATCCATACCTCTCCTAGCATGTCTTATGTCAGTTTCACTTTACTAAACGAGGAGATAGAGACAGAAAGACAGACATAAATAAAGAGAGATACAGAGATGAAAGAAGAGAAAGAGAGGCAGGACGAGACAGCGAGAGAGAGAGGTGGAGAAACAGGGATGAAGAGAGGGTGTGAGAGAGACACACAGAGAGACAGAGAGACTATGATAAAGAGACAGAGATGAGAAAGAGATGAGGGGTAAATTTCAAGTGAATCAATACCTCTCCCGGTGTCAATTTCGCCTTGGTACCCATTATGTTCACCGAAATCCCACACTCATTTCAAGAAAAAGGTTGCGAGATTTGATGGAATGGAGCGAAATTGTCACCTTGGAATGCATTTCAAATGGTTAATATCATCAAGGAGTCAGAATATTTAATCCTTGATGTCACATTCACATCGACCTAATGTGACGCACAAGTGGTTTTTCGCGCGACATTCGGAGTACGATTTCGAAATAAAATGTAATAGGAACTCTTCTCCAAGGTCTGCCGTAAGAATGTATTAAAATTATGAAGTTAAAAGGAGTATTTATTTCATTTCACGTTATAATTTGTCATCGTGAAAGTTATTTTCTTTCTTATCACGTCAGTAATGCATAATTCAAGTTAGATAAGGGAATTCAATTTAAAACTTACAAACTGAAAGCATCTTTATTTCCCCCACACGTCCTAAACTTTAAATGTTTAAATTAAGTTTAGCAAATGGGTATCTTGAATATTTCTCTTTCAATAAATATATTGAATAGGCTTGTCTAGTTTTCTTTGAAAAATGACACTTACAATGCGTATTTCTTTGCATCTCGAAATGTAGTTTCTTTTTCATATTATTACTAAGGGATGAATATGAATAATGTTTAATGGTTGGATGTATTTTTATGATTGTAATATTTCTACGATTTGAAATTAGGACTTAACAATTCCATTAATACTTTTAGGTTTGAACGGAAACAAATATTTCCATTTGACGCTCAAGGGTAGGTTATGCACACCAGGAGCTCTTGTAGTACAACAAAATACACGTAAGCATAGATACTGCGTTTCATATAGTATATTATTACGAGGTTTATATTTATAGTATTTTTTTTTTAGTAATCGTCTTCTTTTTCTCCTTCTCTCCTTCTTTCTTTCTT
The DNA here is from genome assembly GCA_035222895.1 of Strongylocentrotus droebachiensis. Taxonomy (NCBI): domain Eukaryota; kingdom Metazoa; phylum Echinodermata; class Echinoidea; order Camarodonta; family Strongylocentrotidae; genus Strongylocentrotus; species Strongylocentrotus droebachiensis. The sequence goes on along the minus strand of JAVYIG010002466.1, from coordinate 66,121 downwards.
ATTCTTCTTCTTTTCTTCTTCTTCTTCTTCTTCTTCTTCTTCTTCTTCTTTTTCTTCTTTTTCTTCTACCTGTTCTTCTTGTTCCTCCTCCTCCTATTCTCCTTCTTCTTCTTCTTCTTCTTCTTCTTCTTCTTCTTCTTCTTCTTCTTCTTCTTCGTCTTCTTTGTTGTATTGTTATCATCATCATCATCGTTGTCACCAGCACCACCATCATCGTTGTCACCAGCACCACCATCATCGTATCATTCATGTTCCTATGATCATCATTATCAATACAGATGTTTGCATGTATACACACACCTGCTCTTTTATACACACAGTCGGCGGTCCATTAAGGACGTGACACATGTAATTGTGTCCGAGCTTTGTTACATATGTCACACTAATGAATGATGATTAGTCATTATGTCACACATACAAGGAAGGGGTATGGTCGGCCATGTTCGTATCGGACGTGTAAAAATGCAAAGCATGTTTGTACACAACTTACAGTATGTTGCCTTCACTTGTGGCATAGCTATATAGTCATCGGGAGGGGGAGGGCGCAACACCGGCGGGAGGTATTTTCTCTCATTGGCATATATACATCGAAGATCAGAGTTATGCTAAGGCATTGGCACGATCGCAAAATACTTGCGAGAAAACAACCCAAGGTGATTTCTTTAACTATTTTGTATCCCATGAAAGTTATCGAAGGATTACGTAACAAGTCTTTTATTAAACGCTCTTGCATTTTTCGTTAGGAAATTGTGAACAAGGATATCTAAATTTCCTAGGGTGAAGTGTTCATTTTGCGAGCATGTTATTACGTTTTAGCTGTCGTTGTTGTTGCTGTTGTTATAGCTGTTGTCGTTGATATTGTTGTGGTAATGCTGGTGGGGGATTGATATCCGATCAAAACAAAAGCGTCGTTGTAATACCCCCCCCCCCCCCACCCCTCCCACACACACACACACGCCCACTCACTTGTTTGTTACACAATAAATATGTATCCGAGTGCGAGCGTAATGTAATTGTTAGACGCACCTCACACGTGGTCTATATATATACCTGGGTTTCTCGAAGGAAGAACGGTATGGCTACCTTTTGTCTCTCTCGTTTCAGTATTTTGTTATTATACAGGGCGTATCATAATAAAGGATATTGAAGTTTAATGACGATTTATATGAAAACTACTAATTTCATAATCAAGCATTTTATGTCTGTTGTAAAGGACAGAATGTCCTCTTTTTAATGACACCCCGATCATACTACTACTGTCACAGTTGACTGAATAACAAAGCATTGCTGTCCACCATGTGAAAGGTGCACTGTGACAAGTTAGCATTCACAGATAAATTCTAAAGATTAGTGCTTGTGTCAGCCCAGACATATTGAAATGCTGAACAATGAGTGGATTATGTGTCTAAGAAGGAAATGTTATCAAACTTGGCACAGTGCACCTTTCACATGGTGGACAGCAATGTTTTGTTATTCAGTCAACTGTGACAGTAGTAGTATGATCGGGGTGTCATTAACAAGAGGACATTCTGTCCTTTACAACAGACATAAAATGCTTGATTATGAAATCAGTAGTTTTCATATAAATCGTCATTAAACTTCAATATCCTTTATTATGATACGCCCTGTATATTAAAAAATTCGAGTTCTCTCATACAACCATTAACTCTAAGCTGTTTAACTCTTACAGGTTTCGAAAATAATATCGCTAGTGATATTCGTTTGTCTCGCAATGTGGTCAATAAGGAATCTAAAAGATCACGACGTTTCGTATGCTACTGCAATACTTCGTCAGGTGATAAAAACTGTTGTAAGCAAGGGTCTTTTATACTTTACGGGAGGACCGTAAAGCGGTCTAAAATTCGATCGATAATTGGAACAATAACGCCCAATGCCTATTGGTCGACGCACACGGTGATCGACCAATCACCAAGGCCGCTGGTTCGGCCGCTGGTTCGGCTGATGCACCAGGCCTATTGGCCGACGCATACGGTACTCGACCAATCAACGGGCCGCTGGCTCGGGCCGTCTGCTGAATGGAATCGACCGTTGTTGGCTGGCAGGACGGCGAGTGTCATGGCGGCGTATGGTCCGCATCCAAAATTCGGGGATATCGATCCCGTTGTCTCTGTTGAAATTATTAGGATTGAGACGGATATTGATAGCTTCTTTTACCCTCCGTGTATACCAATGCCGTTCTTGGGAAAGGCACTGAACCCCGTCCCAGTCTGGTTGATGCTGGTTGTCCCAAGCATGTTCGGCTACGGCTGAGTTGTCAGTTCGACGGAGTCTGACGTCCCTCTTATGCTCAGTGATTCTTTCTTTTATCGGACGGGCAGTTTCACCGATGTAGGATCTATCACATCCTTTACAAGGGATGTTGTACACAATGCCGTCCCGTCTATGTGGAGGAATTGGATCCTTGGGGCGTGTAAGTTGTTGACGTAGGGTGGTATCTGATCTGAAAACCGTTCGAATGCCATGGCTCTCTAGGCGGCGCTTGAGTTGTTGGGAGACCCCATCAATGTACGGCAAGACTGTAAAAGTCTTGTATACCTTCTGATCCCTGGGTTCCGACGATCTATTCTTGGTATTGTGTATAAAACGGCGTGGGTAACCGTTGAGACTCAGGGCACTGCGAACACGGGTCCGTTCTGTGCATGGCTGTTGTGGACTTGTCACAATGCGTGAAGCTCTGTCAAATAGACATTTCACTAGACCTCTCTTCACCGATATGGGATGGTGAGAGTCAAACGCTATGTACTGGTCTGTGTGGGTAGGCTTCCTATAGACTGAGGTGGAGAGCCTATGGTTGTCGTGTCTATGAACTAGAGTGTCTAAGAATGCTATCTTCCCTTCACACTCTATCTCTGATGTGAACTGGATGGTTGGTTCAAGGCTATTCATGTGTTTAAGTAGCTTATCTGTTTCAGAGATGGGAACTATGATGAAGGTGTCATCTACGTATCTCTTCCAAACACGAGGCAAGCAAGAGAGGGGACATGTGTCCAACGCTTCTTCTTCGAAACTCTCCATGTATAGGTTGGCCACAACAGCCGAGACTGGACTGCCCATGGCTGCCCCTTCTGTCTGTTCATAGTATGAACCTTTATACAGAAAATATGTGGATCGTAGAACAAACTCGAGGAGTTGAGTGAGTTGTTCCGGTGAGAGTGCGGTCCGGGTAGACAAATTGCTGTCTGATTGTAAGCGTTGCAATGTAGCATTGCATGCGCCCTCAATCGGTACATTGGTGAAGAGTGAAACTACGTCAAACGCCCCCCTAAACACAACATTTCGAAAGAAATGCACACCGCTCTCAAAACTTTGAAGGCTGATGATAGTATTACTATTCTTCCAGCCGACAAAGGTCGTGCCACAATCATTCTAGACACCACAATATACCATGAGAAATTGACCGACTTATTGGAGTCTGGTCCGTATCGTGTATTAAAGAAAGATCCCACAGATCGTTTGGCTCGCAAGCTTACCAACACCTTGCTGAACCTAAAGAAAGACAATGTGATGGATGAACCGACCTATCGTAGACTGAAACCCACACAAAAGCAACCTCCTAGAATATACGGGTTACCCAAGATACACAAACCCACAGTACCATTACGACCTATAGTGTCATGCATAGGCTCCTTTGCCTATAACCTCTCAAAGTACCTAGCTGAAATTCTTTCTCCGCTCACCGGTTTGACTGAATATACGATTCCCAATTCGAGTGGTTTTGCAGAGTTCATAGCAGAGCAAACCATCGGTACTCAAGAACGCATGGTTTCGTTTGACGTAGTTTCACTCTTCACCAATGTACCGATTGAGGGCGCATGCAATGCTACATTGCAACGCTTACAATCAGACAGCAATTTGTCTACCCGGACCGCACTCTCACCGGAACAACTCACTCAACTCCTCGAGTTTGTTCTACGATCCACATATTTTCTGTATAAAGGTTCATACTATGAACAGACAGAAGGGGCAGCCATGGGCAGTCCAGTCTCGGCTGTTGTGGCCAACCTATACATGGAGAGTTTCGAAGAAGAAGCGTTGGACACATGTCCCCTCTCTTGCTTGCCTCGTGTTTGGAAGAGATACGTAGATGACACCTTCATCATAGTTCCCATCTCTGAAACAGATAAGCTACTTAAACACATGAATAGCCTTGAACCAACCATCCAGTTCACATCAGAGATAGAGTGTGAAGGGAAGATAGCATTCTTAGACACTCTAGTTCATAGACACGACAACCATAGGCTCTCCACCTCAGTCTATAGGAAGCCTACCCACACAGACCAGTACATAGCGTTTGACTCTCACCATCCCATATCGGTGAAGAGAGGTCTAGTGAAATGTCTATTTGACAGAGCTTCACGCATTGTGACAAGTCCACAACAGCCATGCACAGAACGGACCCGTGTTCGCAGTGCCCTGAGTCTCAACGGTTACCCACGCCGTTTTATACACAATACCAAGAATAGATCGTCGGAACCCAGGGATCAGAAGGTATACAAGACTTTTACAGTCTTGCCGTACATTGATGGGGTCTCCCAACAACTCAAGCGCCGCCTAGAGAGCCATGGCATTCGAACGGTTTTCAGATCAGATACCACCCTACGTCAACAACTTACACGCCCCAAGGATCCAATTCCTCCACATAGACGGGACGGCATTGTGTACAACATCCCTTGTAAAGGATGTGATAGATCCTACATCGGTGAAACTGCCCGTCCGATAAAAGAAAGAATCACTGAGCATAAGAGGGACGTCAGACTCCGTCGAACTGACAACTCAGCCGTAGCCGAACATGCTTGGGACAACCAGCATCAACCAGACTGGGACGGGGTTCAGTGCCTTTCCCAAGAACGGCATTGGTATACACGGAGGGTAAAAGAAGCTATCAATATCCGTCTCAATCCTAATAATTTCAACAGAGACAACGGGATCGATATCCCCGAATTTTGGATGCGGACCATACGCCGCCATGACACTCGCCGTCCTGCCAGCCAACAACGGTCGATTCCATTCAGCAGACGGCCCGAGCCAGCGGCCCGTTGATTGGTCGAGTACCGTATGCGTCGGCCAATAGGCCTGGTGCATCAGCCGAACCAGCGGCCGAACCAGCGGCCTTGGTGATTGGTCGATCACCGTGTGCGTCGACCAATAGGCATTGGGCGTTATTGTTCCAATTATCGATCGAATTTTAGACCGCTTTACGGTCCTCCCGTAAAGTATAAAAGACCCTTGCTTACAACAGTTTTTATCACCTGACGAAGTATTGCAGTAGCATACGAAACGTCGTGATCTTTTAGATTCCTTATTGACCACATTGCGAGACAAACGAATATCACTAGCGATATTATTTTCGATACTATATCCGCAATGAGTAATATATTTAGCATTCTTACAGGTTTATTTATCACTTGGTGTCCGCAAATAAATATTTGATAGAAATGCTATGCTTAAACTGGAAAACAACACGAGGAAACTGTAAAATATCATTATCATTGTGATCAATCCAACTAAAATTACTTTTTAACACAAAAAACGCCCCATTTTTTAAAAAAAAAGCCTGCACCACACTTTACTGGATTTAAAGAAATGTGTGTCTGCGTTTGAAATGTGATTGCTATTTACGTCGTGTACGCTATTTTGAAAAGAGGACGGGAATATGTTGTATTATGAGAAGCTAATCATGCATCTTTTACTGGAAATATGCGTACCCCTACTTACTACTCTATAACGTATTTAATAGTAAGTAATATGTTTACTTCCAATAATAAATTCTTAATGCACTATTGAATTCGAGGGTACTGGACGAATCATTAAACAAAATGTTCACGAAATTGTAATTATAACTACAACAACTCGGGCTCTCTTGTGGTAGGCGAAATAGCAGTGACTCTGCTGTGTGACTTTAACTGGATCTTGTATGTATAGTCAGGCGATCCGCCAACATACTCAACTGGCGGGGAAAAAAGAACAGAAATCCAATCCAAAGAGTAAATACGACAAAATATCTATCCGTAGACATCTAATATAACGAAAGACTAAATTCCACACGAAGAGCTCTTCTCGGATTTATTTCTATTTGCAAGTGGAGTGAAAATACAGCGCCGGTCCTTTTTAAAGGGATTGGGTATCTTTGCCTCAGATTCTAAACAAAATCCTGAATTTAGCTTATGCTGCAATCATAATTATAAACCTTTAGGTCAGTCAGGAATCCCATGACGTTTACCAGCAGATCGCCCGTCTGGTTAGCAAGATATTTATGATTGGAATTAGAAATGTCAAAAACCTTTTTCCCAACGGTTTTTATAACATTACAGTCTAAAGGAAAAAAATTAGTTGGTAAAAAATCGCCACTCAAAGTTTTTTTTCTCACTTTTTTGAGGCACTTAATGGTCATTTTGAAGCGCAATAATTTTCATTCATGGCTTCAATATTACACAATATCACAGGTACTGGTAACACTTAGGGCTATGCATCTCAGACTTGTAAAAACGGAAACATTGTTAAACAAAGCCTTTAAAGCCCGTTTGAGTATATTGGTATACCCTAACCATGCAGGCGCTCTTTCAAATTGAGGGATTTTTTATCGCGTAATGAAAAATACCCGCTACGAGTCATTCTTCTGATAATGTAGCTACACTCAAATTGCATTGCAGTGGACCTTCATTACTGATGTTTGTTGTGAGTGGTGTTATGGTTAGGATTGTGATGACATGATATGGAGTGCAAAGCAGATATGGAGATAGAGATGATGAATCTGAAGGGACAGGGATAGAAACAAGGACTGTTAAAATGCAATATTTTTTCGCGACATTTAAGAAAGCCCAATGAAAATATTGTGATAATTTTGTATGCTCCTTGCATACTCCGAGTGTGTCTATGTTGTGTTAACATTTCAACGAAGATGTTCCTTTTCTTTCCCCTTATGTCTCTCCTCCTCCCCCTCCCTCTCTCCCTCTCGATGTCTTTCTCTTTCTTTCGCTCTCGCTGTCTCTTGCTCTCTATCTATCTCTCTCTCTCTATAGCTTAGTCATTGTCTTTCTTTTCTACCCCATGTCGTCCTAGTTTTTCTGTGTATTTTATTTATTTCCCTCTTTGTGATCTTTTTCCATCTGTAATTACCTCATTCATCTCTCACTCCCCTTTTTCGTCTTTATTATCTTTATGATTGTCAACATCTCTCTTCAAAGGTTGCCCCCTCCCTCTTCCATGTGATCCCATATTCATTTATGTTCGCTAAGCTTCACTTTGATTTTGCATTACTCAAGTTATATAGTTAAGAATGTAACTACAAACTTTTAACTACCCATCTGCAGGATCTGACTGATAAGTTAAATCATTCTGGACTGTTACCCCGTTCTTGTTAATGTCGCGTATCGTGTACAATCAGCAGAAGAGAGCTTAATTCTCGTTCACCTAACCACCTATCAATTATGAATCATTTTTAACAAAATGATCCTTAAGTTGAGTTGTTTTTCATTTGGGCACTAGTTTTCGTCAATGTTATTTTAATGAACCATTACGAGTGACAAATTAGATCATTTCATATGCGAAACAAATTTTCTTCACGGGGGCCCGTCGTTTTCCCTTCTTAATGTACACATTACCACGATAAAAGGTAGATTTAATGCTGAAACACATTTCAGTGGATATTAATGTTTTACGTGGCGTGTATTATAATGATGTTTATTAAAGTCAGCTAAAATGTTCAGACATTCAGTAAAAAACTGACTTTGCAAATGATCTTTCAATGCTGACTTAAGAGAGCGCTTTACCTGATTGAAATAAAATGAATTAAACATTATTAATGTAGACATGTTTGCTAATGGTGTACCTAGATCGCTGATGGAGGAGGGGGGGGGGGGGAGTACACGCCTATGGATACGCATATAGCGTATGTCGACAATCATGCAATGTGTTCTTCCTGATGGATAATGCACGCAAAACGGAAGCTTTTTGTATTCACTGAAGAGCGTATTGTTGGCGGAAATCTTTACCTCATTTTTTTTCTCCTTCCTCCCAGGGATGTAGATCTATATTTGGCATTTCAGGAAGGGGAGGCGGGGGTATAGTAGACTCACATGCTCTGATCAGATACATGCATTGCGTAGTATACATTCAGTAGAGCCACGCTTTTACTTTGTCGCTGTCTATAGTTTGCAATTGCTGAATAGCTAAATGGGAGTTTTAATCCATATGATATACTGTAGAAAGGGGGCTCACTAACACCACGTTCCAATGCGTGGTGTGACTTGTTGAAATCCCCCTTGACAGATCATGAAACCTTTTATGTCAATGTTATCGCCAGATAATTATTTAGTATACTGCATTCCTAGTGTACAATTAGCTACGAGACTGATATACAAAGATATATTCCCTAAAAAAGAAATTGTGTTGATATGTCTTTTCCCCCCATTATGGCCGTTGTTAAAGTGTTAACGTAGGGCCCAATGTGCGGCAAATAACCTTAGACAATAGCGATGAAACGCTTTTTTAGACGATAGCGGAAAAGCGACTTTGGCGGGGACAGTTCATATTCCACCTGGGTAAAAATTAAAAAATGTTGCTCCTCATCATAATTTCTAATAACATAAATTGCTTGACAATAACATGAGCAGAGTTTTGGGGACGTGTTGCAGACACGCGCTGCTCAAAGAAGGAGGTAATGTAATTGTAATTTTCTGTACGGGGAGGACCTTTTCTGAAATAGGCCTAACTTAAAGACAAATTCCCCAGAAGACCAATTAGGGAACTGGATCGTATATAGTGGCGTGCACTTTCGACGTCTCTTAAGCGAACGTTCATATATACGAGCGCTTGTTCTTCATGTCCACATCGAGGCATTCGCATATAGCAACCACTCAAATGGGCACCGGAGCGTTAGGGGAGGGGTGGGTGCACCAAGTTGAAAGGCGAATGTACAAAGCTACTCATTAGGGAAGTTACGGTTTGTGCTCCAATTTATACTTACGTCGCTACCCCCCCCCCCCCCCCCCCCTTTCTGTTCCTTTCTCTCTCTCTCTCTCTCTCTATATATATATATATATATATTTATTTTTTTTACTCACTAACGAATGGAGGGCGGGGGCACGTCCCCCCCCCCCCCCCCCCAACCATCGCTACGCAACTGCCTCTGAATGCTACAGGCAAGGTCAGACTTATCACACCCCAGAGCTTAGATAAATGCATCCTAAATCAAGCGAAAGGGATGAACTTTATCGTGAAGAGGGCGGAATAATCATCGTAAAGTCTGCCGAGGATAGTCAGACTTGCGTTATTGGGGGTCTGTTCCGGGTAAGCATTTTTGGCGATCATTTTAAAGTCTGCTGGGTATATCCAGACAAGCCAGCGGAGGGAATTATTGGGATTCATTTCTGGGTTAATATTTCCAAACTTCCTGAAAGGATGGTAGTGGATTTACATTTCTTGTTTGAATAATAAGAGCATACATGAAAATAGAGATTATGTTGAAACACAAAAATGTGTGTCTTAAAATAAATGAAATCTTGTCAATACAAAATGTATGAAGAAAAAAAAATAGACATTGGGTACATTAGATATGCAAAAAGGGTGGCCACAAAATTGAGTCCAAAATTTCATAGCATTTGTTTTCTTTATATTTTGTTCATAGTTAAAAGGAAAAAGGCAGACATCACAGACATCACAGCTGGTCATCAAACTTTGGGCATATTTGTAAACTACATGTTTGCAAATTTTGAATAGGAAAGCATTTCAAGAACAGCACTTTTGTAAACCATATTATCTTGCCATTCTTCGTTATCAGAGTTTGAGAGAGAGAAAGAGACAGACAGACATGGAGACAGAGAGAGCGCGAAAGAGCGAGAGAGATAGAGAGGGATATCACAGATTTTTGTCTTCATCTTTACTCATACTCACTCATCAAATCATAGAGATGTGTTGGATGTTGTTGTCTGTATAGTCTGGAGAATATAGGAGTAACAACAATCATTCGTTTATAGATTTGAAACTATTGTGGTCTCCCAGATAGTCAAATGGGAACATAAACGCAGAGTTTTGTATTAATGCGACGTGTCACGTTTTCAACAATCAAGCACGATTTAAGGATTAGAACAGTACCCCCTGCAGGGCTTCCCGTATCGATGAATAGATAGTGCAAATAAGGTAGGCCTACCACTCGTGTTACGCAGTAGTTTGTTAATGTTCCGATGATTACACTCAATCCGGGACTTTCCTGCCTTGTGGATTAAGGAAACTCCTAAATTGCAATTATACAAGACATTTAAGCAATATTCAAGACCGTAATTTGGCGTTAAATTCTCCGTGCAAGCGCTGTAAGTTTGGACGATTATGCCAAGGATTTAATGCACCGTGACAAATAAGCTACAGAAACAAGTGCCTTAGGGTTTATGACACGACATACATTTCACCCAACCCATTTGCCGACTGCATTTGCTGGCAAAATGAGTGTGACTCTGACTCTACAAGTCGACACAGTTGTAATACTGAATGCACGTGCACGGAAGACCGCAGATAAACGAGACATTGTATAATTTCCTTGATTAACCAGGTACTTAAACAAGTACAAAGCTTTACGGTTTAAGTATACAACGTGTAAACTTATCTCCAAACGTTTCGCTGATTCCATTTGCCGCCGGGATGGATGACTCTGACTTTTCAAGCCGAAACAGTCCACTACGAGTGAATGGATGGGAAGACGAGTAATCGGGCGTAACTATCTAATCGCATGATCAAATGTATGTTGCCCCCGAATGAGTGCAGCTGAGGATTGGATTCCCAACTTAGAGATGCGTGAAGATCTTGGAATTCCCTGGGGATGTTTCGAGTGAGAGGATACATTACAAGATTCATGTAAGATTGCATTTGTATAGTTTGTAAGGGGGAGGGGATTAGGAGATGTATGTTGTCGTCATCCAATTAAATTGACACACAAATGACTTTTGTGGGTTATTAATTTTATTAAAAAAACACATTATCCCCTATTCCTTTGTTTTACAATTCAAACATCGGACTATCGTGTGTGCTAATTGAAAATGCCCTTTAGACATGAGGTTCGATATAATATATCATCTTTAAAGTAATTATTAATCCAACGTTTCTGGGAAAACAGCGTAACCAATTATGGTAAACTGTGTACGTCCTACTAAAGGTATCACTTCTCATCCCGCGGTTTTCCCTCCTAACATTATCCAACGTGATCGTAATTATGAAAGGTCTACGTCACCTGAATTTACCTGCTCTGTATCCTGTTTCGATAATCATAAATTAATATAATATAATGTGTTTCAATTTTCAACTGTACATGTATCTCTGGCATATATAGCCTAAGCGTAGAATATGCACTATGATAGGAAACGTCAGCTCAATTTAGCAATATTACAATGTTAGCATAGCTATTATGATGGTAATTTATTCTGAAGTAGAGCGTTTTACCTGAGCATATGGCGTAATTCATATTGCAGAAGCATGTGGTCGATGCATGTAACAATCTTTACCCCAGGATATTCATGTTTAATACAGTGGAAGAAGATGACTGTTCCAAAACGTTCCATATTCGTGCATCTATAAACAAGCCTTCCATAGCCTCTTTCGAGCAGGGTATTTCCAAAGGAGCTCTTTATTTCTATTTTTCATTTATCCAAAATTCAAACTTCTAACGCCCGCGTATTAAGCATCTTTGAAAAGAAATAGAGTAATCCCATATTGTGTCAGACAAACGTCTCGTAATCAAATAACACTTCAAATGTACGTTTGTTTCTAATTGGCCCTAAATAATGTTTTTCCCCCAGCTTTTTGTCTGAATGAGATTATGTGTATGCTACTGCATTTCTAGCACCCGCATTTGTAATATATTACGATTACTATAATACAAATGATTAATGATGTGAATTTTGTGACAGTAATTCAATCTTGATAGTAGGTGTGATGGATATATAGACTGATGTGTATACATACTCGTCCTGTGGACGAGTTGAGTTAGTTTTAGTTTTACAATGAAGCTCGATTCCTGAATCTTAATCACTCTGTGTGACTGTGTCATCAGTGCTTAGTTAGAAAAGGACATAGGAGGACGGTTGGAGGAAACCATCTTTGTTATATTCAATGTCATATGTCCACCTGTGATATCCGCATGGCGGTCAAAGTCAAAGGCCCGAATTCACAAAGCAAGGTTTAGCTCAGACCAAGGTTTAAGTTTAAACCTCCTTTTGTTTCGCCAAACCTCCTTTTGTAAATAACAAAAGGAGGTTTGGCGAAACAAAAGGAGGTTTAAACTTAAACCTTGGTCTGAGCTAAACCTTGCTTTGTGAATTCGGGCCAATGCGTTTGTCAATCGACGGTCTTAACTTCCTTTACAATGGTGCTGACGTGAGTGATACGGATGCGTTTCGTGCTTGAAGACATGTCTAGGTCGGCTTTCACTCGATGCTGAGAGCTGGAAGGGCGTTAACTCTGTGTTTAAGTATACGAGGTAGCGTCCTTCTTGCGCCAAACAAACGTCGTTAACTTTGGCATGTCTAAACAAACATATCTCCTGTGGAGGATTCCCTCCAAAGCGTGTATGGATTTAACACATGAGTCGTCATCCCGGTAGCGGGTTGGTAGAGCATCTGAATCACACGTACGTCGCGTAGGAGGCCCGTCGGCGGCGTCGCTGAAGATGGGTAAGGGGCACAGTCGGCCCTTACCATCCCACTTCTCACACCAAAACATCTTGCTGTGCCTCTTTAGAACGGTAGATGGATGGTTAAGCACTCGAATCCAAGTATGCGTACTAATAGGGGTGTTGCGGAGAACGAAAGAGAGGGGCTGGAAAAGATCTTTTAGATTTCATGTTAGACAACATCTGACACATCTTGATAGATCTCTTCAGCACTTTCCGGGGTGGTATCGTGCTTGAATCACACGAATGTAAAGTGGAGGCGTCGCGTACAGATTGATGGAGGGGCTGGAATACGATTCCTATGTTCTATCCCACTCCGGGCATCTTTATTTAGGCCAACATACACCTCAACTAAGAGTGTAAGCTAGATAGTGAGATTTGTTCAGGAACTGAATCTCGTGGAGGTGTCGTGGTATAGTGATCATTTGTTTGACTCTCAATCCAAGGGTTGAGAGTTGGAATCTGAGCCTGACAATAACGTCATTTGGTGAGAAAATAATTGTCATGTATTCACTTTTCACCAAGGTGTTTAATATGTACCCTTTATGATGTGAAAGTCAGTGGCGTACGCAGGATTGTTTTCAAGGGGGGGGGGGGGGGGGGGGGTTAAATCAAAAGGGGGGGGTTTCCAAAAAAACATACATACAACATACACATAAAAAAAACTCGAGGGGGGGGGTTAACCCCAAAACCACCCCCCTGCGTACGCGCCTGGTGAAAGTTATTGTATTTTGTTCACCGTTACTGTAGGCGTCTTTAAACTGGCAACAGGCTAGAATGTACCCCCAGGAGTCGAGAATGTGTACATCTTGTGTGCTGTCTGAGTCCGATGACAGGGGTAATAATATAACATCATCGATTAATTAAGCGCTCAATTTTTTTTTAGTGTAGCCTGACATGGATATTTTTTTTGCGCTTGCTTCTGTTTTGTTTGGGGGGGGGGCTGACCAGAGTTTTGAAGTTTTTTAGGTTACGGGTCACTCTCCATTTATGCAAGTAAGTAAGCCCATTTGCATCTGCAGACTCTGTTAGCTTTTTCCACACAATATTTTCCTCTATATTCACTGTCATAATTATCGACACATTTCTGACATTATTTGTAAAAATTGGTGTCATACTTGCAACAAATTCATACCTACTGCCAATCTGGCCACGCCCTCTGCTGTAAGGCAATGCGTTGTTATGCTGGAGTAGGGATGAGAGAAGGTTCTGGATGATTCCCAGGCACCGAGATTTTAGGCAGCAATTTAAACACATCCTGCACTAATCGCCTTAGTAGTGTCTATGCTCACGGCATCGTTTCATGGAATCCGTCGAACGGTGTCGTAAGTTGAAGTCTGCCGACATCCCATTGGAATATGTGTTAATTTCAATTTGCACGTTCCAGTGGGATGTCGGCGAGCTAATACGGTTTCGGGAGACATTGCACAGGGCATCCATTTTAAAAGCAGAATAGAAATAACTTAATATGTCTGGAAATTAAATGATGAGAGTTTAATACGATTTTATATTTTACTTAAACACGCATACATCGGTGAGGAGGCGTGCATTACAAATGTATTTAATAAGCAATTCCAATTAGAACCCGGCCCAAAATGCATGAAATATTATAATCCTTGATCAATCATCGTTTTCGTCCGATTTGTACAGATGTAAAATGAGAATATTTGTACTCAGTGTCATCTCAATGTAATTTATTTGACATTGTCCTCCGTAACAATGGACAACGGACAGCGATTTTGAACTTGATTGGAAAAGGCGACAAAGAGTTATTGTCTAATTTCACGAGACAGCTACATTTCAATGATATGCGTTTTTGTACTGCACAGCAGACTTGATTAACTAAAAACCATTTAAATAATTTGAAGCTCACTCAAGAGAATTACAGTGTATAATGCGACTAGATATCCAGAATAGACGAATTATTCCTCAACGGAAAGCTTATAAGCCATAGACATACCATAGAAGCCCTTATATAAATGATGTGCCATTGTAGTTTCTAACAGAGGAATAACAACCCTCCAATTACTCGAAATATAAAGCTTTGAAAATTAGGGTTGTCGACCCTAAAAACAACTTGATTACAATCATCTAATTTGGAGTACGCATTCTCATAACGACTTTGCATTAATTAAGCATGACTCATTGCCTCACCTATTCAGACGAGCCGATCGGGTCCACGTGTTACGCCGTCACCGTAATTACGGCAAATTTAACCCCTGTTGACCCGTAGTGGAGAGCCGGCGCGAAAAATGAAGTTTAAATTTGCTTGTGTGCAATATTGAAAGGAAAAGTATCCTTAATCGCTCCATACATTGATTTGTATTCCAGTACGTTTATTTAGCAGCTTTCCATCGATATATAAGGTTTTAGTTTTTATCGGATATGGTCTTTAACTTTTACTTCAACCAGGTGAAGTAAATAGGTATAGTACATTAATTGAATGCTTTGAATTAGCACCTCATTTCGGCGGTTCAGCTACAGTGGGGGTAATAATATGATACCTTGAAGTATATTTATATAGCAGCTGCATTATAAACTGACTTATTATTATATAAGTTCCTGATATGACATTGGTAATTGACGTAATTTTGGTTATTATGATAATTGCAAAATTTCCAGTATGACATATTTATTTTTCTGACAAGAAAAAAATCTGAAGAAAGAAAGACAAAATTGCCAACTGAAGAACCTCTTTTAGAAAACAAAATATATACAAGTCTTGTAGAATGTCTGTGAGGTCCTTAATACTTTTCGTTAGCTTTCTTTGATTTAGTAACTCAGATGTATACTGTACGAAGGGGGATCCAAAGATGTCGCAAAAAACACAAGAGAGAGAAAGACAAAGGGAAGACAATTGACTATATTGAAGATATTTTTCAGGGTAAAATGCTCCTTAGCTTGTAAAGCTATGCTGATAAGCAGAGGTTAGGAAGGGGCAATTTGTGTGTGGTCACTCCTGTCTAGCTGCGCCGCTGGTGTCATGCATGATGTGTACTATTCATATCGATAATATCGACTATGCATTGAATATATGACTTTAAAACAATGACCTGCCCTTCACGTGCACATCTCTCTCAGATGAGACACAAGCTGTCATCACGTGTCGTAGACCAAAGCAACGCAGATGATATGCCTCGTTGGATTTGTATACGACTTGCCCTCGTGCGTGGTGCTTCTACGTGGCAGCCTAAGCAAACGACGCAAAAAATAACTTTTATCAGTCCTGTTCAGACCAGCGTGACTAGAAGAAATGCATACGAAATTCGGTAATAACTCAGTCTCACCAACGAGACCAAATAGGACCGGTAACAGACCAATTAAAACAATTACATTTTTCCAAATGGCAAAAGGTCAGTCGGTTTACAGTCGGTATGTAGTCTGTTGGAGTCGGCTTGGTAGTGTGACTGAGGTATTAGTAAATTCTTCTAAAGAGTCATAGTATCACTAGATAACATCATCGTATAATATAACACCGTGTGTATGACTAGCTTTGAAAAAGGCTGGTAGACCTGAATGCCGTTCAATCATCAGAGCACACTCATGTTAAGTCTTTCCAGTTTTACGGTTCTCGTCGAAGAACGAGACCCTGATTCTTTATCGAGCTTTCGTTTGAAACGTGGGTCGAAACTGCGTTTTGCTATACTTTAATCAGGCTTGAGAAAAGGTAATGACTTATCTTATAGCAAATTATAGCTTTATGCGAGTCTAAACGACGGTAGGGATGTCGGTGCTCGTCGTGGGGAGGATTATCTCCCCAGGGGAGTGTACGTTCAATCTGCAGGTGGATAAGCATCATCGGGTTGCCATGGAAATATAACTTTGATGCTGCATTTCCCTATCAAGCAGAAGAAGGTCATGGATGTAAACGGCTTATAGATGAGTTTTTACTAGGATTACCCCGCAATCAGAGGCAATAGTCAGACGAGGATTTCACTAAATTTCGGAGAAAGGATTTGAGGTTTAGCTACTGTGTATTGCAATTGATGTATCTCATAAGAAAATAAGAATGCATGTCACATCATCATAAATAATAATAAAAAAGCATACTAGCAGAAATCTGATACTAAATTAGATCTTATCATTTGATGACAGATTGAACGATATGCAGTACTTAAAATAAGACAGATTTATCGTTGTTAAAAATAGATTTGAGCTTTAGGTATTTGCGATGATTATGTATTGCGCTCGTTTTATAGCTTAAAAGAAATAGCAAAAATTGTTAAATCACACAAATTGATAGTTGGATTTCAGGAGATGCAAAGCATATTGCTCCAAAATGAAATACTTGTCATCTTCTTATCTCCTTCGTTTTATTTGTCTGATATATGTTGCGTTTGATGTTGTTTTTGTTGTTTCTTTGTTTTTGTTACTTTCTGGATTAAAGGTTATGTGCACATAAGGTAAAATTATAAGCCAGAAAACTTTTAATATAGACGTTTTGAATGGCAAAACTTTGTCCCAGAGTAAAGGCCAGTTTGCACCTTTTAAGGACTCTGTCCGAAAATTAGGATACGAAATGCCTGAATGTCCTCATCAGTGACCTACGGTCGATCTAAAAAAAAAAGATTGTATTGTGTGAATTGTAATGTGCATCCAATCCATGCACGTACACACTTCTTCAACTCCCAAACCTTACCTTGTATTTGACAGTTCTTGCCGCACCCCCAAACAAGATTTTCCCACAATGCATCATGATCTGCCTAACCCAGATGTACATCTTTAAATCCAATTTATGTCACATGTGTTTATTTATCCGCTTGTTTGGCGGGATTGCCTGATACATAGGTGTTGACGGTGAGGGCTTATCAAGGTCAAAAAGTGATATCGATTGCATTCGATCGATGATGTCTCAAGGACAGCCTCGTACGGGCTCGTTCAAGGTAAATGAAAGACGAAAATAATTGGTCCATCTTTGAAACGTACTCGGATTCCATAACAAATATCTGCCATCGCCGAATAAAATAGAAAAAAGACAAAGGTAGATTTGTTTCAGGTCCATAATCCCAAGAGTTTTTTTTTTAAACTTTTTTCTTGAAATATCCAATCCATGTTAGAAGTGTTTAGAAGGTTGTCTCGAGCTTTGTATACGGACGAAGTGATACGTGCGTGTCTTGGCAAAAAACAAACACTTAATCTCAAATATTTTCATCAAATCAAATTGAAATATCAGTTTGGCATATACGACGGAAAATAAAATCGCTAAAGTTCTTTATGATCGTATTTTGGAGAATTTTACATAATTATAAGAATATTTTTATAAAATTGATATTTGACAATTTTGAAATCAAAATACATGTGGTAGATATCGATTGGGAATCTTAAAATATAATTAAAAAGCCGCACAAGTATGCTGGCATCAATCCATGGTATATATCCGCCGACTCATGTTTAATGTTAAAATCGGAAGTAGTTTGCATAGGCAGATGGATTTCCACGACAAATGGAAAACCATACGCAGCTCAATAATACAAATATGCTTTGAAATTTGGAGAGGGGGGTTATTCAGCCTAATGTATATTTTGGATGCCAACGGATAACGCCTGAGGGGGTATCCAATATCTAGACCTGCTACGGGAAAACACAGCTGTTTGGCGAGCATGCCGAGTGACTTATTATTTACTTTATCTATACTTTACTTTAGTTCGAGATTCCTTGGTTGCTATGGTGATACCGAGTAATACAAATCGTCCGTCATGTGTCGTTGTTGAGTTAGGTAGCGTGACAGCTTTTCACTTTCAAGGCGAGGAACTTTACCTGATAGTGATTCGTATTTTTTGTATCCATTCATAATGAATAGAAGGCATGTTAGTATGCTAAACATTACAGCCTTACCCGAATAAAAAGGCTATTTTTCTTTCGGTTGTAACGATTGTCTCCCCAGACGTCGTGCAGCGCTTTGTAACTGCAAGGAAAAGGCGCTATGTCAAATATCGTTTGGATTGGATTGGATTGGAATATCAAGAATGGTGACCATACCTGCCGTAATACCTCTCTCTCTCTCTCTCTCTCTCGGCATATGAAGAGTTTTATTCATAAAGGGGCTAATCCACTTAACATTCATCTTTTTCCAGTAAATCCAAACAAAATAGAATACCATCCTACTTTGTCGGTAGTCACTTTTTGGGGTACAAAATATTTTGTTTGTAATAACTCTTAAAAACCAAAACTTAAGAAACGAATTATACTTTTTATATTTTGTTCATAATTTCAATGTATTAGAATTTAATCCCTTTTGGAATGAACGGACAGTTGACCATTTATTTTAGTATTTTTAAAGTACATTAACGATCCAAATTCAATGCGAAAAACATTATAATATTTCTTAAATATCATACTCGATTCTCTTTTTTTTCTCGATATTTACCGTTCATTAAACAAAAAGGAATTAAAGAAGGCAAATCACTTTTCCTCCAACTTTCACGCTTCCGGATATTTCTTTTCAAAAGGAGTTAAATTTAAAGAAATATTTTTTTATATATCCTCTCCCTCTCTCTGTCTCTACTTTCATTATGCTTCCTTCACTATACAGCGCATATATCAACCAGGTATGGTGCTCAAGGCGCTCACATATTTATCCGGCTCTGCTAGCTATACCATATCAGTGCTGATAGCATTCAATGAATTCCTCCCTGCCGGTACCCATTTTACACCTGGGTGGAGAGTGGCAAATGTAGATAAATATCTTGCCAACGGATATTAAGGCCGTGGTGAAACGACGTATCAAATAGACCACGACACCTTATACACTATGTTGAATATAATCATAAATCATCATTCTCCTGATACCTGTGATGTCTTCGAATCATTAGGAATTGTCAAGTGATGAGCCTCACTTAAGATGTTGGCAGGTCCTTAAGTACCATTCTGGTGCGCCACAAAGCGGTTATAAAATTGCTCTTTAGGTGTGTCTCACGGAAGTGTCCCTTTGTCAAGGGGTTTCATCCATGCCTACAAAACAAAAAGCTACCCGTGTACAAAATCAGGAAAAGAAACCCGTTTGAAAACATGGCCAAATAAAAGAAGCTACAGCAAAATTCATACTCGTTTTGTGTAACTTTTGGCTAACTTTTTACAATATTGATTACAATTTTACCGATAGGCATGCATTTTCCCCCGTTATTAAATAAACCTTTGTTAACCTTTTTGTGTATGTTTAACGCGCTTTTTCGAAAGAAAAAATATACAGAAAAGGCTGTTTATGCTGTCGAAAATTGGAAAATTGGAAAATTGAAAATTGAAAATTGGAAATGTATTAACATAAATAAACTAGAAGAATAGGAAATGTGTCTTGTATTATGATGTGCAGAAATATACTTTTTATTTTTATTTTGTCCTTCTCAAGGCTTACGGTTGTCATTTTTGTAGAAATATATTATTTCCATATCTACATTATGAATGTTGGTTAGGCCCTTTAAGTGCCACATTAACTAAATTGGTCCATCCATCCTCTGGATTGCCACAGCTCTCTGCATGAGTCCTTTTTATTATAAACCCTATTCATCTACTCTTTCATGTCAAGATACCACCTGGGATCCTTAAGCGCGTCCATGCGACGTTTTAATTTATTTGTTATAGCCAGACTTTATCAAGGCATACATGTATTGGTCGTATAACAAGCTCGCCTCTACCCTCCGTGGTCATACCGTGGACCTACAACCTTACGAATGGTCATACGCAATGAGGGTCGTACGACACATGCTCTTTGGGCGATTGACCAACGATAATCTCCGACATCAACGAAGTTCCTAATTTAAACCCTGGACACCACACTTTATCTAAACCCAAGCCTAATCGTTTGGACGAAATAAAGCCCGAAGCGAATGGCGTAACTCCGCGACGAGACCTCACGACGAAACGACTGCCCCCCAAAAGTTGATAGCCTCGAAGTGCCGCACATAGCAATGCTACATTGCATAATCCGAACATCATTTCTATAATCTAGGGTCGCCTAACCCGTTTGTAGGCGAAGACAGAAAGCTGACCAATTGAATGTGCTGCTAGACCAGCTCACATCTACCTCATTTGCAATATACCAGATTTGAATAAGCATGGTTTACGATTTATATCCGAAATAACAAGATCTTGTTGTATGGATGCACCCTTAAGGTAGATCATACATGTTTTCATACAGGTGGTATTAAGGAGATATGACATAACACAATGTTACTATAATTGGAACATTGTACCAAATATGACCCCCAGGTTGTTTGCGTGCTAGTTCTTTTTGAAGACAACAAGTGGACTGCATTATAAAGATATGGCTCAGTTCCATGTAATGCCTCGGTCACACCTACAAGAACGATACCAAACCGACAACATACTAAACACAAATTGCATTACTTCGAATGACCACGAATCGGTTGGTAAGGTTGAAGTCGGTTAGGATTTGAGATCTCGAAGCAGACGGGCTTGCTTTCACACAGGTGGTATTAAGGAGACATGACATGACATAATGTTACTATAATTGGAACATTTTACCAAACATGACCCCCAGGATGTTTGTGTGCTAGTTCTTTTTGAAAACAGCAAGTGGACTGCATTATATAAAGATATGGCTCAGTTCCGTGTAATGCCTCGGTCACACCTACAAGAACGATACCTAACCGAAAACATACTTAACAAAAAGGCATTACTTCGAATGACCACGAATCGGTAGGTAAGGTTGGAGTCGGTTAGGAATCGGTCTACCAGAGTTTAATACTGAGGTAGAAAGATATGGATGTAATCGAGTCAGATATGTTCTGACATACCTAACAGGCTGAGACGGCAAGAAAGTGTCGAATATACATCTACGTTTTCATGATTAGTTTCATGTTAGTATAGGGTATATTTACTTGTATATAATATTACGGTATCATTTGTACTATGATACTTTAAAAGAAGTGGAAATTTACTGTCGTCGTATATTACACTTTCATCATATAAAATTCATTTGATCAAATTCCCCATTTTGTTTTCTTGGATAAAAGAGGAACTCGTGCGAGAATCATTTTCCAATTTCTTATGCATTTCCGCTCGTTAGATGTCCAATGGCATGCACTTACCCCAAGACGT
This sequence comes from Strongylocentrotus droebachiensis, assembly GCA_035222895.1. Taxonomy (NCBI): domain Eukaryota; kingdom Metazoa; phylum Echinodermata; class Echinoidea; order Camarodonta; family Strongylocentrotidae; genus Strongylocentrotus; species Strongylocentrotus droebachiensis. The sequence continues at coordinate 44,388 of JAVYIG010002466.1, read as the reverse complement.
ATTATGTTCGCATTATTACCTGAAACCTTATCATTCGGGAACATCATACATTATCATGCCCATACTGTATCTGGGTCAAAATATTTCTCAGTGCGGTGATCCTCCGAAACCGATGTCAGAGCTCCAAAATTTCATCCCGGGTCGCCCTCAGAGTATTATTTTCCATATAGAGTCAATCACATGAAATGCAAAGTGACAGGTTGCTTGGGATGTACCGCTGGTTTTGATTTATGTTAGTTTCTCAGCAGGTAAAGTTCCTTGGTGGTATTCGTATCCAGGGATCACAAACCGTCATCGGGACGTTAGTAAAGGACGTAGAAGCGTTTGGACGTTTTCAGGCCTTTTTGCGAAGGTAATGAGAGTGATGTGGGTTTCATTTGTACCGTCGGCAAAACTGAATACAGGCTATGCAATTGACCGTAGGTTAGCAAGACCGGAATTCAAGACACAGAAAGTCCGCGAAACCGGTCTCATGAACATTTAGTCTCGGGAACCTTCCAACAGGCGACATGATGCTCACAAGAGACTGGATTTAGGTTTCCTGAGCCTTCGACCAATGGCCTTTGATTTGTAAAGTTTCAGTGATAAACCTAGCATATGTTTTTACGGTCTATCACAATGGCATTATAACGACATGTTTTGTTTCTGTTTCATTTTACAGATCACTCAAACGTTCACCTTGAGATAGAGACGACATGGAAACGTTTACAGCTCGACTGGATTTCACATAAAAACTGCCAATTCTAGAATACTTCAAAATGTACGGGTTATTGATTGAAAGTGTGTGCGAGTTCATCAAGGAGAAATTCGGTGAGAATTCATGGCTTAGGATCAGAGACAAGTCGAGGGTGCACGAGTACACCTTTGTTACACACAGGATGTACAGTGAAAAGATCATCCCTCGGCTTGCCCAGGCCGTCTACGATGTTACAGGGTACAGCAGAGAACAGTTCATGGACGAGACTGGTGTCCAGTTTGTCAAGTTCCTCAACAAGTACGAGTACGACAAAATGCTGCGAGTACTTGGTCGGAGTCTTGGTGACTTTCTCAACGGTCTGGACAACCTGCACGAGTACCTGCGTTTCAGCTACCCCAAGATGAAGCCTCCCAGCTTCTTCTGCACAGATGAGAGCCTCAAAGGCCTCACCTTGCATTACAGATCGAGGCGTAAAGGATACACCCATTATGTCAAAGGCCAACTGCGCCAGGTAGCCAAACAGTTCTACAACCAGGAGGTTTCTGTGATTATAGTCGAGGAGAAGCAGTCTTCAAAGGACACCTTCTACGTGAAATTTAGGATAAACTTTGATAACAAGGAGTACACGGAGAGGACGCGAATTTCAAGTGTGATGATGAACGGACATGCTCAACTGAGGGCAAACTTATTCTTTGACGTCTTTCCCTTTCACATTGTCTTTGGCAACGACATGAAAATAAGAAATTCAGGTAAGTCTTTACCTTTTCAAATTAATAAACACTATAATATATTTCAAATTCGTTCATATCGACAGCAGTATTAAATAACCACTTATACAGGTCTAAGAAGTTGTCGGAATTGCTATCCGTTTTGCCCATTTCTAAGCATTGTATATCAACTGTTTCCAAGTGTGTGTGCGGGGTGCGTGTGTGTTGTATAGGTGAGTAGCTTTTGCAATAAAGTTATACTTATCGATGACATGAATAAGGTATTATTTGACTTCAATAAACAATTTGCATAACATTTTAGCCCACTGGACACTGACGGAAAAAATAAGATTATGTTATAACTGTCAGTATGAACTAGTTGACAAGAAATGGTGAAAAATGTTCATGATGTTGACTTCATAGTGTTCTATGAAAACAATCTCTCTTAAACCAATATAAACAAAATTGCAACGACATTGACCTTTTGGTTCAAACGACAGTATTTGTCTTCATATTGCTTCACAATATCAGAATACAATGCTATACTGGGCATACTGTGACATATCTCGACTCCATTAATCCAATAAAGTGCACAATTTCTTGAATTAGAGGGGATGTGCATTCAGGATGCCTGTTCATAATTAACTCATCGAACTCCGGATTCTATGCTAATTGACGATCAAGGGCGACTGACAATGTCGTACTTCCAGAAGGTAATCGGATTTATTACAATGAACTGGGAATAATTGGAACGAGGATGATAGGCTCCCCCTGTCCACTTATTGCCGATGGTGTTTAAAGATGAAGTTGAGTTCTGGCCATCCGAAAAGCAGTGTGAAAGAAACTGTCTGAAAACAGGTGGGAACGGTTGATTATGTAGATAATCAGGGCACCATCTTTGATATAAAGAGTTGCGATTGATCCGAATTAGTCGCAAGTCCTCTAACTAATCGCAAGTTTGCAGTCCCCCATCTCTTATCTACACAGTAGCGATTGAAATCAATTGCAGAAAAAGTTGCGATTAATCGTAACTTTTTATAAGACGGGGCCCAGAATTGATTTACAGGGAAGTTTTAAAATGGTCAAAATAAATAGGAAATTATTCGATCTTGATAAAAATCGCTTGAACTGCACACAGACATGGGTATTGAGGACTGCACATGCATGTAGCATGAAGTTTTGGTCCAAACTTTCGAATAGGTCTCGTTTTAGTTCAAAGATGGGGGCACTTCAAGGAGGATATTTTTAACCTGATGGTATTCTTCCTTAGTGGCCTAAAATAAATAAGGTAACTCACACATTATTTCCACCTTTACCAGAACTCAATTTTCTCTTTAATGCGATTGCGGGACAGAACGACTCTAATGCAGCAGTTACATCGACCCCAAATCGACCAATGACCAAAAACACGTTGGATATTCGGAGTAATCTAATTCTTCATTCCGTGTGTTTGTATTTATTAATTCAGTCGGTGTGACTGGAATGGAACACAAGAAGGGCGAAGATAAATCTTTAGATGAGTTAGTATAAGGAATGTTATATTGGGTTATAATCGGCACATTTCTGTTGTATCACCTGACGATTCCAGAGATTAGAATTATCAAACAAATTTAATTATACCTGCTCCGGTCGGTTATTTAATTTAAATTTGGTATTTATTTGTTCGAATGTTTTATGTTTATTTATTACATTCTTATTCGTGTATTCATTTATTCATTTTATTAGTGTTGTTTGTTTACTTTTGTCTTTCCCTACTTTTTGCCGTTTTTGCTTGTTTCTGATTGCTTGCACTTCCGTGTCTGTATGTCTACGTTGTTTCTCTGGGTTTGGGCGTAAATTCGATACAAAAACGTGTATAGAAGACTGTGTAATTGCAATTGTACTCTTAAATACCAGAATAGCTTATTGATAGTTCATTCCATTATCAGCCATTGTAATCAGTAAATTGACGGTAAAATGAATACTTGTCTAGTATAACATGGTTGCCATTGTAATCAGTAAATTGGCGGTAAAATGAATACTTGTCTAGTCTAACATGGTTGCACGCTGACAATTCTTCCAATATTAATAGTTAATGTTCCCAAATTATCCATCTCATGATTATCCCTTATGATATACCACATCGGAATAGATGTTGTCCACGTCTCTTTTGAATTGGTTCCATTAATGTCACATAATCAAGGACACTTCTTTCATCCTTGTTTGGATCATTACTTAATTAATTGTGGGCTCGCCTACCGTTGATTAATTTAGTGGTATTGGAGCTGTGACGTCACAATCACTTCATCAGGAAAAGGTCGGAGGGTAAATAGAGCTAAATGCCTAATGATAATTATCAAATCCCATTAGCACACGTTGGCATGCATCCTTCAGAAGGTTTTTTTTAATTAGGAGCTTAATGAATACCATATATGATATATGTAGCGCCTCACCCCCTTTTTTAAGCCATTACAAGATAAAGTAAAGTATGCAGTTACACAATTTTTATTATGGATAGTTTCAACGTTTCAAATGCCAAAAATATTAAGGTGAAGTGTTACCACCTTTCCCGAAACACACACACACACACGTCAATGGTGTGAATCGAAGACCAATATTATCCTGCCATGTATCTATACGTTACTACATACTCGAGTACACTTTGTAGGATTGTAACACACTGAGGATGATCCTAAAACTTATGCACAACCGAGGACCTAAATACACACAGCCACTGACATACACCCACACGTACGCAAATGTACGTGATTGAACCATATACCACATAGAGCAACAAGACAATGTCATATCCATTCATGAGAAAATGATACCGCGTTTCCGGATAAAGTATCTTCGACAAGATCGAATCGTCTGTCCCCTCAGGGTTTTTTATCATTATGAGCCACTGAGTGGCATAGTGATAGCCAGCTCGTATCCATGCCGAGTCAGCTGAACTTCTCCAGAGCTGTCTTCTCTCATATGAGTGATGTACATGTAATATACTAATTCAGTTTGTATTTTTGTTCTCCAAAAAAGTAGATAAACCACACCAGGAACTTAAAAGAAGCAATATCATGCCTTTTTGTAGGGTTGCGATATTAAAGGATTCCTGTGAGATGTCTGATTTTGATGTTTTTGGTAGCGCGCGATACGAATATACAGCTATTAGTTAAAATAAACTGTTAGTTTTAATAAATTACCTTTCAATTTTGTTTTTTTGCAAATTATGTGATATTTTTATCTCACGTAAAATAAATTGATGAAGTACTCAATCAGACAAATAGAAAAAAATTACTTAAATTTGTTTACCACTATTTCAAAACTGATGAAAATCTTAAACCTTGAAAGCAAGGTCGTGGTTTCAGAAATAATTGAATCTGTCGACGTACTTATGTATATCTGTATATGTTCAAAAACAGCTGCGATGTTCATGTATGTTCCACCATTCAGTAGCAACTAACAAGATATTGTGACGTCATCATACGGAAGATAGCAATGCGCTAAACAAGGGCGCCATTTTGCCGGCCCTTCAGCGTGTAACAGTTGCGATCCAAAGGTCAACTTAGGGCATGTCCTCGGTAATTAGACTAATGATGACAGCCTACCCCCGTCGAGAAGCGGCTAGCCATTGGGCTACACTTTCCCCGTGTACATGTCTTTTCGAAATGTATGGTGTGTGTATTCGTAAATTTTGCTCCTTTTCTGTAGGTCGCGTAACGGTTGTAAAGACTTTTTGAAAATAAAATCAGGAAAAACGTGTTTTCATTATCTTTATGTATACCCATACAATGTTAGAAAAACGGCTTCATTTGTTTCTACTTTTGCTCAGGGGTCATTTTGATCCAAGGGGAAATCATCTTATCTTAAGCAAATGGATAAAGTAACATGATACAAGATGTTGATGAAGAGATAGGGACATTGTGTGAGTGAGCAAGTACAAGCGAGAGAGAGAGAGGAAAACAAAATGCTGATGTAGAGACAAATTACAAAATATGTGTGTTTAAAGAGGGAGAGAGAGAGAGAGATTGGTGTACATATACACAGACAGACGAACAGACTGAGAACAGAGATGATTGGGTAGAGCCTGCTCAGCCTGGGGGAATTTAGGTAGAAAGAAAAATAGATCGTCAAAAAGGAAATAACGAGATCAATGGAAAGGAGGATATGGGAACTGGGAGAGTGTGACAAATACGAGTGAAAAATAGTGAGGGAGCGAGAGATTTTAAAAGAGCGAAAGGGTGACAGTGTTGAAACAAAAAGGCAAAGCGGTAAATAGGTACTATATGAGATATTTATAGAAGGACACAGATAAACATGATAACGAGAATGAGAGAGAGTGGGGGAATTTAGGTAGAAAGAAAAATAGATCGTCAAAAAGGAAATAACGAGATCAATGGAAAGGAGGATATGGGAACTGGGAGAGTGTGACAAATACGAGTGAAAAATAGTGAGGGAGCGAGAGATTTTAAAAGAGCGAAAGGGTGACAGTGTTGAAACAAAAAGGCAAAGCGGTAAATAGGTACTATATGAGATATTTATAGAAGGACACAGATAAACATGATAACGAGAATGAGAGAGAGTGGGGGAATTTAGGTAGAAAGAAAAATAGATCGTCAAAAAGGAAATAACGAGATCAATGGAAAGGAGGATATGGGAACTGGGAGAGTGTGACAAATACGAGTGAAAAATAGTGAGGGAGCGAGAGATTTTAAAAGAGCGAAAGGGTGACAGTGTTGAAACAAAAAGGCAAAGCGGTAAATAGGTACTATATGAGATATTTATAGAAGGACACAGATAAACATGATAACGAGAATGAGAGAGAGTGAGAGAGGGAGAGAGAGAGAGGGAGAGAGGGAGAGAGAGAGAGATGAGAGACGGAAATCGAGGCCAGAAAGGTGGACGGGAGTCGACTTATCTTTAGACAATAGATTTAGACATTATATCTATAAAGAAAGAGAGAATGCAACCATCGGAATAGATCTAATCGAGAGATGTACCACTAATGTAATTAATCTAACAGGTTACAGCTCACTTGTTATGCTATTTATAGTACGGCGTAACAGAGTGAAGATTGGGGTTGGCTGAAACTTTAAAGTCTAATTTTTCTTGTTGTATAAATCTGCCATGTCAGCAGTGCATTATGAACCTTACTTACTGTTGGTAATCAAAATTGTTAAACTCTTGGAATTGGTTTAACTGCTGTGATCATGGTGATAAGCCCTTATGGTCGCAATACTCCCTTGGTAATTGAGATGGTGTACATTATGCGTGAATGAATCTAATGACCGGTGAATAAATATGTGTAAAATGCTAAGAGACGGTATTTCGTATTAAGCGCTGTATAAATCCAGGTGTGTAGTAATATGATTATGAAACGAAAAAGCAATATAATCATATTGATATTTCTTGTTATCAATGACTGCAAAATGCTGAATTCCATTTTGTATTTGTAATAGCAAAAAAGGGATAGGAGACGACAAACTCTTGTTAACAATCTCCCATATCTTCCAATTTAAGTCAATCTTTAGGAGATTTAATTTTTATTTTATTTTTTTAATCGTGATAATGAAATATATTTATTTTCTTAAAATGGCGACACGTGCCTATTGCGTAGTATGATACTAATTATCACCACAGCGAAAATCCTCTGTTTAAGTCCTTAGAGAAATACTAAGGAGGAGAGCAATACAAATTCCAATGAATTTTAGAATTTATCCAGAGATCTGTTACTTAAAACTACCAGTTACAATATTGCCCGCACCACTTTAAATATTGATTTGGTAAGGGCTTCCGAAACGCCGTCCACCGGGATATTATCAAAAACCCGTCGCTAATATTGACCTGGCAAATGACAAATTTTTCAGTAGTCTAAGTATAGATCGATATGATAGAGAAGGATCTTGATGAGTTCGGCTGGGATTGCTTGGGTGCCGAGGGATTCTTTTTCGTGTTTGGATATCGGCAGCGTACTGTGAAATTAGTTTCAAATCAATCAATGTTGTTTGCAGGGAGAGGTTTTCGGTTCGCTTCTATTTTTGATGCGCGCAGTTTTTTAACCAAGTTGATAGTGTTTGTGCACTGTAAATATAAAATAAATGATAAACTGCACGTCTACAGCGTGGACTAAGTTAGTTTGCGAAGTCCAAGAGTGATTATCCGCTTTCGGCAAAATTTGTCCAATTGCGAGAAAGCGGTACTTGTAATTTACAGTGTACTACTACGTATTTGGAAACATGTATAGCAGTCTTCTTGTGTAGTTATACTACTTTTTGAGGCGTTGAAACTAGGTACAAGGTATAGCAGAATATCAATATTTAGTGGGGAAAAAAGTTGAGGATTTGAAATTATCTTGCTTAGTGTTCTAACTTTTAGTGCGATCTTGCTTTGAATGTCTCATCTTTATTTAAGATATGACATACTTTGGATGATGTTTGAAGGTTTGCATGGTGGTATGAATAATCACGGAAGAGGTTTGCGGTACACCATGTGTAAAGTCCTCGGGGGACTGAGGAAAGTAGATAGAGAATAGAGGTGAGATGAAAGGCGAGAAAGTGGAGGTTAGAAGGAAGAGTATCTTTCGGAAGTGAGTTTAGTCCTGAAAAGGACTGTAACCCAGAAAGTTTAGGCAGGATGAGAGGTTTGAGTAGAAGACTGGATTGAGTTGGAGAGTTGAGTAGGCGAGTAGAATTGCAGAGCAGGAGCAGGAGTAGACTCTCCTGCTCCTGAGAGTCTACTCTCCTGCTCCTGCTCTGCAATTCTACTCGCCTACTCAACTCTCCAACTCAATCCAGTCTTCTACTCAAACCTCTCATCCTGCCTAAACTTTCTGGGTTACAGTCCTTTTCAGGACTAAACTCACTTCCGAAAGATACTCTTCCTTCTAACCTCCACTTTCTCGCCTTTCATCTCACCTCTATTCTCTATCTACTTTCCTCAGTCCCCCGAGGACTTTACACATGGTGTACCGCAAACCTCTTCCGTGATTATGACATACTTTGTTTGTAAAGAGCAAAGAAGGTTTCACAGTCATGCCAGAGTAAATAGGGATAAAGGCTCACGCTTTAAAAAGGAAATTGGTTTTCCCGGCATTCTCATACTTCAAACTGTTAAACCAATATATTTATGTACAGAATTGTAGTTGCGCATAGTCAATAAAAGTGGAGTGCATGCCAATTATATTCGGTAAGCAGAAGGTAGTACTGCGTCCTTGATCTCTAAAGAAAATGTGTAACTTATCCCATTTTTATTCAAAGCATGACATATGTCGTCCGGAGACATTCGATTTCATCAGGGTTGTGTTCTGTTAACTTATTCTGTGATGATCTATAATTCAAATACTAATAATACGTGCACTATGAAGAGTTAGTATTGATCGTGTGATGCATGTTGATGGGGTTTAACGTGCATGACAATTATGAAGATTTTTACTGATATCTCCGGCGATAATTTTCTCTGGAGCTTATTACGTTATGATATAGGGTAACGGTTTCAATTCGGCATATAGTTAGTTTCAGGATTACAGTTAGTTTTAGGATTACAATTAGATTTAGGGTTAGAGTTACGTGTAGTTTTCGGTGTAGAGTTAGCATGATTTGGGTAAGGTGTCATGTTTGGTCTCAGGGTTAAGGATGAAGTTGTTTTATGATAACGGCCAGAAAGTATATACTTCTGATAGGGTCCCCTCTCCGTTCTCCTGACTCCCTCCATGTTCAAGTCCGTGGTGTCCAATTTCGTCCAAGATCACTGGTTGGAAGTCAACATCGAAATGGTAGCAAATCAAATTTCCGAGTCCTGCCTTTCGGGGTATCGGTCACTGATCAAACGCTTGTAGAAAGACAGGAACGAATCAAATTAGGCATACCCATCATTTCCATCCGGTCATTGGTCACTGGTCAAGAAAAAAAGCAGATACAGTGGCAAATCAACTTCCCGATCACTGTCATTCACGCCAAACACAGCGAAAACACCCTTTCGGCGTTCAGCACTTCACTAACTTCATTGCCCCACTTTTGGACGGGCAGTGTGACCGAATTACTGCCTAATATAATGATTCGCAAACAGGCTACCAATCGGGAGGTATCGGTTCGGTAATCAGGGCCTAAACAAAAATCGAAAACAGCTTAAAGATGTATTGATTCAGCGCCAAAAGAGCTTCATTGAGTATCGCCATCACGACCATTCAATTATGCGCACGGCGGCGGAATAGCGGGGTGTATCGAAAGAAGCGTCCTTAAAGACATTTAAAATTGCAGTAACCAAGCCGTCTCCCCAGCGAGAAAACCCATATGACCGTTATTTCTTTCTATTGCGTTTTTAACTGCGCTAATCATGCCTATAAATGAAAATTAGCGCAGCCAACAATCATGCAATTTAATGTGTGTTGCATTCATCCTTGATTGCTAGATATTATTTTAACAAGGTGCGTCAAAGACCACAGCATTTATTGACGCATCCATACGTCAGCGAAATGACGCTTCATCCAAAATGGGCCTCCTAACAACATACTTGTTCAAAAAACATTCTTGACTGAGGTAGCAGTCGTGCATTTACAGCACCTATTGTTCCCTAGTATATCTGTCTTCCCAAGCGCATTGAGACGCTACGGCAGTTATGTGCGCTCTAAAAGCAGTGTAGTATTATATAAGGGGCCTTATATCATAGTGTCACTGAAACTTCAAACAAGAGGTATGGGTTACATGTAGGAGATGTCGATTTCAAGACTTGTTCTTTTTTCACAGTCGTAGTGTGTTCTTAGGAAATTCACTTCTATTCATTTTAAAATCAGTAGTTATTATAGTGACGGATAATCGCAATTACTCAGTCATTCCGTCAAATTAACGTCAGACCGACTTAAACGCAACTGATTTGTTTAGCTTGTTGAGGTAAAGTAAGTTTTTGTTCGATCTGTTGTCAGTCTGGTGCCGGTTTTGTCGATGTGGTTCGGGCATAGGATGGCTCGCCACTGTTCTTTGTATAATTGGAAGTCCCCTGTTACAAATTTTGGATAACGATGTCCTGAAAAGGTTTACATCAATAAATGCATCAAGTTCTCCCTCATTCCTATCCGAGACTTTAGAAAACGTGTGATACTATCGAAGGACAATTGATTACCATTCAGTGCAAAATTAACGTGTCCCGTGTCCATCAATATGCAGGAGTGGAAAGAAAATGACAAAGGGGAGTTTCTATACGGTGTTTTAACTGCTCCTCAGGGTTTCTGTAAATTAATTAGTTAACAGTTGCATGTCATGCACCGATGAGTCTGCTTACATCCAGGGACACGATGCAATCATTGATTAAATTTAACCCACTGATTGCCGAGTTTATTGATGCCTCAGACTAAATTGCAAGTAGTAACCATGTTAATACAGGGAAATAAAATATCAGATAACATATTGTAGGCAACGGAGAATTCGATAAAGTTGGGCGAGAATGAATTATGTCATCGTAAACAGCAGTGACGTATCTTACATTGGATGAAGTCGACGTAAACATGGTGAAGGCAGATTCACTCCTTGCTGTATGCGTGTCACCAAAGTCTCCGAATAAATTCGGTGACGGTTATTTACTCTGTATTCACACAAATGATAAATTGACAATTGTGCAAAGTCACTGTGTTGCGTACGAGTACATTTAGCCATTGTGTGCCCCTATTTTAATTGCGTGAAATTACGAGAAAAACGAACGAGTGGCCGTGCAATGAGGCAAAGAAAGCCAACATAGTGTGAATGGTAATTTATCTTTCGCCGATAATAACTTCAGTATCGGTTGAATATATATATATATAAATGATATTTAGGAAGCAATAACATATTTCATTTCGTTTTATCTAATACAAAAATATAAAAGTTTCTTAATGCTCTTAATACGCCGAAGAACTACCTCCAAAGATCGACAACATCTCTAAATGGTGTACTTCCGCTGGAGGACACGAGTCGCAGTGACTTTTGGATGATTTGTGTCAAGATTTAATACCGATACTTGATCTCTTTCCAACGTGCCCTGACGGTAAATCAATTAAACCAGCTCTAAACGAGACAAATTCATCTACGAAAAGTTGCACCAAAAGCTTTTATCTTTTGACTTTTAAAGAAATTGGGAATACTGGAAGAGATGACGCGTTTAAGCAGAGCGTGTCCTTTCTACGCTCGCGGGCGATTACCCTAGTTTCATACTTTCCCTTTGTGATGGACATTACCTTAAGACTTTGTTATACATAAATCGACATCCGGATAATTTGATAAATGAAGATGTATGTCCCCTGTTCCATCTCTCCCCTATTAAATCATTTAAAAGACGCGCATGTTAATTGGTAATGGTGCATAATCCCCGCATATCGTATCCATGAACACAAAGATGGACAGTAATCCGAATCGTTCCATTTAAGACGAGCGGTATCATCATCGATATATTGGAAGAAATGATTGATACATGGGAGTTTAAGACCTCGTCATACCTGCATAGTAAATCATCCTACATGAAGAGACTATAAGAATACCTTCCCGAACTAATGTACTGAGTGACGGATAATGTTCTGATGTAGAAAGATTAAAGGTGGTACGGGGTACATGTTGCCACAATATGTCATTTTGATTGCGTTATGTGCGTTTATAAAATAAAAGAGCCAATCAGTAATTCAACGCAGTGTTTCTGTGCTCATTTTGTAAAATGACACTGTTGAGTAACACGCTAATGATAACGCAAGTCACTGACGTAGACTTGCGTCATTAAATGACGCCTCGTGTGTGCAACGGGCGTGATGAAGAACTTTATTATGACTCCCAGTAGTCGAGATCGGCTGCACGTTATACATATCAATACAAAAGACCGACTCAGGCTAATTCAAATGAAGATCGTGCAGCCAATCTCAAACATTGTGGCCCGAATTCACAAAGCAAGGTTTGAGCTCAGACCAAGGTTTGAGCTCAAACCTCCTTTTGTTTCGCCAAACCTCCTTTTGTTCTTTACAAACCAGGTTTGTAAAAAACGCGTAAAACGCGTCATATGACGTACGAAAACCGAGGTTTGAGCTCAAACCTCCTTTGTGAATTCGGGTCAAAGAGTTAGAACAAACTTCGTTCTTAAAGATAAAGTTGAGTTCTGGTCATGTGATTGCATTGTGAAAAAAACGGTGTGGAATTTATCAGAAAAGGTTGATCATCTAGTATATAAGTATTCGTGTGTATTGCAAGGTTCTGGAATCATCAAAATGATAAGAAATTTGGCCAAATCTTGGCAAAGTTACAAGCGCTGTACACAGAATGATGTATATGGGACTACACGAGCACATGGCGAAAAAAACCTACCCCCCGAGTTTTACGATGTTTCATGTCGTATTTAGAATATGAAGGCATTTGAAGAGCCATGCTTTTCAGGGAACATGTTTAATCTGATGTTCTTCCACCCTTGCATAATAACAATGATAACGCTCACAATTTTTTTTGTACCTCTTCCCAGAACTCAACCTTATCTTTAAAGTGACAAGTGAAAATATTTCTAAATTCTGTCTTTCGTGGTAAAAAGCTAGTATCATAATTTCTTGTATAATGCTTGCAAAAATGCTAGTTCAAAAGGCAGTATTGCCCTTTTCAGATGTGTTTGTACACGACATATGGGAGAGTTGTACGTGACGATCCACGGACATATTGCCAATTTGAGATTCGCACTATTAAATTTAGTGTTCTCATTTTTCAATTATATATAATTTTCGTCATTATTAGTCCGATTTATTTTCAAACTTTCACCATTCTATTTATCTTATTTTTTCCGCTTTTATACAAATGGACAGGTTACAAGGATTGTATTTCCCTTTAACTTTAACCCGATCGCATCCGGGGGTTCCTACCATGGGAGTACAAAACATGTAATGCGGCACTTGCTATTCTGATCGTTTCATTCCACAAATGTGACCCACATATTGGATTTCATGTTTGTTGAATGCAGTTGGAAGAGCAAACATCGGGTCCGCACTACTAGAGTGTTGTAACTTAAGTCACTTCCGAATATTTACAGTAAGCACCCGTCTATGATTGCCGAGTGGCTAGCTTCAAATGTCTCCCTTATAAGAATTCATGTAATACGTATATAAAAGGGGCAAAATGGAGCGTTGGTCCTGCACTTACATTAATCTTTATAGATATATTTTCATAAGAACAATCAGGGTAATAAAGTAATTTCCGGGCCTCTAAAGTGTTGATTGCACTTCTAAAATAGGAAATGACTAAAGCAATTACAGTAGGCATATAGTTTGGTACGTGTAGCTTCAATTAAAATGTCCCTTTCATGACCAACAAGGATTTCTGTTTTGTAGAGAAATGCATGTGTGGCAAACAAGCGTCTGTGCAGAGGGGGAAAGAAGCAACCGAAGTGTTAATTTTTCGAAGACTCCAAGATTATGTTACTTGAGCAGAAAGGTAGGTACATGTACATACACGATCCCAAGTTTATAGCTCGCTCGGGTCGGAGTACACTAGGGATCGATAAAGTTCGCATACAATACATTTAGTCGTAATTCACTCGAAAAAATGGGTGTTGGGGCATTCTTAACAGATATATCAGATTTCTATTATTCACATCTTTTTTTCTGGAAGATCGACTTTATTTATAACTATGTTAGTTTTTTTTTACTTTTTAATATTTCGAATTTAGACTGAGGTCAAAAGGTAGGCCAAATTCGAGGATAGGTGGGTTCTCGTAACGATAAATTTGGGAGCTCTATACTACTGGTTACTCTTTTGCTAGCATGTGGTAGTATCATAAATCGTCATAGAACTATTCTCCTATACACCATATTGCTCCGATTGTCTCATTTTCGCTCGCGTGAACATTGCCAGCACAAACCACTGACCTCTGCCTCCTGAACGGATCATCGCCCATTCCATTCACTATACGTTACGTACTATAAAGGCTGTATTGTCTGACCGTTCATGAATATTCATGTTTTTGCTAAACTCGGCAAAATGTTTGCTTTTACTAAATGGAAAAATTACGGTGGGGGGTTGGATGAAATGGACATAATGAAATAGGCAGAAGTGATCTATGATAATTCATGCTTTTTATGTTTCGTGTGCTCGACCTATAATCTTCAAATCGCTTGGTAAACTGAGTCCAAAGTTAGACTTGTTTTACATGTGTATTATAGGCAATGACGAGCTTGCAACCTATTTTGAAAAATTACGGTGGGTGAACTTTCAAAAGTCAATGAGACATGAGGGCTCCAATGAAAGAGCTAGTGATAACGTACGTCGGGGTGGATGTGCTTTTCGTTTAAACAAAAAATGAATTTTTAACGATTTTTTTAAAAAACGTCCATAGGCTAACATGTTAGGCTGCCGACTCAGATCATGCTCTGACGATAGGGGGCGTTGTGAAATGAGACTAACCGGAGCCATATGATTACCAAAAATGATTTTGAATAATAATGCTTCAAATATGACTGGGTTTTTAAAGATTACAAACTCCTTGTTTTTTACACGTATGCTTCATGTTAAGTGTAAATCATTTTTAAGCACATTTTTCATCGTTTGTTAGTCAATCATTCCAATGATGATTATTCATAACTCACACAAAGGCACATTTTACTTCTTATGATCAGATGATCAAGTTTGATCAATGTTTTTTTAAATATACCTAACAAAGCGGCATATATACACACATTTGCATGATCAGTACTCGTGATACTTGGATAATTTGTAAAGGTACAAATATTGCTTGTAAGAAATACATGATGTACATCATCCCGAAAAGTGAAGAGATTCACGGTTTAATACATGCCTAGTGGCAAGAGTACAACATTTCACTATCAGCGGCAGACAAGCAAATTGTATTTCTGCAAAGTTAGGAGATGAATGATTATGTAACCCCTATATCATCATTTGACATTGCGTGTTTTTTTTTGTTCGAGTGGTTTAGCTCTTTAATGTAAGTACGCGTACGTTCAAAACGTGCGCAGATGAGTGTGTGCGTGAAGGAGAAGTGGGTGAATTTGTTTTGTGCGGGAGGGAACTTCGCAGCACTTAAACTGCGAAGCAGGATCGGGTTATGGACGAATAACAGCCGAACGTGCATCCTCGGACGTGTGTATGAAAGCCAAGATGGGCATTACGTCATACTTCCAGGATAACTTGGTATCAAGTCGCATTAATTAAACATGTTAAGGTCATGCGCAGATATGCCTAAGCTGCAAACGATAAGATGCAACTTGACCACACCATTGATTTGGAGAAAAAAAACAAGTTTATTAAGTTGTAAATCATGGGTGGTAATCATCGTTTAAAACTCAATTTTATGGCGACCGTTCAATAAAAAATATCAAGTAGAAGGCAAAATAAAGAAATACGAAATGCTCAGTTAGACAGAAGCATCGGTCACCACTAAAAAAACCGTCATGTAAAGTTTCTTGAATATTTCTCTCTTTTATTCTCTTCATATTCTGTTTGTGCATGCGTTTTATAAACAACTATTGATTACTTTTAGCATGCAGAATAAGTCATCTAAGTTTCAGGATAGATTAAACTACGCTCAGCTTTGATTGATTGTAAGATAGAAGCATCTCTTTATAAACACAAAAAGTCGGAGTCACATTTCGGGATAAGACGTCATGTGCCTCTGAAGATCTCCCTAAATATTGCCGGTGCCGAATTACAGCTCAGTTTTATACTTCTTGTTTTTTGACAACTTTTAAATATCGAAATGAACTCTCTTATTTTGTTTATGGCAAACATAATATGGTGTGTATCACCTCCAAGTCATTCGGTCATTCATTTCAGTTGAAAATATTCATTGATTTGTGTCAGCACAGAAGCAAAGTGAAAACAATTAAATAAATAAATGCTCCATCAAGACTAACAGCGTAATAATTAGTTCGGCTAATGTTACCTCCAAACAAAGTTTGTTGACAAAATCGCTGCTCTCAAAGATGACGTCACAATCAAATGTTGACACTTCTGTATCACCTCTCTTTCACTCTTTTCTCTCCCTCTCCCTCTTGCTCTCCCTCTCTCTCTCTCTCTTACTCTCTTTCTATCTCTCTATGTCTCCCTCCTTCTTCTTGCCTTGATGTCTGGGAGGAATTTTGTCCATCCTGAAGACATATTCTCTTTTTAAAGCTCCTCTCTCTCTTTCTCTCTCTCTCTCTCTCTCTCTCTCTCTCTCTATTCTCTCTCTCTTTCTCTCTCTCACTCTCTCTTTCTCCCTATCTCTCTCTCTCTCTCTCTTTCTCTCTCTCTATATCTCTCTCCCTTTTTCTCTCTCTCTATTTCCCTATACCCCCATTTTTCTATCTCCCTAATTGTCTGTCAGTTTCCGTATTTTTTTCACTGTCTCAAATTTTTCTACTGCCCCACCACTCTCCATTACCCAACTTCTAATTTCATTCCCAATTACTCTTTGAAAAACAACACAGGTTAATTTCGCTCAGTAGTTTTATGATTTGTACGATTTGTGTAACAATGATGATTTTAAATACCCTTAGACCTACAACAGTGACTAAAAACCACATGTATCTATCCCGATATCTGATAATGGTGTAATGATTCAAGAAGGAGTCATTTCTATTGCTTCCGCCGCAGGGAGAGGCCCGAAGTGCATTTAACCCCCTCGTTCCCACTCGCTCAAAAAGGCAAAGGATTCCCAACGCGGCTTTAATCTCGTAGTACGACTGAGGCATACCCTATCATTATATACCACCTGCTTATTTGCCATGAAATCTGAGCCAATGGCCCGGACCAGAATTGACCGACATAGCTTCAGGCTTGCATCCGACTCCTGACCCTTATGTGCAAAACAAGCATATTAGCAACGAAAGGGAGAGGGTGTCGTGTTCTGACAAGCAAATGCATTTCGTCAAACGTCACGACACACAGTACCGATGATGCATTAAATCTCTAGGATGCATGATAATATACCATGATTATAAGTAGTGTATGTTCGTTAACCTGCTAAAATGAAAATTATACGTATTGAAAAAATAATGTAATCCCTGTGTTTATAGATTAATTTTGAATTTATATAGCATTTTGATAAATCACTCGATCAGAACCAAATTTTGTATTAGGTAAAATATTGCATTTCATTTTCAGTAACATAAATGGCATGCAAGCTAGATTTTTTTCAGAAGAGAATACATTATTTATATTATTTGACTCGAAAAAAAAACCCTGTCATTTATTAATAAACATAGCACCCAATTCTTGAGGATTGTCAACAATAGCAGCGATTATGTAACAGCCATTTTACTGCTTACAATCTACAAGCCAATTGCGAGTACCTGTAGTGCGAAGGGTAGGAAAAGTGGGAAAGCACGCCAGGGTGCAACATCAATTATTTTGAAGAGTTCCCAAGAAGTTGAAGATAAATTTAACGCAATCGCCAAAACTTTTACTAAATCAACTTAAGGACAACTTTGTATAACCCTGCTGTCTTCGCATGTTCGCATGCCATCAATAAGTGGTGCACTATAGGCTTTTTAAATTGACTTTGAAGTCGATATCTTTTCTTGATTAGTTTATTTGTTATTTTAATCAGTTGGTACACAGAAATATGACGAAAACAAATCTTCATGCTTTTTTCCAAACTGACATGTTTTGACATTTGAACACACAGTAATAATAATATTCTGTTAAAGGATAATGACCTTCAATAGCGATTCTATGATATGTTGCTGAAACATATTAGGAACCTTTCACAAGAACGTTTAACAAAGTGCAAAGGAGAGGAAAATGTATAACAGAGTACATTATCCCCTGCAATTATGCGTTCCCTAGAAGATTGAGTTCGTAATGTCTTCGTGTCCATCATTTAGTCTTGGTCCCATCATGTTCAAACTTGATGACGGAGAGGTTAGTAATGCTGTCGATAATGGACGGTCCTCCACGAAGTATGTTGATAGACATCTAGATTAGCTTTCAATGGAAGAATGCGAAGTGATGTAGTTTCATTCATTTGGGCAGCTTAACAAATATCCGGGACAAATATTTATAGAAGTGTGCGAGTAAATATCAAGTATGATTATCCCCAGAACGGGCTTCCTTTTCTTGATCAGAACCTTGGTTATGGTAAATTGACTGTAGGTCAATAGGCCAATTATTATTTCGATAGAAATTGTATCAAATGTGTTGTTATAAGGAACATTCTGATTATCGAATTGATATACCTCCCTTGTTGACATGATCGAGTCTTTGACAAATATTTGTTAACTTATTATATTCATAATATTTCATATTTTGATAAATTCCGCAGACTTATGATGGCCTAATTAAGTCAGCCTTTAGCTCAAAGACACTTCAGTCAGAGAGTAGGAGGCAAGAGCGATAGGCACTCTAGAATGGGTTTCATGGTTTATTCAAGCTATTTCATCATGCTCCTTACAATGATGTACTTTTACTGTTTTATCTGGGGAGCATTCACTCCCGACATCATTTTGATATAAATATTCAGTTTGAGTTCCGTCTTAGACACCCTTAACATGAATGCTTCCATTAGTGGTCCCTTGGAATTAATTAGTCTACACGGATTCCTCAAGCTACTTTTTGATCCCCGTTCTCAAAATAATAGTCCGTTCCTTTTTAAGGTCAACATATACGAACATAATCTCTAATATATTCAACAATGATGTTGTGCCTCCACTATTTACAAGGCCTGGGAAATGTTTTCCATTTATTATTTACAGTAAAATCATAACATGTACATTAATAACAACATAAGTGTTCCATTTGAAACATTAGCCACATAGGAGCCTCTAGCCATTTCATAATGTTATTTTAAAGATAATTTACTTCTATTGTTTACACTGGGGAGCAGTTGCTTGCAGACATCATTTCGGTTTGAATATTCAGTGTAAGTTCCGTGTTAGACTGCCCTTTTATCCAGAATGCGACTCTCAAGTGTTGCCTTAGAAAGCATTAATTACGTGGAAGTTCCCTTTGTTGCTTACATTTACGCTGCAAGGCACCCATAATTATCCTTGCAGCTGTATGCATCCACTGTTTGCCTGGCCCTTCAGCTAGCAAATATTGTCTGGTCATATTCAAAGAATTTTCCCAACGTTTACCTACATGTACCTTAGTGTTTCCAACGAAAGCATTACGCAAACATGTGAAGTGAAACATTTATATGGATCCTGCAAGGCAACCATAAATAACCCTGCAATTACGTACAACCATTGTGAGCTCGTCAGTTCGTTTAGTAAATATTATTAGGTATTTTGAATGCAAATTCACATTCTCAATATTAAAACATTACTAAGTGATCCCACTGAAATATTGATGTCCCTCTGAACAACGAATTTCCATTTGTATGGACAATGAAATCAATTCAAATCAATTCAATATTTTGAACGTCATTGTTTGTGTGGCACTTTGCTCAACAAATATTGTCTATGTTATTTTCAATGTGAATTCAATATCTACATGAAAAGAAATGTGAATGCTTCCTACGAAATATTTACCCGGTGAAAAGAGTGATTGGGAGCTTCGGAACATTGTATAATGTTCCCTGTGATACTGTAGCTTCCAATGTTTGCATGAACTCTTCAACATGCTCGAGACGATGTGGATCTTCCCAATTAAGAACCTATCTGACCCTTGCACTGTTTACACAATGCTTCTGCCACGTGGATGGGAGACAATCATGGCATATCCCACCGGTGGCATAGGGGTGCGCCCCCCCCCCCCCTCCTCCCTCCGTCGAATATCGAGAAAATGAAAGATGATCTCGTGATTTGAATCCGCCAAATTGTATTAAATCCTTGTTTATCGTAGAAAGAAGATATGGACTTTATTATACACTTAGATTTGTTTAACTGAGAAAATAAGAGTAAAGGAAAAGGGATGCTAGATGATAGATAGGAAATACATACGCCACCATACAACACTGCCAAGCACCCCTCCCCCTAAATAATGGCCATGATCTCTCGCATTATATCCACCTCCAGTCGGAGGTTCGCCCCTTCCCCTCTCACTTCATCACCGCCCCTTCCATGGCATGCTGCAACGCTACGCCTCTGATGGAGTCTTCGCCATCGGGTGATGTTTCCATCAAGTGTGTTTTAAGTCACCCTCTCCAAACATAATGTTTTTGTTACCCTGTGTAATTGTTAACTTGACAGAGTAGCTGGCTTAAAGAAGGAGAAGGTTGCAAGACGGAATCATTGCGCAATGATCTCATTCCACCTCTCAGTGCAAGTGTTAGTGACCAAGTCTGTGGGACTACAAGTACATCTGGAATCGTTTATCCCACTGCGTTTTACTCATTAATTGTAAAGAATATCTTGAAATCTATACATAAAAGAAAACAATTCTCATCATTCTCAAACATAGAACCTTTCAAATATACGTGTTTTATAAATTTCTAGAGATGTATTTAGTTCCTTCAAATGGTAGTATCTCAATCCTGCAGAGGTTCCAATGGATGTGGACGAAAAAGTCCCAGTCACTTTTTTGACTTTTTTTGGAACAATGCTACGTCTATTTGTTGCAGGGAACTAATTCGGTTTGAATTATTAAAAAAGAATCTGCCTCTTAACAAGATTGTTGGCCTCATCTGAAGAAAAAAACATCAGATGTAAAACCCCCATAAACATTTAAATCGTATCAGGGACAGAACCTCTTTTTTTGTACATACTAGGCCCTTTCATATATTCATCATCATCCTCACTTCACCATTTTGATCCGATACGCAACACAGTGCGTGACGTATGTTTAGAAAAGGTGGTGCGAAATTCAGAATACCGTACGTCGTTTCGATGAACCGCATGTTTTCCAATACGTTTACTAGCCATGTTCTGCTATTTTTACGTAGTGCTGGTGTACAACTTTTATTTATGTTGGGCAATGAAATATCACCATATTTCTGTAAAGGCACTCTCATTAACTCATTAACATCACTTCACCATTTTGTTACCGGCACGCAACACAGTGCATGACGTATGTTTAGAAAAGGTGGGGCGGAATTCATAATACCGTACGTCGTTTCGATGAAATGCATGTTTTCCATAACGTTTCAAGTCATGTTCTGCTATTTTTACGTAGTGCTGGTGTACAATATTTATTTCTGTTGGGCAATGAAATATAGACTGATTGATTACCGAGGGATGACACTATATGTAAACTGTTTACACTATGTCTGGACACTATACGACGTTTATTACAAATTGCATTTCACCCTTCACCCACAGCCTTCTCATCGATGGATTTCTACATCACAAACATTACATTTTAAGCCAAGTATATTTGTTCACACCTCCATGATTATTTTATCACCTTTACTTAATTATTTTGTTCCCGGTGTATCACACCTTTCTCATTATATTTTCACTTTTGGGGTCAGTGCATCTCTTGATAGATGTATGACATCTTTTAATAATATTTTCACCTTTTGCGGATCAATTTCTCCTCGGACAAGTATATCACACCTTCGAGGTTAATATGTATGTTCCCTTTGGGTTGTTCATAATGACTCCTATACACAAAATTAATAACAACTTTGTTTACATGTCCCCTGTTTTTCAAGATTCGTGGACCAGTTGTGCCCCCTCAAAAAAGGCCTTAATTTAAGTACACAATCTCTAAAATGTGCCCTCTTTCCAAAGGAATTATTTTCAAAACGGTTTTAACATGATCGCAAATACTTTCGAATATTCATCCTAAGGCAAATTAATTAGTATTGTGCATCAACTTTTAAAATATACAAACATTGCAATGACACGTTACGTAATCCTATCGTGATCTTAAACTAGTCAATGGAATACGATAGGGTATTGATATTGTCGCGTTTTCTTTAGATGTTTACTTCCTTATCATTGTGATTATCTGAATTGCCCCTCCCTCCTTCTAAAGCATTCCTTGATCCACCCTTAAAGGTAAAGACCAGTAATGGTCATGCGATTGCATTGGGAAAGAAACGTTGTGGAATCGATCAGAAAAGGTTGATCATCTAGCATCTAGCATCTGCAAGGTTCTGGTATCATCAAAATGATAAGAAATTTGGCCCATTCTTCGTAACGTTACAAGCACTATACACAGAAAGATGTATATGGGACTACCCTATATCTCTCACACGACCATGAGAGAAACAAATTTACCAAATATATGAATTAGTAGGCGGTTTCCCGGCAAATTTGTTATCATCATGTATTAGTCAAAACATATTCTTTACATGATTGGTAATGAGAGCTTCCATTTCATTTTTTGAAATTGGGGCGTTTCCAATACTGGTCTTTACCTTTAAACATGGTTCATGTGTGAAGTTATATGGGTGTCTGCGTGGACAACATCATGACACTGTAATGATCGGGTGACGGATTGCTCTGAAGGGCTATAAACCCAGATAACCCGACTTATATCAGGGGAGTTCGGGTAATTGCAGCAAACCCATGGCGTAGCCAGTATTAAGTACGCAAGGGGGAGGTATACTAGTGCTGCCAGCGGCACACCAACATAATCATGGGGGGGGGGGGGTAAGTGCCCACCAGAAATAAATATTTCAAATGTTGAAAAACTATCAGTTCATCTTCATCAAATGGTTACGATTGCAGCTCTAGGGTACTGCCCCCAGGCCTCCCTCCGTTCATTCGCCCTGGATTGTATAAATGGGAGGGGATCCCTACCGTACCCCCCCCCCCTACCTGTGTAAAATCAGGCAAAGATTTACATTTTTCCTGAACATAGATAACCCTTCCGCTGAAATGGTGAACAAAGCGGAAAGCGATTTAGTATACTCCTTGAATTGGATTACTAGTGTTTCGAAAATTGATGGATGCAATAACGGTACAATTTGTGGTTTATTTTTCTTTCCCTATTTGCTGTGCACTATTGCTTCTATAAGTACTAACTGGATATGGTACAATGTGAATAAAGGCGCAATTTAACATTTCACAGATGAATTCCTGAGCTGTAAAACGCAAATAAATGCAATTAAGGTTTCATATACACACCAGGTGGTTGAATGCTTCGTCGCGTTTTAAACCATGCATGAATTCCTTCCAGTTATTATTACCTATTCTGCCCTTGCGAATTGTGTCGAAATTAGATACCAGCAGCTTACCACGGCCGGATGATACACACTGAGATCTACAGTAGATGTCAACGTACTACAACTAATTCGAAGAGCCTCATTTGTGGTACCGACGAGCTCCGAGAAGCCTCCCAGATGTAAATAGTTAAAGGCAGGTCCAAGAATAGCTTGTCGCCACCAGGAATGACGTAAGAAATTAAGAATATCCTTTTTTCAAATCAGAAAACACATATCGGACAATGATATTTCTTTAAAAACTGAGCCAGTTTGGGAATGTCTATTTGAGGTTTTTGATGACTTATGGAAAACCATAAATACACTTTACAAATCGACTATGTTTTTATAAGTTTGCATTTATCTTTGATGTATTTTCATCATGTTTTCTTCATATATGTTCTCATCTTTATATTTGGAATAAATCACTTTCCTTTTCGTGTCTGTTTGGTAAAGTTCTCTGCTTGCTTTGAAAGCAAATAATAGTTCGACTGAAATTGGGCTGCTAAGTCAAATAAAGGAATATAGATCGAACCGTACCCTGTCTGATGCCAGCACTCCCATCTGAACCATTTCTCTTTCGTTTCCCCACGCTCGTCGCCAGCAGAAATGAACTAGGAAATGAGATAAGTTTGAGGGGAACGGGAGCAGTGTCATAGAAATGGAGACGGGGCTCGCAGACATACAAATTGTCAAAACAGATCTCGTATCAGTTCGGGGTCATTGTTATTTATGCCATGCTGACCGGCCAATAATTGAATACCATCCGGGTCTCGTTTCAATTTATTCTTGATTGTATGGTGTCTTAAAAAAAAGGAGTATCCCGCAAAATGTCAGGAGTGGACGTTGGAGAATACACCAGAACATTTATGACGTCTGCATGTGGTCAGGGAACAGGAAAATAGATTAACTTGTTAGACTCAATGTCCTACTTTTCCAACAGAACAAGGCTTCGCTAATATAAATAATTGAATTTGCACTGATTACACATAATAAACTCTTCTTCTTACAGAAGGCTGGTTGTGATTTATTTATACAATCAATTCAAGATCAATATCTATTTCCCAATCAAAACACGCTCGCTTGGAAAATCTGGCTTTCACCTAAATTTGTTTCGTGCCTTTTGTAACTTTCTAATATGAAGTGCAATCGGTACTCAGTCTTTTAAATAACTAAATTTAATACCAGTATAAATCAAAGCGAAGGCTTGATCCATCTGCACTTCTACCTATAAGATAGCGTGCAGCATAGATTTGCATAGCTCATCCATGAACCTAATATTGGTTCATCTAAGGTATTTCCCATATTTGCCATATTAATTTATGTAAGTACAAATCGGAACTGGATCACGCACTGCAAGCAATATTCCCATATCGCATTTATCAACCCAGCTCCTGGCGATGGGGGACATTTGAGTCGGCTTCGGTAGAGGCACTAGAAGATTTTCCCAAGGGCCTCGAAACCCCGTCCTTCTCAACCTCGAAGTGCGTGAAGCAGAAAACCTTCGCACACTTGGTCCATGGCCAGGGCCACTGTCTGAAATTTCCCCTGGGGTCTCAACACGCGAACGAAAGGAGGACTCGTATAGCGCTATGAACTATAACTGGGATGGGGTGACGTTCACACTTGTCCAGAATGACATAATAAATTAATCTTCAACTAGAAACATTCTTTTTTAAGTATTAAAGCTTTTGGATATCTAGCCAATCATAATTTCATACCGGGCATGGTGGCTAATGGTTAGATCGCCTGCCTCATGAACGGGAGGTCGTGGGTTCGAACCCCGGCCGAGTCATACAACAATGGGACATTCTGCCCTCTAGCTAGGCGCTCAGCATATTAGATTGGAGAAGGGTAGTAACAACATATTATGTTATGCAGGGCTCGCTGGAAGAGCAGTTTCATAACTGAAGTGGCTACCCTGGGTAAACAAAACGTGATTATATTATTATTATTTTATACTGTCATTGTGGCGGAGGAAGTTTATTTGCACGGCTTGGAAAGAGTTAAGTTTTTGTTCACGATAAACCCCCTACCGTGCCCCCCTTGACGGCCTCGACGCCCCAGAAGCTCACGTAGATCCGTCAGCTTGCCATTCTGCATGCATTTAACAATGGTCCCTCGTGTAACATCGATACGCCTGATTAGTTCGTGGTTGAAATATTGACGTCACTTTAAATCACTCTACCGCCCTCTAGGGTGTACTTAAGGCTCTCAACCTATCAGTCCCTCCATTAAATATGGTACATATAATACGTGCTACAAGGAAATATAATATTTCTTTATGTTCCTTAATGTTCACTGTGCATTCGTTGCTTCCTCATCATAAATAACTGTACCGCTTGTGAGGCAGCCGTGTCTAATTTGTCTATGTGTCCATTCTGTCAGTGTTGTTCATGTAAGAGCCTATATCAAAGTATACCCGTGTGTCAACATAATGCCTATATATAAACAGTTCAAAATTTCGAACTCCGGGTGAATGACTTTGAAGAAAAAAAAAGCAATACTGATAGCTGGGTTCATACAGGTTTGTTCCAAATTATACTACATGCAGTTATTACTCATATCCAAACTTTCAAACTTTCAATTCCGGACGTACGGTGGAATACTTAAGAAGACAAAATAAAACATTCACATGAATTAGTTTCATAAACTTTTGTTCCTAGTGATATAATATTTTGATTTAATTCAAACTTTACCAGAGTTATAGATTATTTGTCCTGCCAATTCTATATTTTACCTTGCTTTATATTTTACCTTGCTCTGTTAAAAAAGAGAAACTGGATGTAATTGCATTTCAGATGGAGCGATTCCTCTTACGCTACGGGCAGTTGCTGATGCAGTGTTGTCTTTCCTTCCTGCTTCTTTACGTTTTGTTTTTTCCACAAATAGAAATGCAAAAGTTGGGATATAACTGTAAACATTGAACTATGTTTAATCATTCACAGAACCCAAACCTTTAACCTCAAAAGTTCCTTTCCTTCTTTGAATTATGTATGAGATCAATCAGGTATCACACCCTTGTATTATGCGGGGATGTTCACTTGAGTGATTCCGTCCATACTGTACTGTGTACTTTAGGGGCATCGATATACCCTTTTGTTTTATTGGAGGGGGTGTTAGCTTTATAAATCGTCGTCAATGCCAAATCTTTTCCAACAACAACAACAACAAAACAACTTCAAAACAAGTTTAAATCTTTAAGATTCGGTGAATATACGTGTATAATAATATTGACAACTGTATATAAAAGCCTGCCAGAGAGTTACCCGACATAGCAATACTCAATGCATGCACAGTGGATTTCATTAAAGGTAAAGACCAGTATTGGTAACGCCCCAATTTCAAAAAATGAGATGGAAGCTCTCATTACCAATCATGTGAAAGAATATGTTTTGACTAATACATGATGATAACAAATTTGCCGGGAAACCGCCTACTAATTCATATATTTGGTAAATTTGTTTCTCTCATGGTCGTGTGAGAGATATAGGGTAGTCCCATATACATCTTTCTGTGTATAGTGCTTGTAACTTTACGAAGAATGGGCCAAATTTCTTATCATTTTGATGATTCCAGAACCTTGCAGATGCTAGATGCTAGATGATCAACCTTTTCTGATCGATTCCACAACGTTTCTTTCACAATGCAATCGCATGACCATTACTGGTCTTTACCTTTAATAGAGGTGCTATTATTAAAAGCATGTGAATTAAATGGCTGGTTACACGGGGGTTCAAGAGAACAACAAAAACATGGATATTGATTTGAAATACATTAATGTACACATGTCTATTAGGAGAGGACGGGCAAAACAAACAGACAAACTTAAGCATACAAATTCATGAAAAATAAAATAAAATCTTAGTGGGGTAGCTCGACCCCAAGGCCCTCTCAGAGCTACGCCCATGGGAACGTTCACATGTCATCGTGATTGACTTTCAAAGACATTTCTTATTCAAAGCCTAGAGTGCAGAGACCTTATACACATATACGGTCACCCGCCAATACGGCTGTTTAAAGTACCTCTTAACAGTGAGGAAACTTGAACATTTGGAAAATGTTCCCGAGTATGTTAGTACTCAACCGTCTTGTTAAAAAAAAAAAAAAAAAGAGTTCTGCACACATTCTGGCTTTTAAGACCCCGTTGATGCACTCCGCTCTTGTAGACAGTTGTAAAAAAGGCACCGCCGTCTTGTGAACATCCCTATCACCACCACAGATCATTAGGAAAGTGTCTGGATCCTTATGATCACAACACGTGTAAAAAATAAGTGGAAAATTCATAGCGTCTGTTTGTGTGCGGGTGTGTTTGTGTGTCCATTGGAGCTTTTAGGACATTTTGAATAGGGGGGGGGGGGGCGTACCGGAAGAAAGTACGAAACATCATTATTTATTGTTGGCGGGTATATATGTGTATGTATGTACACCTGTATACTTGGAAGAAATACCTAAACTCAACTTTTTCTTTAAAAGACACTGATGATAAGCATCGAGATAGAAGGTCGAACGTTAGAGAGAGTGAGCAGTTACAAGTATCTGGGACAAACTTTGAAAATGGAGGACACCACAAAAGAAGAAGTTATGATAAGAGTAAAAGCAGGATGGATGAACTTTGGAAGATACAAAGACATGTTGACCGATAAAAACATACCCATGTCACTAAGAAGAAGAATGTTCAACCAATGCATTCTAACATGACATATGGATCAGAAACATGGTCCTTGACAAAGGATCTAGAACAGAAGCTTGTGACTACTCAACGAGCTATGGAGAGAAAGATGTCGCATTTATCTCTGCGAGAAAAAAATCAACCACAAAGTCATACACCAGAAAACAAAGGTTAAAGACATCATGGAGAAAGTCAGAGAATCAAAGTGGAGATGGGCTGGGCATGTAGCAAGACTTCAGGACAATAGATGGACAAATCGTTTAACATAATGGCAACCAAGGATGGGAAAGAGAAGAAGAGGAAGGCAGAAGAAAAGATGGAGAGATGACCTAACGTCATACATGGGAACGGCCGCTTGGACTAGGACAGCTAGAGACAGAAGAGAATGGAAATTTCATGAGGAGGGCTATGTCCAACGTCTGGATGAACTATAGCCTGAAAGATAGATAGATAGATGATAAGCATGTTCGAACACAACAGTAACAACATCCATAACAAGATCAAACAACAACACATGACCGTCAAGGTCACTATCATACTCCGTCAATGTCGTGTTCATCTTTTATCCCATCATTTTGATAAGCATGATTAAAAAAAAGGTGAGGTATTGTCGATGTTTTTCCTTGGTGGCCTATGTTGTTTGGTTTACAGACACAGACCCTGGTCAACCGAAATAGGATGGATAGGTAACAAAACTATAACACTATGTGGACTTCACGGTTGATGCATTCCATAAGCCCTTTGATATAGCTGCTCCTGGCACAGTCAGAGGCTGACACGTTAGGTTTGTCACAAGGCTTTGTGGAATTGTACTTAAGTGCCAAAATAGAGTCTGTTCCTGCAGACTGTGATCGACGTTTAACTGTTCTTCGAGGACTTTTGAAGTAACAAGTCTCTTATTTCAGGTTTCCGTTTGAAGTTAATAACCTCTTTTATCAATGACAATATGTCTAGCCTCAAAAAAATGGGAAACAACTTGTCTTTGTTTGTGTTAAATTGCAACAGATGAGATCTGAATATGCACTATGCTCATTAGGATTGTTCCATTTGTTGTGCATTGTCTTAGCTCCGCGAATCGGACGCGAAAGCAAGTAATAGGAAATACCCTAAATTGTAATGCATGAATTTCGTTTTTTAACATAACAAACATGTTTTAAAAATGGGTTCAAGTATGTAAGCCAATGAAAAGCGTCGACAAAGATCACGTGTGCGTGCATTCAAGTTTACCAATTGCACGGGGAGTGCATTTTGGTGTTAA
Source organism: Strongylocentrotus droebachiensis (assembly GCA_035222895.1). NCBI lineage: Eukaryota > Metazoa > Echinodermata > Echinoidea > Camarodonta > Strongylocentrotidae > Strongylocentrotus > Strongylocentrotus droebachiensis. The sequence goes on along the minus strand of JAVYIG010002466.1, from coordinate 15,070 downwards.
CAACTGTAATTGTGTTGACTTTATACTCATATTGTAGACCCATCTTACAAAACTAATAATACATGTTTTTAGCTCGTGCATTAGTGATATCATGGACCTAATACAGATGTACTAATAATGAGAGTCTTTCTTCGATCACATCATGACCACCGCCACCTGACCATGTGTATGTTGATTAGGACATTCACTTGAAGCGACAATGTCGATTATGTAATCACGCACCATCACAGACAAAAGAACCTTTTACATTTCTCCAGATTCTTTTCGCTGGGCCAGGAAAAGTATCGTGACTTAAGACCAGTTAGAAGAGCAGTGAACCCCAAATTTTGACAATTTGTGTGATATCAGATTGATTATTAAAGAAGTGGACACCGGTGGACATACATCTGGACCCCCAAACTTTGAAAAATACATAATCTTTACTGTCCTATTACCTCGGAAATGGATAGGATAAGTTTTAAAATGAAAGTTTAAAATCATTGTGTTACAGCAACATTTTCAGATTTTTCTTGTAAACTAATTTCCTATTCAAACTTCATATACGTCAATAATTATGTACTCCACAACTGCACACGCATTTCCGTGATTTTAAGCGATTCAGTTTCTTTTGCGTAGGCATAGTGTTTATTTCTTCAAGGCACAGTTTGGGTTTTATTGCTGACTGGCGGCGGTCGTGATGAGATCAAAGCCTAGAAGCATGTTTGGAATGTCATTATGATACTTTTGACAGAGTCAGGTGCATGAATATATTATAGTACCGATCAGTGTCCATTTGTAGTAGGTCCATGGTGATATGGACTGCACTTGGTTAAGTCACATTGAGACGGAATGATGAACTCGACAAGTCTCTTTTATTATCCCAATGTGACCTAACTTGCGTGCAGTGACTATCAGTTTTGCACTTGCAAACATATATTATTTGTATTATTCACCTCCAAAAAAAATCCCCCCTGTGCATTTATAGTAATTTCAACCCCTGCCTGCGGCCTCGGTAAAATACGTCATTGCCCTTAAAATTGGAATGTATTTTGTTTGCCTTCCTCTCTTCATTAAGTAAATATGACAATACGATTAATTCTTCTTATAGACATACAGCTTACATCTTCTCAGACCTGTATTGATCTTACACAGTTCTATGAAGTTATAAACTCTATTTTATAGCAAGAATAAATTATGTTGTCACAATCACTTCAGGAACAGAAGGCAATACCAACGAAATCCTAAAGTGCAAAAGACTGAGCAGTGCCCCATGTGAGGATCGAACTCACGACCTTCAGATTATGAGACTGACGCGCTGCCTACTGCGCTAACGAGGCTGCTTCGTTTCTATATTTGTCGGCTTACATATTTAATTGTATTGACCACAATGTTTGTATAACATTGTATTCGTATTATTTTAATAATTTTGTTTTTGAAGCTCTATATGTATCCAAAATATAGCAAGACAGGAGAAAATAAAATACAAAGTAAACACATGTTTCACAATTTAAGATTCTTACATCATGGATCTCGCTAACTGCGACAGATAGATCATAGGTTAGTAATGAACTTCCAAATTGCAATCTCTTCTATTCCAATGTCAATATTATTACACTTAGTTTACAATCATTCATCATGAAATATATGGGGTACGCCTGGTACAGAAGGATGTAACTTGCACAGCTATCAACATGATCAGGATTGTTATATTTGAAATCAATCGCTTCAAAGTTAAGTGCAAGGCTGCCAACAAGTAACTGTTTTACGTTTTTATAGTGTCCATTACACAATTTTCCACTCTGATATAATGATCGTTATCCCAATTTACGTTGCTATGGAACATGATACCTTCTTTTATCAATGGCATTTAATCTAGCCTCAAGAATGGGAAACACATTGTCTTTGCTGATGTTAGCTTGCAATATATGAGATCTGAATATGCACTATGCTCACTAGACTTGTTGCCATTTTATTTGATTAATATCTATATTATTTCAGTTACTTTACAATCTTTCATAACGAAATATAGGGGAAACGCCTGGTACAGAAGGTTGTAGCATGCTCAACCTCAACAATCAACAATTATCATGATCAAGATTGTTACATTGGACTCAATTGCTTCAAAGTAAAGTGCAAGGCTGCCAACAAGTAACTGTTTCACATTATTATAGGTCCCATTATAACATTTTCCAGCACTCTGATATAATGATCATTATCCCAATTTACGTTGCTATGCAACTTTGGTGCTTAGCAACAATAAACGCAACCAGTAACCACTGAACGCAATAGAAAACCCCTCTCCGCCTTCATATAAAACGCGTTGAAATGTTACCGCAAATTATCATATTATTTCGGGTGGAAATCGAGCTTTATTATCCATCATCTCGCATTTCTTCTAGCCAACTCCGCCGTATTTATTTACGTTAAAGAGAAGGCCGAGTTCAGGTAATAGTGGACAAATAATGATGCACATTCCCTTTCTTTTTTAGTTTCCTAAAGAAGGATTTCCTGGTTTACAATTTTGGACCATATATTTGTATGCAATGTGACTTACAATGTATTTGTGCAGTGCTATTCACTATTTGTATTTTTTTTTGAATACTTACTCTTTCGACGATTTAAGACCTGAAAAAAAAAATTAGTCTCCAGCACTACATATCGTCTGTTTTGAACCAGGGGCCTGTTTTCATAAAACTTGATACAATAACTGTTATAAGCTACTGAAATCATGGCATCTGATTGGCTGAAAAGAAATTTAGCATGTGTTATTAATTAAAATTGTATGAAACAGGGCCAAAAGGAAGTTATTTCTATAATGTAAAATAAGGATTCTTTCTCCAAATAGCCGATACTTCTTTTTTCGGTGATTTATTTCAAATTGGAATCAACGGACCAAACTTCGACTTTTCCTTGAAACACCGGCATCATTTCATGCGATTTGTTGTAAAACGAAACGTAGTTATGCCGAATTCGATTGACTTCATGAATGCCGCAGTAATCCTTGAACTTCAGAAGTGAATGAAAGAATTTTGATTGGAAAGCCTATAATCGAATTCTGACGACCTTTTTTTCTTCCTTCACGTGGTCAACATGTCAACAATGGATGCAAGGAGGTTTCGACTGGTTGTTTGGGTGATAATCCCATTACAGAAACTCATTCCAAGACCAGTATATTTGTTGTGCCCTTGAATTAATACATATCGGTCTTATATTGGAGTACTTATAGCGATAATGAAAGTTTCGTTAAAATCACCTTTAAAATGCACAAGACAAAATATGTTAGAAGTCGAATGAGAGAAAATAACAAAAATAAAATTGTTTTATCATGCCTTACGGTGTTGCATGTGAATTATTTTACTTAATAATTCACAAATCTTAATGCTATTTTATTTGTATTTTTATTAGTTTTTTTCTTTCTTGGGGGATATTTATATTTCTCTTCTTTAGCCACTCTGGATAATGGAATATCAATCACGACATGTATGCACACAATTATCGTCACCATGGGTGGCACAGAGGTTATGTTTATTCTATAAAACTCTTGTTATCATATTTCATAGCATTAGACAGATGCATGAGAATAAATGAAATATTAGTTATGCATTTGGGCCTGTTACAGTGTCGGTATAATCAATTATTAAATGTTTGGGTAAATAATTACCTTTTTACTCATGGATAATACCATTGGTATCCATATCTTTCTATTTTCACACCTTTCCTTTTTCGTTCCATCAACTCTCTTATTTTTAACCGTTATCAACCGCCCCTACCCCATGAGTACAGGAGTACCATTCTGATAATTGACTTTTGTATTTAAGATAATCTTATTATCATGACAAGTTTTGTTGTTCAAAGGGCGATTTGATATCATAATGGGAGATTTGATATGCTTTGATTTGTTTTTTATCATAGGCGATCTGATGTTGACTTTCTCTCTTTCTATATGTTCTCTACTCATCTACCCACCTCCTATGCCTACCTTCATTTGGTCCTCTTTAACTATCTCGCTCTACCCGCATCCTGATCATACAATACGTATTTCACGTAACCTACCCAACTAAAGCTGTTATGAATGTATTTTATTACTACTGTAACTGTCTATGACTATGATTATTTCTTGTTTAAATTAATTAATAAACTGTTACCAGTTAAAAACAAATTTCCGAATGGATAACAAATGCCTAATTTCAATTTGAAGTTGGGAGGGGGATTGACGCTCCTCACCCCTCCTTTGAGCGACAGCCTGACTGTCTCCTCCAATACATTGCCAGTGTCCAGACATGCGGCAGACAGCATCACACACTTGAAATGACTCCTCATAAATAACATATTTGGGGATCATATTGGACATGTCTTCCTAGTATCCCGCTGCTCCGTTTTTAAGTTCTGTATCATTTCATTTCCTTCCTGCCGCGAGTGAGCCATGAATCTTGGTCTATTAATATATCACCTGCCATTGCATTAAATATGCATACTTACACGGGAGTCGCTAGCGGACCACCCCCCCCCCCCCCCTCCTCCTCTCCTTCCAGCATTTCTGCCGGTTAAATTAGTGATCTTTCGAACCATCTTCAGCAAATGTAGAAACATTGATAATGTTTAATTTTGTTTTTAGTTTGTGTGTTTATTTGTCTAATGACTTTATGGAACGCAACATTTTCTGCAACCTTACCCCCCCCCCCCAGGTCAGAAGCAAAGGTTGTAAGAATGCCTCTTCTTAATCAAAGCACACCACCGAAATCGTGAGGAGTTTTAGGTGCGATTCGATTCCTCTAAAGGACCAATCGACTATCTAAAACTCATTTTAAATTGGTTCATTTGATGAAAGCAGTCTGGAATTTTTTTCAGGGAACAGAGTTACCTCAATATGGTCTTCTGAAGGGGAAACGCAATTCCAAAATAAGGCGGACAAGAAAGGGGAAATGATCATAAGGTTTTTCGAGTGCACCTGGGAGTCGAAAATATTGAAAGGCGTCGGGAAACATTGGATGTACTGCAGGCACGGCAGTTCAGGATTGCACCACAACACGACACCACCCGCACGGCGCGGTGTACCCCTCCCTTACCCTAACAATGCCCCGACCCACTTTGTTTTTTGGGGTATCCAAATATATATTCCATATTTTTTCCGTGTGTCGGGTTTCCGACATGTCATTAAACAATATGACTTCATAAACCACTGTCCTTAATAAATTTATGAGCAATTCAACCCACCCACCTCATTTGTGGTGTTTCCATAATTGAATAAACATTACCAGGTATTCCAGACTGGCAACGTCTGCTTATTGAGTAACGCAATCATAATTATAATAACAACCCGGTATTGGTATGGCAATGGGTAAAATAATATTTGTACACAGATGATGCATCATTGACCAAACGTCGTAAATTGTAGTTAATGAGGTGTAGTTAGAGCCGCCGTGTCGCGTGTCGAAAATTGCATGGTTTCTGATCGCAGACAAGTAGCTATAGTAGACATAAACATGATAAATAAAAGCATTATATTGGCAATGACTTTGGGGGTTTATCCATGCCACTCTTACATAGTTACAACCTTTTTTAACTGTCGTATTTATATGTATCATCGGTTCTATCCCTCTTTACCTTTCTATATACAACTGTACATGGACAATAGACCTGATACCTCATTGTACATGTACATGTGCACTACTGGAATTCTTCTCCCCACCCTCTCTCCCCCTCTCCCTCTCCCGTACCCCCCCCCCCCCCTCACACACACACACACACCCGCCCGGTATCCGCCACTGTTGTAATAACTACGATATAAATGTTTCAACTCATGTTGATTCAAGCGTGACAGGGAAGAGCCATTCGTCGTATAAATTGCTCTGGGTGCTCAATTACCAGTGACCAAATGTCACGGATGAGACACAATGATTGTCTTTTCCATTTGTCAGTCTGTCTGTTTATGTTCAAAATGACACGGGTATTGGAGTACAACAAAAAATACACAAATATAATTGAGTGTTAAAGACGGGTCATAGACAGATGTACACAAATATATTTTCTTCAAGGAAGAATAATAACACTGGTCACCTTTCGAGCATGAAATATGAGTGCCAATTAAAAATGGTGATAGTTACAAAGATCTGTTGAACTTCTGGAGACAGTTGTTTACTTCTGACGGCCGATCAGGGAGGGGAGGGAGGGGGATGTATGATATTGTATCTCGCTATAATCAGTTGTCACAACTTGGCGTATATTCTTTTATTTTGTACTTGCCCAACAGTAGACGCCGAACTATGCCCAATTCGAACTCGGTTGGCAAAACTCTCTCATAATCAATAGCTTTGATTTCGCTATAAACCTTGTCTAGTTATAGGTCATGGTCTTTTGATAATCTATTGATTATGATATTAATTGTTTGTCGATAGCTTAAAGATGCCTTATATGCCTTTCTCTAAGTCATGCATGATCATACTGAATGTACAGTGGTATATAGTGATTTATTCGCTTTCGCAAACTTGATGGTTCGGAGCCTGCATGGCACTAGTTTCCCTTGGCGATTACGACATTAATCTCCATTCGCCGCTCCTCACCCAGGTGTAAACATGGTACCTGTTTTGTGTAAACGCTACATGATATTAGGTTGTTGTGCTGTAAGCCAATTATACGATTCAAGGAGTTTTTAGTCTATAGATGCAAGTTGCAAGTTAAAAGGTGCGATGTGTATGCAACATATCAACAGGTGTAGTATCAATATACATGAACCTACAAAAGGGCGTTTTGTAACACTAACAGTTTTCATAAAATATCAACACTATTTACATGGACCTTAGCGATACACACATTGGAGCGTATTTCATGTTAGCATGTAAGTCGTTATTGCAAATAGGCTTCTTCTTTTTGTCTAATACGAAATAAGATACTAGCGTTAGTGATCAATCTTTGCGCAATATAATGTGAGAAATGTAGCTGCAAATGGGATTTCGTCATTATTACACCTCCCATTTAAACCTCCCATACATCTCCCGACGTATATTATTCTACTGACATTCGAGTATGGTAATTACTGGTGACAAATTGCTAGCGACTCCCTCCCCAGCGGCATCGCCGTGCCTTTCCGGAGTAACGCAGACGGAAAACAATTTGATTTGTTTAACATTTTAGCCATAACGCGTGACTTTACCCGCAAACAATCGCTTGTGCGACGCATAAATCACACCGCATATTGCTTGCATCGTCGGTAGAGGGTCTTTGGCTGTTTCATAAGTGCCTGCGCAAGAGTTATAAGCTAATTTTAAAGGATATACACGCGTAAATCATTAACATTTGCTTATAATTCTGCATTCGCGGGCCTGCTTGAATGCTTGCAAGTCCTCGAAACCGCTTAACCGGGCACGGTCCTCGTTTAGTGGTGTGTTTGTCCGTTGAACATGCAAAGGAGTCGTAATTCCCAAATTAAGGAGCACTGTTTTAATGACATTTTCAAAGGTTAGAGCAAGGAGGTAGGAGATCTAAGGTTATACACTCTGAAAATTTTCTACTGTGTAATATTTGGCCAAACGACATTGAGGAGTAAATATTGAAAGGGTTGTGATTGCTTTTTTTTTTCTTTCTTCATTTACCTCATTTTTATTTTACGTCTTTATTTATTTCATTTTTAGGGAAACGATCGACATTTTCGCTCTCTGTCAGTCCCCCATCCCGGCCCCAACTCTCTTTCTCTCTCTCTCTCTCTCTTGATATCTCCTTCTCCCGCCCTTTCTCACTCTCTCTCTCTCTCTTTCCCTCTCTCCCTCTCTCTTTCTCTCCCTCTCTCCCTCTCTCTTTCTCTCTGTCTCTGTCTCTCTCTGTCTCTTTTATACTTTTCAATTCAATTTTGAACATAGATGTCGTCCTAACAAGAGTGGATGCTGCAAACCCGGGCATTATATTATAAGACATCAATATGCAGCAAAAACAAACGCGTCATTTTATACCAAATTACCGCTCCGCGTAAAGGCCATTAGGGGAATTACTGGCAAATTGAAAGCTCAAATATTCCCGTAACAACGAGTTCATAATTAAATTCATTATTGTAAAAAGGGGAATGGTAAGATATAGGATAACTTCTAGAAAAAACGAGATTGACATGCTACATAGTGAAATTATTTGCTTTGGCAAAGTTTTTCGTTTTGAAAGCGCTTTACCATCATAATTTTGGTATAATATAACGTACACAATGTTTGGGTTCTTCCCTTCTTTATTTTGTTTATATATTTTTGTTTATTTCATTTTCTAAATAACGTCATGTTTTGTTTCTTTGTTTGCTTGATTTTTTTTTTTTTTAATGTTGTTTATTCCAAGTAGAAGATGGCTGATGGCCTAATATTGAGTTTGTATGTTGTTCTATGTTGCTTTTTACACTTGACTTGATGTTATGTTTATTTTGGTGATGACCCTGACAAGCAAATTTTCGTTATCCCAAAACATACTAATTTAGGCCCTTCTTTCCATTTGTGGGGAGGGATTAAATCAAATCAATATATAATTTCTTCCCGCAGTGGACATTATGAAGGTCACCCACAAATTAGATAATCACGACAAGCTCTCAGATCTTCTCGGTAAATTAAATGTGGATTTCGAAATCGCGTTTAGATGAGGGTTTCTCACATAACCCCTGAATCACAATAACATTGAGAAGAAGAGGTCTACATACACTTGCGTACTAATAATACTTGTAGCTTCAGATATGAGACTGCGCCCATTTTGTTTTGTTTATCCACTGATATGCTAGCACTACAGCATAATCAGAACCGAGCTTTAAAAGAAATTAATTACATGTTATTTTTGTGATAGGGGATTCAATGATGACACGCCTCTGAGCCTCATTTCATAACAAAATTGCTTACTAGTAACAAGATTATAAGCTACTGAAATCAGCGCATTGGATTGGCTAAGAGCGCATTTGCTCTAAATACATGTCAATTGTTAATTATAGAAGGTTTTGTGACACCAGGCCCCGGAGTATTCCTGTCCGGTGAGTTTTATTGTAAAAAGACAATCCCAAGAGAAGAGCTTCTCATTTTGATAGGCTCTGAGTGACATGTTCGGTTTGAAATTTGATTGTAATCCAATCAAGTCGCTCGCTCTTGCTGCTAACAAGTAGTGTGGCCTCGACACGCTAGGCAATAAACAAAATCAGATTCGTTCAAAATAAGAAAGCGAGATGCCCCTCTATCGCCTCATTGTCATCAGTGGCGTAGAGATGGGAGTGCCCCCACCCCCACCCCTCCCTCCGCCGTACATAGGCTTTATTAGGGACTTTTAGATTTGCACGTCGACATAGTGGACTGCTACGTGAGACGTCCGTTAAAGGCACTGGCAGTCACAGTGCCTTAAAATGACGTCACACGTAGCAGTCCACTATAACATCTACGAAGTGTGTACACACATAATTACGTTTTTGTGCCCAGTCGAGACTCTTCCGGCGATTCCTTTTTGGAAAACAAGGGGTTTTACAAGGTCCAAGGTTGAAGTTGACAATTCGATCAATGACAGTTGGAAACTCGGGAAAATTCGTGCCTGACCTTTGTGTCATATACTATTAAACAAAAAAATAATTGTTTGTATTGATTCATTTATTATACAAATAAGGTACTGTTGCGAGTGTGTTAGCGCAGGACCAGTGGACGAAGTTTAGTCAGTGCACAGAACTGATAACGCACGAGCCCGCAGGGCAAGTGCGTCATCGATATCGCACTGACTAGAGTGAGTGCACTGGAACTGCCCTAACACACGAGCGAAACAGTGCATTAGGCCAAATAAAAAAAAAAAAATGTTTAGCGTCCTGTTTTTTCGAAAAATAGGAAGGAGGAGGCCCTTTTTTTTTTTTCAAGATGGCCGCTCAAAATGGCCCCTCGGTACATTTTCCCTGACAGTCGGGCTATTTTTCAAGATGGCCGCCGACATTTTTTTTTCTTTTTTTAATCAGAAATAGATCCATTTTAGCAGTGTTTTTCATGTTTTTTTTTCTTTAAAAAAATAAATATAACAAATAAAAACAAATCCCCCCCCAAAAAAAAAAAAAAAAATTCAAAAAAAAAAAAAAAAAAATAGGAGGCGGCCCCCAAAAAGGAAGCGGGCGGGGACGCTTAACATGTATATTTGTTTACATGGCCATATTTGTTTTGTAAGACGGGTCGGCAATACATTCTTACAATATAGTCTAGATCTTAGGTGTAGATAGATAGATCTAACTAGACATAACCTAGATTGTTATAGATCTAGATCTATGAATTGAAAATTACGCACACAAAAAATTGGCTGAATTACGCGAAAGCGATATTGGCAGGAATCGAGCGTGTGTCATCAAAAAACGAATGCACGCCCACGTGATGTCAATTGACCAATCGGATTGCTTAGATTCTAGAACCCGTTTCATCATACTTAATAATGAATGAATACATACATACAGTAATGTATCTATATCTCATTTTGTATTAATTGTATTATTACTGGAGGGATGGGGGAGCTTTCAAAACAATATTAGGACTTTAACATGTTTAAGCGAGGATTACAAAAATGATCTCTAAACACACATACCTGCTTGTTGCCAAATCTAGATGCTCCTGTACAATCCAATTTAAAAAATGAGAGCATGGTAATTGCCATATATCCTCACTCGAGGAACCAATTTGTCATAGAATTGTCTCCCTAACTAGCGTAACATTTACTTATATCAATATGCCTTTCTTCTTGTTAGATCCACTGTTCTATACATGTGGGTGTACATGAGACATGGTGTTGGATTATTTTCTCCAGACACCACCGTCATTTTCCCTCGGATATGTTCTTCTATTTTTGTTTGTATTTTGTTATTATTATTTTGTATCGTTTTTTGGCGCTCTGCCATTTTCCTGTTGATCTTTTTAGGATTTGTATCCAGGGCATGGATCATTGTGGGTGGTGAATATTAATGGTAAAGGGGATTTCCATTGTGATAATTAGTCGGTATCAACGAAAGAAGGAAAACGAGAGAAACAAATGAGTGAAAGTTAGAGCAATTAAAAGTAGAAAAGTTGTGAACTCTTCAAGTTGTCAACAAATTTGCTCAGCATCGAATTGTCATTAACTTTCATTTTCTAAGTTATTGATGACGGAATAAATCGGTTTCATACTGGGGTTGTATCGAAACATATTTGTTTAATAATTACATGTAGGGAACTTGTTTAATTGCAGATTTTCTTTAGGCTAAATATTTATATTTTTTCAGTACAGAGAAAATGGGAGAAAACCTCGCAAGAGGCGTCGCAGAGTTGTAAGTTTGTGTTTGACTGATCACAACTTCAAATATTCAGAACTTACTTATTCTTAATTATGTTTTGCTCAAGCTTTCATTAACCTGTTCCTATCTTTTTTTCTGCTCTTATTAATATTGATAATAATAATAATAATGGAAGGCATATAGGCTATATGTATTAGAATTCTATTCTGAGGCGCATAAATGAAATATTACCCCTGCTTTAGTCTAGCTGCCATTACTCGCTCTATAGCATTTCAAGGAATTAATTCATGCCAGATACCCATTTACCTCACCTGGGTCGAGTGTGGCAAATTGTAGATACATGCCTTGCCAAATGACATTGGTGCTTTGTCGGGGATCGAACCAGGACCTTCGAAATTCAAGTCAAGTGCTTAAACCATTCGATTACGGCACTTCTACAAAGTTAATATCAGGGTGGACTTCCCTTTTAATTTTACTTTGAGTCGACTATACACTTTCATTCATTAGCGAGTTTTTTGTTGTTGTTTTTTTGTTGGGGGGGGGGGGGCAAAATCAATGTGCAGTCGTTTCACTTTGGATAATTAGATAATTCATTAGATTACCACTTATCTGATATCGACACATCAATTAAAACGTCAAATGATCACTTATAAAATGTGTCGGCTTTAAAAGACGGTTGAATGTTTAAACATCCTGCAAAGCGATCGCATTCCGTATTGATGTTTCCCGCTATATTATCGAGCGAGGCTGAATTAATCTTGATTTATTTTGAGATTTGGGTCAAAGCATTCGTCTCTCCTTTTTAATGTTGTATAAATTTACCAAGTGCTCCAGAAGAGCATTTTCAAAACCATGTCGGGATATTAAATTTGACGCGTAGACAGATGCACTTTCATTTAAATTGCGTATGAACATGATGAACGCTCGATCAAATGACAACTTCATGAAAAAAACGAGAACAATTTAAATCCAACACCACTTTGAAACCGTGCTAAGCACTAAATCCACTTACAAGCAAATATCTTTTTACAGCGAGGCTTCCATCCCAAATTATATAGTTATTAACACTCTGAGCACTTATATCGAAAGCAATCAAATTTGATTATTTTCTCCTGGCTTGCTCAGCAGCGGATATATTGGTGTAGGACATGATGAAATCCATTTTAGTTTTATGACGGTGGTAAATAAATGATTTGCAATTGTATCACGAACATGCAGTATGCGGAATGCGAAAAATCCTTTCTGTTGCAATCAATTTCTGGTTCTTGTTTTTCTTGACAAATTGTTTTGATGTTCATGAGACTAGAGTTCGATGTACAGACGCTTTACATGTTTTAAGAACAGACTCGTGATATGTCTGTCTGATTTCTTTTAACGAGTAGGATGCGATCATAGCGAGTTTTATTTAACTCAATTTTCGCCTCATCCCTCCTCCCCAGCAGGACTGGAATTGGGGGCTGGTGGGACAACTGAGCAGGGATATGTGCATTGGCGTAGCCAGGAGGACGGAGGGGGCACCCCCATTGATCCGCAAAAAAGCAGGAAAATGTGGTAGACGGTGAAATAATGGGGGAAGGGAATTATGTCAGCTTGAATAAAAGGTGACAGTACCCCTCTGCACAATTGATTTGGCTATTGTCTTCGTCAAAGATCGAGGGCTAAGTTTTGGGTTGACATTTCGGTTCTTGGTTTAGCATTGTTGGAAAGCAGGCCTTGCGGCTTGAATGGGACCACCCTGCTTTTTATAAAGAAGACATGAATAAATAAATAAATTAATTGTTCTTAATATGGTTAAGGTGTTAATTTGAACCCTCGATCAGATGCTTGATCCTGGGTTTTAGGACTAAGGACTTAAGTTTGTGTCGGGTATATTCCTTATGACGACACACCCTCTCACCCCTCCCCTCACAAGATTGACTTGTTCGCTTTCACCCCATCAACCTAGGGAGGCCGATGCCCCTCTCGTAGCAGGAGCCATGCTACTTTACAAAGCGAGATGAATCAATTACCTGGGTGATAATATTGTGCCACACCTGGTTTCCACGTGGATACCTATTTTTAAGCCCGTAAACGCCAGTGGCGTAGCCCCCCTTCCCAAACGAAAAAAAAAAAAATAAAGAAAATACTGGGACACCGATTGAAAAATGAAGATAATGAAAGAGAGAGGTCTATTAATTTTCACAATTGAGGTTCATTATACAAAAAACAAATAGTTGGCGATAAAAGTCGAATTGGCTGATTGCTATATAATGCTAAATACAACAACAACAACAACAACAACGACGACGACAGTGGCGTACCATGTATGGGGGCGATTCAAAGTATCCTCCACCCGGCAAATAATTGATCCTGTGTAATTAAAGACCCACAAGTGGAATGTAGGGCAGCAAAAATGAGAGGTTTATTTCACTTGTTATTTTCCTTCTTCTTCTACTACTTCTTCTTGTTAATCATCATAATCTTCTTCTCCTTCACCTTCTTCTCCTTTCCTTCTCTTTCTTCGTGTTGTTTTTTAACTCGGTTTAATTTTCTGTTCTTTCAGGATTCAAAACTTTAGTAGTAGTAGAAAATGCGGGTATTATACAGAATATCTGTCTTCGCTTGAGGATAATGGCGGTTTTACGCCAATAACACATGGACACCACATGTTTAACGTGTTTTTCCTTCACGTAGGGTTAGGGCGAACCACGTGACCTGGAACATCGACGTCAACATTGCATGTGACAGGTTTGAAAGGTATTGAACGGTGCCCCATAGTTTCGGTGAAAAAACATGGAAGAAAAAGAAAGAAAAACAGAGCCCCATGAAAATCGACGTTCGAAATATTTAACCTCCCTGCCTCCCAGTGTGTTGCCTATAATATAAAGTTGAAGACGACACAGCAGAACTCAAAAGATAAACTTATCCTATTCAAGCTTGCTTTCATGTAGGTCCAATCATATTTATCCTAGTTAAATCAGTACTCTATATTGACCAGTTATCTTTATGTTATTTACGATGTATTATTGATTGTTATGTTATCACACAAAAAATAACTTTTACTTTATTTTGAAATGTATATTTATGTAACATGAGAAATATGAAGAAAAAACTGAAATGAAATGAAATGTCAGTATGGTGGTGGTGTTGGTGGTTATTTTACCTGACTGCTAAGAAAGCATAAATGCTTGTAAGTAAGCAACCAGACGGCCGACGGCTTTAGGTCCTCTCCGAGGGGCCTTAGTATACGCAGCTAAACTATATTTTATACTTCATGTAACTCTTTGCTCACTGTTTCTTTCTATCTTGTCTCCACTGCTCTAGCCGCCTCCTCTGCCTACCTTTTATCCTCTTCTACTCTCTCCCTCTATCTGCATCCTCGTCTGATGTCTATGATTATTTCTTTTTGTAAATTGATCTGGAAACTTTCACCAGGGAAGAACGAATTTCCGAATGAATAATAAGTGCCTAATTTCAATCTTGACAATGGTTGACTCTTACAGAATTGTACGAATGTTGAAGAAAAAAAATGTAGGCCTCTTTGAAGAAATAAATCCGAAACGCAATGCACCCAAACATCCTGTTTCATTTGCTGTTTGCCAACATGTTTATCGTGGTTGTATAATCATTTATTCTCAAAATTGATATGTCAACATTTTATTCAATCAGTAAATGGAATCGTTTGATAAGGACTTATTGTATATGTTTATTTAAAGGATTATGGAAAAAGTCGAGAAAAATTTGCTGTTGTAATGTAAATCGTTCGACCCACTTCATACAGTCGCATCGACAGCAATGGCATTGATATCGTTTCATTTGAATGGTCTATTTGGAATTACGCCGAGGGGAGAAAGGGGAAACGTTGTGTCGTCGGGCTGAAAC
>JAVYIG010002465.1:0-246458 GCA_035222895.1 Strongylocentrotus droebachiensis | reverse complement strand
TATTCAACTGTTTGTTTCATAATATTTCTTTTGATTATTTTAAAATGTTTGATATTGTAAGCCCTTTTGTCAACAAGATTACTTAGTGTCATAATTGATGTTAAAAAGCAATACACGCCTTTACACGGACAACACATTATGCAATATGTAAATCTGTGCTTGCGAGTCATTTAATGTTAGCATGACAGATACATGTACCTCTTTATTCGACTGTTTGTTCATAATATTTCTATTGATTATTAAAAAATGTTTGATATTGTAAGCCCTTTTGTCAATAAGATTACTTAGTGTCATAGTTGATGCCAGAGAGAGTGTAGTTCAGTCAGTGATTTCTGGCGACAGTTGCTCCGGAGGCTTATCGGATTGGATGTGTGGGATTTCAAGAATTTATATTACTTCCTGATTTAGATCCAAGATGGTCAGTAATATCAAAATTGCAGATTTTTGTGGGCATTCATGTTGGAAACAAGGCCCAGCAAGTTGGCGGCCAGCCACACAACTGGCCACTAGACATTCTAACATGTTTTTTTCTTCAAATTATGAGATGTCAATATAATTTGCAATTTTTACACTCATATACAGGACCTTCATAGTCTTGATTTACATTTTTGAAATCCTTTATCTGATCCTTTAAAAAACGCTTTAAAAATCAAGCCATAGTCGCTGTCATAAGGTGTACAGTGGCATTAAGATATTATGGACCATATTCCACAAAAATTTGAACCTGTAGCTGGGTTTTAAGTCAAGCTAGTTTTAAATTGGGGGGGGGGGGGGGGGGGAGAGTCTCCATGTGCAGAAGCACCATGTGCACCAACTATTGTGCTTTTCTATACCATCGTATTTCCACAACAATAAAACAAGTAATTTCCTGTATACTGTGAAATATGGCCCCATCCCAGCACAGGTTTTAAATAAATTAGTAGAATACCAACTACTGTCCTTTGCTATACCATCACATTTCCACATCAATCAAATAACAGATACAGAACAAAAGTCATTTCCTGTATACTGTATATAGATATTTTATTACAAACTCGTCATCGTCCCTGTTTACAAAGAGTTGCACATGATACAAATCATCTTTTTTGTTTTTATTTACACAAACCTCATAAAATTGAGATCGAACACAAACTTTTTCATACATTTGTACAATTTACAAGACATGTACATTAGCACATTCCTTCCTGGGAATATATTACATTCTACAGAAACATGATCAATTCTATGGAGAAAATAAAAGACTTATCAATTATTATGTCATTTTTTTTAGTGCTACTAAGCAGAAAAATGTAATGTTTATCCATTTAATTTTGTGTACATAATTTCCCCTCATATTTATCACTAATTTCAAGTGCACTAATTTCAAGCATTCAAATACTTCAAGTAGGCTACTGAATCAAAAATGAAAAGCAACCCCCCCCCCCCCCCCCCCCCTCTCAAAAATGAAAAGTAAGAAAGAATCTTTCCTGTATTGTATTGATACATTTTTGCTTCTCTTTATTTACATTTGACTTATTTTGGGATACTTTCTTCCCATGAAAACAACATGAAATCACATTTGTTATTTCAGAATGGAGTGAGTTGCTCTACTAGTAAATTGTATAGGGTCCTACAATAAACAAAATCATTTTTTTTCCCTCTTTTTTTTCAAAGCTTGATGAAAAAAGTACATGCAATAGAATGAGAGTGTTGAGGTACAACAATACAGTACCAAACATCTTCAATTATGAACTGAGGAATTTGTCTATTACAATTCTTGAAAATCATAATAGGAATTTCTAGAATTTGATATGAATCAGTAATGGGCCCAGCCATAATACAATTAAGGATTGATCTGAATGCTACAGCAGAAAAAAAAGTTAATAAATTACAATAATGTTCAACTATTAAAAGCAGCATAATTGCACCCTTTTACAAATCAACAAATACATAATGTACATACAAAATAAGGGACGGTCCCATCTTAAAGGGAAGGACTTGTATTTAGCTTGTCATTTCTTCAGCTATTGTGGTACATCTATGTGACACGTTTGCTCAAAATAACAAATGCACATTAGTCTTTGAAATGATCAATATAAGTGGTTAAATTAAATCATGAATTATATAAACTTTGATTAAAGTAATCACAGTAGTAACATAGTAATACTGTACATCATGTAACTGTAGATTATAGTCCCGGGTGTACTGTTTAAGATAAAACTCCTAATGATATTGAGAATATATGACCCAGTCAAAAAATAAAACCAAAAGAATTTACACCATCGTTGATCAATAAATGCTTTGTACTGCAGCCTTTGTCGCTAATACTGTTGCGAGTACAGATTAACTCTGCATAACTTGTACAAATTTTACTTCGGTCAAATCAATTTTTTGAAGCAAACTAAGCGAAACGTGTTATTTTACACTTCTATGTTTTTCCTGTCCCAACAGATTCTACTTAATATGCAGATTGAACTGTATTTCCAGAATATTCCACTACACTACACACAAGAAAACCAGTGCCAATGATTTCTATCATTATTTTCTTCTAAGCAGCTACATTTTTATCTTAGTGGAATGTACAACATCAAGCATGTATGTGAAATGGACTGTAGTTAATTACAACCACATAAATAAAGAAGGAAATCGACACTGTAGTTAATTACACATGAAAGATATGACTGATGATTAACAAAGTTTGCACACATGTAGCCTTCAATTTTTTGCAAATGCACAAACTAGAAGAACATATCTATACAATGCATTTATACATAGGGTTATACATATATCAACAAATTTGAATGTAGAATATAATATTCTTAAAATTGAATTCCTTTCACAACATTGCAACACGATTCAGCACAGTCCAAGCTTATCAGCTGCTTACCAAAATAGTCTTACTGTTTATGCAAAAATTCAAATCTTCTTTCTGCTTCCATAATTTGTAGAAGCGTCGATAAAATGTTTGCATCCTTTGCATTGCATCTTTAACTTAAGGTGTAAATTAATCATTGAAGGCTTCAGTGTGCAAACTTTCTTAGTATCAGTTTCATCATTACAATACAGACATAACTCATACTGGTATACATATAATATTACATGGCAAGTTTTTCAAAAAAGAACCTTTGTCTATCCTCTTGTCTATATATCACAAAAAAACTACTGTAAATGTTGCGAAATCTCACACAAAATCATTTTTAACACCGAGCTGCACGATCACATTTGCATGTATTTTTGAAAGCGTGAATGGGAAGGTTTTCAATACAGTACAAGCTAGACTGAATGCAAAATCTTATCCACTTAAAAAAATAACAAATTAAGTTCTTTCCCTTTGTGCAAATCCTGTACACTTGCATGTAACTTACTGTAGTGTACAAGATTCCAAGTTTACAGCATTATATGGTCCAAAAGACAGATTAAAAAACTTTGTACATGGTGCATATTGAGATAGACCTTGGAATAAATTTGTTCATGATAGAAAATGAATGAAGAGTATAGAAGTAATCAGTGCAAAATTAGATTACAATAGAATGCTAATTTCAAAATATAAATGTGAAATCTAATCAATTCAACTTCACAAGGTGTCCTTGTCTTTCAATCAATACTTACAAAAAATATTCAATATGGATTCTATTAAAAATATTTGAAAATTAATCAAGAAATGAGAATTAATCAAGCACTACTTATGGAGTACGCACAAAAATATACTCAAAAATGGATTGTTTCAATTGTTTTGATAATTAATCAAGAAGAAATGAGAAATGTGACAAATTTATTACTTGTTGTCTTGTTGAGTATGCAAAATAATTCATATCAAATAAACAGAGGTTATAAAATATATCCTGTATAAATACTACATGTACATGTATATATTATATTTTCAGGTACAGACGTAGTTACCTGAACCACTATATACATACATCAACAAGAAAAAGTAGAGTATTAGACTGAAAATGACACACTCATGTATAGTAGTCGGCCATGTTTTGTTATGAAGAGCATATAGTATTGAGCTGTTGCACAAAGAACGTCGTATCTCTATCATGAAGAGAATTCAGAGCTACTTTTAAAGACACCATACTTTACCCTGCAATTGTACCAACTAATACCCAAAGAAACCAATTATTCTCTTTAAGATGCAGGTAAATTGTTTGCAAATCATTTGATCAACTGATCTTGTTTTTGTTTTTTGTGTGTTCTTTTTATATTAAAAAGGAACAAGACTCGCAGAAGTTTAATAGTATTCAGTTATTTTTGTCTCTGAATTTGGCATTGTTGACAAGAAAGGGAGAGAAGAGCAGGATGCTTTCACAAATAAGTCTTTCTAAGTTCTGCAGACGCAATTAATTTGATCAAGTTTTTTTCAAAGGAACAAGACTGGATGGCACATAGGTAAGCTTAGTACCGGTATTCAGTTATTTTTGTCTCAGAATTTGGCTGTATTGACAAGTAAGGGAGAAAGAGTCGGATGCTTTCATAAATTAAAATTCTGCAGGCACCCTTTCTGTTCCAGCATTGATAACATAGCAGCTTGCAAGCTTGCCATTCATCTATAATACATTTCACTTATTGGGGAGAAGGGAAAAGAACAGGACCCATTTCACAAAGCCTTTTTTCAATGACAAATGACAAAAATTAGTGACAAATCTGCTGATAACCAATCAGAAGCAAGGATTTCAGAAGCTTATGACAAAAAATTGTCATTTGTCACTGATGACAAGTTTCGTGAAATGGGGCCCAGGGGCCGTTTCACAAAGCCTTTTTTCAATGACAAATGATGAAAATCAGAGACAAATCTGTTGATAACCAATCAGAAGCAAGGATTTCTGAAGCTTATGACAAAAAATGTCATTTGTCGCTGATGACAAGTTTCGTGAAATGGGGTCCAGAACTCTCTATCTTGAGAGTCTCTCTCTCTCCTATGAGTTCTGTTTGCACGGTTCCTGTCCTAGCTGGTCACCTCCACTGGTCACCGCTGGTCACCGCTGGTCACCTCTGGTCACCTCTGGTCACTCATGTTTCTGCTTTGTGAGACGCCTTCTTCTTGCGGGCTTCGAGCATCTCGTAGAAAGGATCTCGACTGATACTGGCTCTGTGCATCACAAAGAAAAGATAAAGACAAAATGGGAAAGAAAATACATTAATATCCATTTTATTACTGCTTTCATTAAAGATTTCATAATAACCAAAGAAACATTTTCATTTTTGAAGGACCAAATGACAAAAGCTCAGTGGATTCTTTAGTTTTTCTTTTTTGTAGCTATTTTTAATTCACTGAACTACAAGATCATTCTCAATTTCAGTGGTTAAATTTGAATTTTTACATCACCCACTAACCTTTAAGATTGCTTTTAAATGAAATCTACACTCATTAAACTTTACTTTAGGAAGACATATATATCACTTTCATAAGTGATTTCATAATAACCTAAGGAAGGCTTTCAAAGGACAAAAGCTCGGTGAATTCTTTCTCTTTCTCTTTCGTAGCTAATTTTAATTCCCTTTACCACAAGGTCATTCTCAATTTCAGCGTTTAAATTTGACTTCCCAACGTCAACCACAAACCTTCAAGATTGCTTTTAAATGAAATCTACACTCCTTTACACTTGATTATAGGACGACAAACAAGGAAGAACCAAGCTGAGACACTTTAACCTTGAAAGCAATAAATTACCAATAATAAGTTCACTCTGTTTTATCAAGTGTGTCAGATTACATCATGGTGACACCAGTGGACAGATAAAACCCTGCTAATCCACCACCTGACAAAAAAACACTGGCATTTACCTTGAGAAATAACTTCCTAATTAAGAATTAAGTCCATAGTTTTAGCGGTCATTAAAGACAGTATCTACACCTGTTGTACTTGGTCACTTTCGCAAGTTAGCATTTGACCGCTAGGAATTAAGACTATTACTACTAGGCCTATCCTCATTAGCTCGAGATTGCCAAATAACCCGCTAATTTCAGACTCGGGATATTATCCCGAAGCTCAAAATTGCGTCTTCACCAGACAGATCCGCTCATCATAAACTTGCTTGGATGAGTCCAAATTAGCCCGCTATTTCCCAAATAGCGGGATATTTTGGAAACAAGACCAAGATTTCTTGGGATATTTTCTCGACCAAATATACCGCTAATTGCAACTGCGAGCTGATGAAGACGCAAATTAGCTGGATGAAGACAGGCCTACTAAGAATGCTTGGTTATCCTTGAGACTTCAGGGATGATGAGTTCAGTGAGGAAGCATCAGGTTCCTCCTGCACAGATCACCAAGGGCATTCATCAATACAGTAGGACCCGGTCACACATCGCTTATAACTATAACTATACCTATACCTATAACTATAACTACATGTATAACCATACATATAACTAACTTTAACTACATGTACAACTACAGAAACTATAACTATATAAACTCATTATTTAATGTAACTCTTATCATAATTTTGTGTATGCAAGCCATCAAAAATGCAAATTATAATGGTTTAATCTGAAGGTAGAATTCTGTTGATGCTTATTAAAGAAGTACCTTTCTCTCTTCCTAAACTATTGAATCAATCATGAAGAAAGGGTCAAAGATATTGGTGTTGCGCACCAATTCATGCTACCATTAATAAACCTTCATCATTGAAAATCTTTGATCTCATACCTTTTCTAAATTTATTATAGTTGTAGATATCTTTGACATGAAATGTGACCGGCCCCTTATTTCCATTAATGGATCTCTTCCCAACAAAACACAGCTGTTTCGGTACTGTCTGCAGTCTTGGCCAGAGAGAGATTACCCAGACCATGAGGAAAGCCTGGGACCTGTTTCTGATTGGTTATCAGCAGACTTCACACTGATTTTTGTCATTGAAAAAGGGCTTTGTGAAACGGGTCCCTGGACTTGTTTTCTCTCAGGAGTCTGTGGCTCGCCGGCCGGCCAGCTCCAGGAGACAATAACAACCGCTTTGAGTCCAAAGACGGGAAATCACTTGATTAGCATAACAGGAAATTTAATATAGTGGGCTGGCTGTTTTGCTCCCGCTCTAGACGCCCCTAGTAGGTGATGTGCTTGACATCATCCTTGAATGTTATCGTTCCTATTGGACACTACTTTCCAAATTCCAAGGTGGATCAACAAGGGAAAAGATGAATGAACTTTTAATGTACTGTCGAATCTGTTGCACCTCTATGAACGGGCACTTACATGTACATCTATTCTGGTCAATTTCACCACTTCCCTGATTAAAAGCTGTGCTAAAATCTGTCAGAGAAGTCTGTCTACAGAGACTATTTCTAAAGTTTCCTTTAGCTGGTATTTACAGACAGGTTTTAATGCATGTTGAAATATATGATAGTAAGAAGACACAACTACAAGGGTACATTAAATGTTGTCTTTACACTGTTCTATATTCTGAATGGATTTTAGAGTAAAAATACAATTTTGAGTATCTATAAAAAGTGAAAGTTACTAATAAAGTGTATGTGTTTGTATTTTTATCTTGTTATCTAAGCTTAAAATAAAAAGATGGTAATTCCACCTTTTCACATGGGATATTCAGGAACTGTTACTTGTACATGTATAAAGCACACATACTATAATCTTGTGTTCTATTTCGGGTGTCTGAAAATGAAATCAAAAGCACATATTTCCAGTACTATATCGAAAGTGGTCACTTCTCTTAATAACAATACAAATGTGAAAGATGTTCCCCTTTTGCTGTCCTTAATTTGCTTCGTTTTTCATTTTTCTTTTGCTTACAATACTTTGTTTTCTTGGACATTTATCAAGAAATATTTGTAATATAATTTTCTTCTTTATGAAGAACATAATTATGAAAATAAAATTAATCCAACATAAAAAATATGACAGGACTTTGCCATAACTGATTTTCAAATTTCCATATGATGACCCACCCAAGATAAGGAAGCTCTTTACAATGTACTAGTATACAATCTCTATGAAGAACTTTCACTGTAGAATACTGCAACGTGACGACTTTCATTTGACGGACGTACACACGTAGAAGGTTCATGTTTCAAGAGATGGCCCTTGAAACAGGAAAGAAAGATTCTACGACTTCCTGAATCCCGATTCCTGACAAACATACACTCCTTAATAACAATTCACAACGGACATGGAATCATGCCAAAATGGGTCTTCAATACAATTTGTTTTAAATAAAAAGGTAAAAATGGTGCATGGATAGGGGGATTACTGTTGTCACTTTAATTTAAAAAAATGCAACTTCATCAACTATCAGAAGCAATAATGAAAGACGAACCTTAATCTTCAGGAATAATAAGTCCACATTTAACCTTTGTTTATGAAAACTATGACATTATCATAACAAAAGTTATTTGATGCCTATGAAAGCTAAAGCTAGTTGGCTAGAAATAGTGTCTTCCTCATACAGGAATTTCCTTCTTAAACAGAAAGTGAAGATGAACAATACACTTACTTAAAGTAACATACAAGTAACATTCAATAGGGATATCTATAATAGCCCCATAATACATTATCTAAAGATAAATTACCACCAAAAAAACAAAACAAGACTATACTTGAAATGAAGTAAACTAAACTTCCTTTTCTGTTTCAAATCACTACACAACATTTCTTTTTTAAGCTGTGGTAATCAATGACAAAGTAAATTCTCCAAACTAAGTTCTGCTGGCTGTGAATTCTCAGAAAGGAAAAGCAATCAAGGAATAAATCTCTCTCTACCATAAGGTAAGCATACCAGCAATACTTGTCTTACCTGTAGAATTCTACTCATCTATCAGACAAGACTTCAATCTATATCGAATGCTGATAACACTGATGGGAAAAAATGGTTTCCTTCAACATACAAAAGATGGCTCATGAATGTTTTCACATAGGGCTCTTGTACAGACCCCCAAAAAAATTAAATCTGAATCCTCATCCCCCAAAACGGTTTAAGGGGAGCCCTACAAACACTCTGGCTATAATTCAAACATTCAATATCATATTTATATCATAACTAACATTTTAACATTACAATGGAATAACTTAACTCCCTTCTATGTTTCTGTCATCTAATTATATAAGGTGTCAACCCATCAGGTGACAACTGCAGCTAACTGCAGAAAAGTCAGCCTTCCTATTGAAACATTAAAATCCTATTAAAGCAGCACCTCTTAATCCTTCATTAATAAATCAACCAATTCAGTACCTCGCAATATACTATCCAACTGTCAGAACAGCTGCCTTATACAGCCTTGGTTATTTAATATTTTAATTGTTTTGTACTTTCTACACAGCAAACACAAAACCTTCAATAGATGAAGAGAAGCAAGGTTTTTCCTGGAATTTGTTTAAAAAGTTTAACCTAATCAAATTATAATTTGGGAATTAGCCATTGTTGATAATAAAATTTCAGTTGAATGTTAATATAATATAATGCAATAAACATGGGTTTAAAGGTAAAGACTAGTTTTGGAAACGCCCCACTCTCAAAAAATGAAATGGAAGCTCTTACTACCAATCATGTGAAAGAATATGTTTTGACTAATACGTGATCATACAAATTTTGCCGAGAAACAGCCTACTAATTGATTTATTTGGTAAATTATTATATCTATTTGGACCTGATACAGGTGTAGATATCGCTTACGTGTGTATAGTCCCATATACATCTTTCTGTGTACAGTGCTTGTAACTTTACCAAGACTGGGCCAAATTTCTTATCATTTTGATGATTTCTGAACCTTGCAGTACACACCAATACTTATATGCTAGATGATCAACCTGTTCTGATCAATTCCACAACGTTTCTTTCACAATTCCAATCGCATGACCAGAACTGGTCTTTATCTTTAAACACTCTTCCTCTATCCCACCCCCCCCCCCCCCCAAGGAAATTGCCATTCGACGTATACCATAGCTATTTTCAAATTAACAAAACATTGCAATATCTTTCTACGTGTATCGTATCACATCATAATTCTATCTAAATCTATCGTAACAATAAGGAAAAGAAACTTAATGTTTATGACCATTCTAACAGAGTCCTAATACACTATAGATAGCTCTTTGAATGCAAAAAGGGAAGTTTGGGCTAATTTTGCTTTCATCATACAATAACAGGGAAATGATTTGTGTTCCCTCTAGTGCCTGCCATATAACCAAATGACCCTCGACAATGACAAATCGGTCTGGAAATAGATCCTAATGCATGCAGTGAAAAAACCGCTGACCTTAAGCGACCAACCCACCGCTTCACAGTTTTCCCCGTCTTTTCTTTTCATTTTTGGATCATGGTGGCCATTCCTGTACGTCACCCAATGGCCATGCAGTGTGTTTGGGTAGATCAGGCGAGGCTTAGAGCAACACTGAATCATTTAATAGATAATCACCGTCTTGTCAAGAGTGTTTCCTTTCATAAATACCTGAGATTTCAACACCAGATGGTCCATGTGAACTAGATATCATCCGTTTGGTTCCAGAAGGGCATTATTGCTAGTAAAATGCTATGAGTTGATGCCCTTCTGGCTCCTTACAGATGATATTTATATAACATTGGATGGCTTTGAGTGTGAAACAAGACCATATTGTCATAGCGAGAGCAATATTTATGTAGTATCACATGAAAACAAAGCCATACAATATTATAGAGATATCGATTGCTACGAGAGGACTGGCTGTTTTTTTATAGAAACAGCCAGTCCTCAAGCATTAAAGCAGTTGATATCCCTTTTATATGCCAAATTCAAACAAAAATCTACCAAGAATTCTTACCATATCTTTTTATCGAGTAAAGATTGGTTAAAACATCACAGAAAATCTGATAAACTGTCTGTTTATCACCGCCCGAAAAATGACTGAAATTTTCAATCAGTTGGGAATAGCAAACAAAATGGACTGTATGGTGTCCGCGCTCGCTCAAAGAACATTTTAACACATAAACCAATGGGTATCGCAGCAAGATTTTATTATTTGCCCGGTAACTGGAATTTTGAGGGATTTTACTCTTGGCATTTTCATTTCTTTACAGGAATGGCTAAAATCACGACTGCAATTTCGACCAATCAGATGGCTGGATTTCTTAAGTGAGGTATATCAGGCTGACTAGCGAATTAACAAAATTTGACTCCATAAGCAAGCAACATTGTATCGATAGTTGGAAGTTCCCGGATGACAGAGCGATGCGAAAACAATATTGATCAGTGATCCGGGTACTGCGCTAAAGATATTAAATACACTGATTGATTGTACCACTTGGAAGCCTTATGTAGATAATAATGTATATTATCTGTAATATCAGGTAATAGTTTTGTAAAACCACTAATGGACAGTCATCACTCCAAGCTAATTTGTTCCACTTTCTAATACCACTAAAACAAGTTTCCATTACCTCGGCAGACCAATGAAAGACATTTGATTCCATGGCAATCAGCATGTTTATAAAAAACATAAGAGAGTTATGAGAAGAGAATGATTAGCTTTTTAAAAGTTTTATACTGTGCACTGTAAAGTACCAGTGCACAGTATTACTGTGAGTACTTTGGTCAGTTACATTGTAACTAGTAAAGAGCTTTGTAAGAAACAGTTATTAGGGTTGTCACGATCCAATTCTAGAAATACGTGCACAATATCAAATCCTATAAAACAGCCCCTTTATTTTCAGTCAAATTTCACAATAACACAAAAATATCAATATTGTTCATCCTTTGGTAATCATCAATTAACTACATGTCCTTAACTGGTAATCCTGCACCTACATGTATTGCCTTTGCCTATAATTGAATCGGTCTATGTACACAGCAGAACGTGACAGGAAATAGAAGCTTTATGTGACGGCCTTGGCGCAGTCTATGTTCAAAACAATATCTGATTAATTGACTAGCGAGACTAAGATCTCTTCTACATGAGAGGCTAAGAGCCTAAGAACCTAAGAGCATGATGAACGGCACAGAGGAAAAACATGGTTTCAAGTAGTATCAGATCCGTGAAGTAATTTGAGATTGATGCCATTAAAATTAAATTGACACTGATTCATGAGCATTTGTAGGGCTCTCATTCTAGTAAACCCTTCAATTCATTTCAATACATCGTTCAGTGGTGAATATTTGATTACCCATCAACAAAATTCAGACAAGAATGATGTTTTTAAAAGGCATATAAACATTCATGAATGTATGTATGTATGTATATGAATGTATGAACCAATTTGTGTGTGCTAATCATTGAGATTTGGATAATGATTCTAATCACACTGAAAATATGTTTCTATGAACAATCAGAAGTATATGCTGTGGTGTGCTTTGTTGGTACATGAATGGTAGAAAATATGAGATAAGAACTTCTAGAAGAAGAATAACAAAATATTTGTAAAAAAGAGATTTTAATCATGAATTCAACTTCAAACTTTCTCTTGCGTGTGAAAGAAAGGGTCACTTATCTAAATTTCGTCTTTACATGCTATTAAACTTGCAATATTCTTTGTCTAAAGTACTTTTTTAATTACTTTTATCAAGGTTGTTCGACAGCACATTGGATGCTATTGGGAAGCGTCCAATCATCATCGCATGACGAAATTAGTTTCATTGAAGCAAACAAAACAGCATAGATAATACATAACTGCATGTACATGCGTTTTCCCAGAAGAAAGGAAATTATGACAATTGTTTACACAATTAATAGACCCTGAAACTACTCATAGATACTTACTATTGGTCAAACTTCCAATACCGCTCAATGTCAGGATAATAGTGATTTTTAGTTCCGTGAACAACTCAATAATTATTCTCATTAATTTTTCCAAATGTTTGTCGCATACTTTTTTTTGTAAGAAGGAGTTATTCTACTGTTCTATTGACAAGGGAATCAATAGTACTTGTGATGGTTTCGTGAAACGCTGCCATGGCTAATAAACCAGTGACATCTGCAGGGCATATGATCATACCGGTATATCATTGTGTACCACATAAATGCATGAACAGAACATGGCAGCTTGGCATTTCCTTCACTGCATCTCTAAAAACACATTTCAGTCCATCTTTGTCTAAACTGTTAACAGTGACAGATAATTTTCTTGTATGGAACTTTTTAACATTTTTTTTTGAGGGGGGAGGGGGGACTTAAATATTAGAAAATTGAACAAACACATTTTTACACTCTACACTTTGGAATTTTTAACATATTTTTTGCATTGGCAAAACAAATAATTTGGAAAAGTTCCATCAAAATTTGCGTTTGCACCCTCCCGCCAGACACGAGGCGCACTACACTCAGGAGTCTAGTCTATTTAAAAATACTTACTGCAGTGCGTGTATCCATTCTTTCCTCTCTTCGTCGGTCGTTGCTGACATGCGATACGATGTATGTCTGCCCTCTACCACCCGACCATCACCGTGTGTCTTAGCGGCCTTGATCACGCTCTTGTTTGTTGTGACCAGCTCAAAACATTGCTACAAGGGTAAAGACGAAAGGAGTATAAAACATAATTTGTGAAAAAAAGAAGAAAAAAAGATCATATTTGTGTGTTTGCCTTTTTCCTTTTTTTTGTCCTTCGTTCTACTGTATTCCCGAGAGTAAAAGACAAGTATTGACAAAGGTCAAGAGAATAATGAAGTGATTTTTGTCTACACAAGCATCGTGTGATTGCCTGCCAGAAATGTTTAGGATTGGAAGTTCATGATTTCAAGTATATTTATTTTCCCAATACAATGCTAAAATGCTTTACAAATATTTTTGAAAAAACAGGATTTAAAGATGAAGTTGAGTTCTGGTCATGCGATTGCATTGTGAAAGAAACGGTGTGGAACCGACCAGAAAAGGTTGATCATCTAGCATATAAGAATTTGTGTGTATTGCAAGGTTCTGGAATCATCAAAATGATAAGAAATTTGGCCAAGTCTTGGTAAAGTTACAAACACTTGCACAGAAAGATGTATATGGGACTACACGAACACGTGGCGTAAAAAGCCGGCCCCCCCCCCCCCCCCGATTTTTACGATGTTACATGCATATTTAGAATATGAAGGCATTTGAAGAGCCATGCTTTTCAGGGAACATGTCTTAACTGATGTTTTTCCACACTTGCATAATAAGAATGAGTAATGCTCACAAATTATTTTTCACCTCTTCCCAGAACTCAACCTTCTCTTTAAAAATAAAAATCACAAGATTTGACTTATAATTTTGGGATAGAAGCAAGAGCAATTTTTTGTTATGACAGACTACTGGTAAATGCAACATATATCAAGATTGATAATTTCCACAATGAATTGAAAAGCGTTGAGTCACTGTAGTCCCACTTACTGCTTTTCTGTTATCTTCTACTTCCTGTACTTGAAGGTTCTCTAGTGGAATGATGCCCTTTGGTTCACGATCCTAAAAAAAAAAGAGGGGGAAAATAACATAAAAGACAGAATTTAAATAAATTATAATAATATATTCCCATTTTCAAAACAGTCAATATCACACAAAAGTTGGATTTTTCTTTATTTTGTTCCTTTTAATCTGATTAATGTTTACATGTGATGATTGATTACATGTGCATACACTTCCAACTTCCTTGAATTGCCCACTAATTAACGTTTTATTGTACAAATTGCTAGGGACCTTGAGTATTCAAGCTTTCAACATTCTACATGTATCTGCATTCAGTTGCTAGTTGAATGATGAATGCCAGGATTTGCGAATGACGTACACATTTTAGGTAACCTTTGAGGGAGGCAAGATCCCATTTATACATTCAAATCTCTGTCGCTTCAATTCTTTCTCAAGTGAACCTAATAACTTGAACCAAACTCCATGGATCTACAGTTTGCATTATGATCTGACAGGCAGACAGGGGTGTGAGGGGGAAGGGATTTAGACTTGACAATGTGTTTCGGGGTGTGAAGGGGCGGGCTGTCATATTGTTAGGAACATGCATTGGCTTCATGTACATGTAGGAAACAAACAACAGATGATGAACAGGTGGGACTATGACACTCATCTTTTCAATTTCAATCTCTCTCCCCCCCCCCCCCCCCCTCTCTCTTTCTCTCTCCTCAACCATCTCAGTTCCAATTAAATTTCACCTTTGCATTTTTCTAGGTGACATTTTCTTGTGTTCTCACCATGCATTACTGGATTATCTCCCAATCTTTCCATTTGTCACACTAAAATTTCATTTTGATTCTCCTTACGTTATCTTCTTTTTGTCTCTTCACTAATTCTAAAAATGTAGGCATATTATGTGATCTGTATGTCTCTTTCCCAAACATTTCACACATCCTTTGAACATCACTCTTTCATCTGTATGATCTCTGCCTGAAAATGTATCATTTTATCTCTCCCTTTAATCCTCGCATCCCGCCCCATTCTTTTCCCCTGTTATGACTCCAAATCCCCCCTCTCTCTCCCTCTCTTTTTCTCTCTTTCTCTCTCTTTCTATATCTCTCTTTATCCTTCTCTTTTTCTCTTTCTCTTTCTCTTTCTTTCTCTCTTTCTTTCTCTCTTTCTATCTCTCTTCTTTTCTCTCTCTTTCTCTCTCTTTCTCCCTCTTTCTCTCCCTCTTTCCCTCCTGTCTGCCCCCATCTCTACGATGAAGGAAGCCAAGTGTTTCTTTCAGGGTGGCTGAACCCATGAGTCACCTCTCAAAGCAGCCACAAACAGGAAACTGTGGCGGCGATAGGTCGGTCAGGTACCTCAGGTGTTCATCTAAGCTAAGCCCCCTGTCTACCCCTTACCTCATTATACGCAGTGTCAATAAGATGCACAGTTTCCCCAATTACCATCATATTTCATAGTCATAAATATCAAGGTCTCTACTCAAAATATTCATTAAAAAAAAAAATCACAAAGATGCACAGTTTCCCCAATTACCATCATATTTCATAGTCATAAATATCAAGGTCTCTACTCAAAATATTCATTAAAAAAAAAATCATGTATGGTTCATAAAGTAGTGACATTTCTGAAAGAATGAATTAAAATATGATCCCCCCCCCCCTTTTTTTTTTTCTTTCTTTTGCTGTTACAGACCAGAAAAGGGCTGGTGGTTGAGTTGCTGCTATAATATGCTCAAACCTTCCAAGGTCAGAGATTTAAAAAAAAATACATATCAAGTTTTTTGCAGGTCAATCTCTTATCGTGAAAGCAAAAAAAAAAAATTAATATCTCAATGATGTAAATTTATACATATCAATAGATCTTGTAAACTGTCTCATTTGAACTATTTCATTAGATAGAATTTCATCAGTGTTTGATGCAGAAGAAATCATAACTCCATATGCTGAGAACCAGAAGGGCATTAACACAGTGTAAAGAAAGAGTTCACTCTTCTGGCCCAGGGCCCTGTTTCATAAAACTTGTTATCAACAACAAGTTACAATATCTGTTATAAGCTACTGAAATCGTGGCATCTGATTGGCTGACAGAAAATTGCACACCAAAATTTAGCATTTGTTATTGATAATAACTTTTATGGAACAGGGCCCAGGAGGGCGTTTCACAAAAACTTGTAATCAGTGACAAATGATAGTTGTTGTTATAAGCTACTGAAATCCTTGCTTCTGATTGGTAATCAGCAAATTTGTCACTGATTTCTGTCATTTGTTATTGATAATAAATTTATGAAACAGTGCACAGATGCCCACTTCCCCATCGATTGGGCTAGGACTTCCATTAACTCATTGCTTCCTGGAACCGAGTGTTCCCTGTGTTAAGCCTATGGGAATTAGATAATTCAGTGGTCAAGAGGTTAAAAGCAATGGACGATACTTACTGTGGTGAATTCAAAGTAATACAGGCAGTTGTCCGTCAGGATGAACCATCTTCTCTTCCAGTTCTTATACCTTCCACCTAGCAATGCAACATCAGAAAAAGTATTCGTTAATACCGACAAAATAACAATATATCAGGTACATGCATTGGAGAACTGTACTCTGGGCAGTGTTTCACAAAACCGTCATAAGTACAAGTTCACTGACATCTCATTGAAATGCGTGTTTTAAGTTTGTCACACGTTTCAATGAGATGTAGGTGAACTTGTACTTCTGAAGGTTACATGAAACGGTGCCTGGGTAGAAAAGAGTGCATTGTGTGTTGTTGGAATAGAGAGTAGATGTTAGTAATATCCGACCCGTCCAAGGTGTGAATTGAAAGAAAAGTGTCCCCTTCTGAAGGACATCTGAGACCGAGTTCAAAATGATTTGGTTTTCTTTTCCTTATTACATAAACTAGGAGGAGGTTATGATATCAATTACATTACTCAAATAAGTGACACCTTCAAACTAGCCATCAATTCTCCATCCCCACCCCCTATGAAGAAATTTTAGAGATTTTTCTTGTATATCTCAAGATCCTAAACCACATGTAACTGCAATCTTGAGACATGGATGTTTTAATTTAATCATCCAATAATAATATGGTATAACATGATCGAATCAATTTGATTTTTTGACAGAATGACTGTTTTCTCAATTTTTCATTTGCTACTCATGAATTTCTTGATTTCTAAATGTTTTCAAGCTGTAACAGATACAATTCTATACTCCTTTTCCTTTCCTTTCCTTTCCTTATTCACCACTAACCACATGTATGGTGCTGTTATTTTTAAACCTCATATTGAAGACCATAATTACTACCCCGTACTGAAAGTGAAACTGTATGGAGACCAAAGTGAAGTGATGATCTATAATAACTTGAAAGACTATCCCATAATCACCTCATCATTCAAAGCCATAAGTATCAAATTCAGAATTGTTGATTTTGAAAGTGTGCAGTATCTACTGTATAAATATGTACAGCCAAGAGTATGATACAGTCAACCCTGTCTATAAGGCCACCCAAGGAAAACAGGAAAACTGGCCACTGTATACAGGTGGGCTTTGTAGGCAGGTTCTATAATACACATGTCTTCCAAGAGGGAGGTACTACAGGTGTCCACTATACACAGGTGGTCTTTATAGAGAGGTGGCCATTAAGACAGTTTTGACTGTATTTCTTGGTAATGGGAATCCAGCAAATGTTATTCTCATAGAATGATTGAAATTTGTTTTCCCTTTGATAAATGAATGTGTTGTGCCAATGATATAGGATTAATAATATGAAATCCACCTTTTTTCACAAGATGAATATTTAAATGAACACCTTCATGTTGTGCCTCAAACCCCCAGTGCCCTTGTGTCACCAATATGGTATCAAATATCAAATCATATTCCCAGCAACATTTAGTTTAAAACACAAGGCCAACTTAAAGAGGGGAGCTGGGGAAATATTAGGATACATCTTTTTGATATTGGCAGGGAGCTATGCTACACATTGATAAAGAATAGGTTTAAAGGCAGAGATCTAAACAAATCTGGAGGGAGAAACAAAAAGACTGAATAATTGGTATTTTCTACCAAAGGGGGTCAAGCAGAGAGCAGAGTGCAGCTGATATTCTAAAAAATGTTTTATTTTGGAGTGATGTAATGCTAAAATTGATTTGAATAATGTCAAGAAGTCAACAGTGGGGAAAATAAGGAAATTTGTCTTTGCAGACACCATAACATCCGCAATACATATGGGTTTCAGAACCTTATCATTTTAAAATACACAAATAATTTTCACAACAATTTTGTGTGTGTTTTCACTCCTGCAGATATTCATTTGCAGAAAGATGTAAATGTCAGGGAATTTGATAATGTTATATGGAGGGATTTAAAAAAAAAGCTATCACACTACATTAAAACAAATAGAAGCAAAATGATTTTCTAGTCTACACATATAAATTACTCAGCAAGAGAAAGGGAGGGGAAGCAAGTACATTTCTGTCAGCTTTTAACAAGTGCAGTTTGAGATTGCATCAGTATTTCACATAAAGCTCTCTTGCAGATTTATTGGATGAGTTTGGACAGTGAGAAAGATTAAACTCTGTGGCATTAAAATATTGATTCTATCTTTCATATTAATCAACATTTTACAAAACGAGAGGAAATTATGAGATTAGGATGACTAAGCAACAACATTTACCCCCCCCCCCCCCCACCCCCTAAAAAAAATGGGGTACATTTCTGTCCTGATATTTATGAATAATTCAATTGAGAATGCATTCTCATTACAGAATTGCATTGAAAATGGGTAAATTTGTTGGTCATGTACATTATATTCACAAGTCACAGTGCCCTGTTATCAATGAAAACATTTACATAGAATACAACAAATGTTAATGAAATTTAGATTTTGATATCGTTTGACTTGGCATAGTCCCATCAATTAATTTTGATGATCAATGCTTGGTTATTGTTTTATTAACAATATTTTTAAAATGAAAAGGGAATTACTTTCTACAACTACACACTGCATAACAAAAAAAATTTAACTACATCAAAGCTGGGCAAAGAAAAATTAGACATAAAATCAACTGCTCTGCTGTCTGTTTCAAAGACAAAAAGTATGGTATCAACTTTACCAAAAACGTAGGTTGAAGAACAAAGGGGCGTTAAATCTATGAAATATGATACAAGATAACGCCCTTCTGGCTCTTGTCGGATAATGAGGCATTACGATTAAACTCTGAGCATGTAGAACCTGAGAATTTATAATCATTTTAAGGTGACACCTTACAAAGTCCTTCACAATTTTCATCTATCATGCATATCTATATTGCATCTTATTATACACAAATTCTTCTATTTCTACAAGTCCAAGCTAACATGATGCTAATTGCCATACCAAAATAAAATGTTTTCACGATGCAAGAAAGAAACAATTCTTTTCTAAAGAATCAGGAGGAGATCATAAACTATAACAAAATTAAATCATAAGAATCCTAGTACAGTCACTAAAATAAAAATCATGAACTTAGAATTAACTTAATTAGGAAAGACATTTTGAGGCATGCTTCACTGATTACAATAAATCTGACAAAACATGTCAAATATCAAACAGATTAGTACCAGGAATTTTAGAGACATACAGTCATACACTGTTCATTGCACACACTAATCAATCCTACAATAACCAAATTCAAGAAGAAATAACGTTTGAGTAATATTTGAAAGGATTTAAATGTGAAATCTTTCTAGTGTTCCAAATATTTGTCAAAGATTATCAAATGACAAGGAGAGTAATGAAACAGAAATCAGAAAGACATGATATTGTTACGATGCATATTACTGACAAGTTATTTTCACTGACCAAAAGTTGGGAGAAAGCTTGTGATCAATTTTAAATCTTTTCTGTTGAGATTGTATAATTTATAATTTTGTAACTTATTCTGATTTTCTCATTCACCAAAATAGTGTCATGAAGTCATATTGATTAGTGTGCGTCTGATACAGTTCACAAACCTCTTCTACCAACTCTTTAAGCTCCATTCAAAATTAAATCACAGAATTTACATATCAAACAAATATTTCTTTAGAATGCAATGCAGAAACCAAAATAAATTAAACATAATAGCAGTTTACACCATTGAGACTGAGTTACTCACAGGTCTGACAAGAACATTTATAAATTCTATTTCAATATCATTTCTTCAACTTTTTCTTGCTTCAGTTGATGGAATTCAAAGAACAAAACCCTTCACACAAATACATATATGCACAAAAGTATAACTCGTGATAACTTTTACTTTTAAAATGAGGGTAAACTTAATTAACTTTTGTTGATATCAAGTACATAATTATATAGATACATTAATCACTTATCAATAAAATTAAAGCTGTAAATCTGAAGCTAGAGATGTCACAGTGAATGAATTATTACTGTTCACAATTTACCTACATGTACGAACATTCTGATTTTACTGTGTCAAATTTGTAAATATACCAGCTCATTAGTGTAAATTACCGGTGTAAATTACTGATTCAAAACAATCTACTTAAGATCTTTAGGACGTCATAGCTCCTCCGCAAGAAGTCAGTTCACCAATGTACATTCTGATTTTACCCATGTAGATTACCCAGTTTACCAGTGTAAATTACTGATTCTAAAAAATCAAATCAAGATCTTTAGGACGTCATAACTCCTCCGCAAGAAGTCACGTCACCAACATACATTCTGATTTTACCCATGTAGATTACCCAGTTTACCGTTGTAAATTACTGATTCTTAATAATCTACTCAAGATCTTTAGGACGTCATAGCTCCTCCGCAAGAAGTCATTTCACCAACGTAAATTCTAATTTTACCCATGTAAATTTACAAGTTTATCAGTGTAAATTACTGATTCTTAATAATCTACTCAAGTTTTTAAGGGTAAACTCCTCCGCAAGAAGCCACTTCACCCTCTCGTGAACTGGGAAAGGTTCTTTCCTGGTCATTGCTAAGAAATGCAGGTAATATCACCTAAAAAATCCCATTAAAGACTAAAGAAACATTCATAAATTCACAAGTTCATGGCATTAGAATATTACCCGCACGTTTTATATAAGAGCAACACCCAAGATCAAATTCGCTTTTAGAAAGTACTTACAGTTGTCAAAATGAAGATTTGGATAGGGTAGCTTTGGCTATAAATGCGTGGGCTCTGTTTTGAATCATTTTCATTATCCTATAGATGTATTTTATCTGTATTTTATGCTGAGAAATGACCAGGAAGTAATAGTAGTAAACTGTAGAGCAGTATATTTAGAGGCTCCCCTACTGCGAGAATGAATAGAATGAAAGACTCAAACACATGTCCACAATACATCAAACTACTAATTACTTTATCATTGTTATCATGTAATGACTAAGCCATTGTTTTAAAATGACAGTTCACAACTTCAAACTTTCGTCATCAAGGCACTCTTAATTTGACAGTGTTGCAATCACTTTCTCTTTGTCACTATTCAACTTCTTGGCATTTCCTTCCTCTTCCCCCCCCCCCCCCCCCCCCCCTCCCCAGCCAAAAACAAATTTAGCTGTTCTCTGACAATTGCAAATTGGCATTCTTTATTCCATATCATGCTTGGAGGCAGAAGGGAGTTAGCTCTGTATTAAAGTATATGAGCTATTAACGCCATTCTGGCTTCCAAACAGACAATATGCCCTTCTTCAGTTTCTTCTCTAAATAATTCCTTGCCAAACTCTAGGCAGCTTTACAAATTTCACAAAGGCGTCAAAATATGACACATTTTTATACTGTTTGCCTATTTTTCACTTTCCTGGATGGTGGATTCCTAAAACCTTTTCTTTTAGAAAGCTAATAAAAAATTTCCAATGAGCTGAAAATATGTCATAAAATCTTAGATTTCTCTTAGATTTCACTACATATGAAATTTAGCGAAGAGAAATCTAAAATTTTATGAGATATTTTCAGCTCATCAGAGCATATATTTTTTACTTCCTGGATGGTAGATTAAAAAAAACCTTCTTTTAGAAAGCTACATGTAATAACAAATTTCCAATGAGCTGGAAAAATCTCATAAAATCTTATATTTCTCTTCGCTACATTTCATATGGTATGTAAGATTTAATAGAGCGAATGAATGTGCCTACGTACTGACAATTCTTCTCATCCATCATTAACTTTGTCAATAGAGCATCTGTTTTTTTCTTCGTGCAATTTGGCGAGAGATTAACAAACAGGAAACAAGGTGGCATGACGTCATTGGCGAAACTGTCTTACGGTTGTTGTGACGATTGATTGCTACAATATCCCATCTTGTCTCGTCTGCATCGATTCTGGCACTTTCAAAAATCATCAGAAATCCAACCAAGTGTATCTCTATACGAAGCTTGGAACCATACATACTATGCACATTTTAAGTTAAAATCTAATTTGTTACCATATGTTTTACTAGATACATGATATTTCATACACTATTTAAAGGTACCGGGTACTACAAAGTTTTGGGAAATTTTGAAAATTGGGTGGATAGTGATTCTTTACAATTTTAATATATTTGGATCCCCTAATGGATGTATTATAAGCACTAGAAAATTTAGCCCCTAAAACACTTCTGCTTTCGAGAAATATTGAATATAAAAATTTACCGGTGCTCCCGGTTAATCTTGATAAATTTCAAATAGCGCCTACGGCCGCACAATAGAAGCTGCGACCATGAAAATCTCAGAATGTGTAGTTGTGATATATAATTTCCAAACGGTAATAGCTAATCGGTTGATTTCAGTAAAGAAACATTGTTTTATAGCTTAATTAATATCTTGACCTTCAGGGAGCTATACAACATAAAGAGTTTATTATTTACAATTTCATAACTTTAGACTCGATTTCAACCGCAACAACGATCAATGAATATTGTAGGATCGCATATGCTTCCAATATATTCATTTGAACCAAATTCATGACCCCATACCAAAACTTTGTATTACCTCATGCCTTATCTTATTTAAATTCAGTTTAATAATCAAACATTTGATCTTCAAGAACTCCTTTGTCAAAAAAAACATAATATATTATGAGAAAACGTTTGTGACTTTGTGTTGATGTACAAATTGATGTACATGTACATAAGTAGTGTAAAGTCTTATCAAATCATACTGGAATTTTGATACATCTATTCAGTTTATTGGACTTTGCTGTCAAACAAACACTACATCACTTATTCAATACAGATACTAAAATATCATTACTACAACATTAAAACATCTTATGTTAACATGACAATGAACATCATTTCAGCTTGGACTACAATACCAAAACACTTTACAAGAACATTTGTCTTAACTGCAACTTCCTATTAGAAACAGATTAATCTATACCATCTCTAAATGTAAATGCACCTCCCTTTTGATATTAAATTATTAAAGTCTCAATAATGTCAAATAACTTCCTGTGCATCATAAGAAATCAAAATCAAACTGAAAAGAAATAATATGATGCAGTTGCAAAAATAATTAAATGAATTCATCCCATCACCACCTTGTTAATCACAGCATGCACCCAGAAATTAAAAAAAAGATGGTGAAGAGCAAAGAGTGATAACTTCTTTTTTCTTTCTAAGGTGGAAAAACAAAGAATGTAAAACAAATGGTGTAGGAAATCAAAGGGTGAGAAAACAAAAAACGAAAGTGAAATGAGCAAAATTAAATAACTGAAGTTGAGAAGCTAGCAAAAAGGAACAAAAGGGCTCAGTTACAGACCACTCAAGGGCTTATTATTCTTCAATTTTTTTGACAGAGCGATTTCGAAAGTATGCATAAAGATGATGAGTAAAACAAAACACAAAGGCAAGGAGAGTTTGGATGAGAACGAGAAAAATTAATAACATGCTCCCTTGCAACCAACGATTAAAACAAAAAAACAAACAAGAACACGTTGCATGTCACGATATCGTCAAAAGTTTCCGGCAAAAACCAACAAACAGAAGAGATAGGAGAAGAGAGAGGAAGGTAAATCACAATCCGCGGTAAAACGGCATTGTGGGTAATGCACTGACCTCCTAAAGGGTTGTCACACCGCACCCCAAAAAATTAAGACAGGGAACCACCACACATGCAAATGTGTGTAGGTATGCATGTGTGTCGCAGGCAGGCAATAAACAAGTAGGGAAAAAAGGAAAGAGAAACATGGATGCAGAGAAGAGGAAGAAAAAGTCATAATTGGTGAATAATGTAGGCAATCATTTCCCGGACAATTATTAAACTTGTTTCAATCAATTATTGTCCTCAAATCAAGATCCCATTTGAGAAACCCAAGAGAATGCAATAGTATCTATAATCTATTTGTTAAAATTTGGAATATATAAACAATTCATTATGTTGCAATTGCTACAAATGCCGCAAAAGAAAATTCAATACCAACATGTTATTGTTAGCAACATATCAAAAAGCAAAAGCTTTAAAAATGTATGAGAAAGTAATTAAATCAAAACATAATTTTGGGTTGTTATGTCAAAAGCAAAAACCTTAAAAGTGTATGAGAAAGTAATCAAATAAAAACATAATATTGTGTTGTTTTTAGTACTTTAGTATATTAAAACAAAAAGTTTCTTCTCAACTGAAATTGAAATGAAATGTCTTTCTAATGACCCCAGAGAAATCAAATTCATTCCTGTGTAGAATTTATGAAAAACATTAATTGTTCCATGCAACTGAAACATATTCTACTTTTGACTTTGAAAATGTATAGGAAAAAAAGTCCAAAATGCCAGAAAATCACATGTACATGTCTTGTAGTAGGAGGCTACAATTTTAGAAAATATCATCTCTAATCTAATATCAAAAGTGGATCATCTCATGCAACATTTAGAAGAATGAGAGAAAATTTCTGATGAAAATTGATTTATATTCAGTCTGGTTGCCTGTATCACACATAATGCATGTAACACATTGCACTGCATTGCACACGATCAACCCAATTCAAATTGTATTATGTGCACCGCATAGGGACTTAGCACAACCTAACCTTCATGTGCTTAGTGTGTACTTATTGTAATTCAAGTAGTGCATTAGCAACTAAAAAGCTAACTGCAATATGTTACGGAAAGAATCCTGATTAATTCTATCAACTGCAAAATGATTCAGATTGTTACTTCTGCTAGTTTTCTACCTTTAACAGAACTATTTTGAGAGCAGCACAAGTGTTTCCCGGTACTACTAGGTGCCAAAATCTGTCATCTAATAACCCCTAGCTCTTTGACTCTCTCTATTTCTCTTTTAAATACTGTCAGGAAATATAAGCTGAATATAACGAGGAAGCTAGGAAGTGAGAGCTTTCAAGAACAATGCATTAGACCGGAAAAAGAGCTGCCAATTTGCAGGCTGGCTTGTTCTGCGTTTGTTTCTTTCTGTTTCCCCCGATCTTACCTTCCCTAAAATCCCCCCCAAAATGTCATTTGATGATAATTTTGATAGCTCAAAAATGTTCATGGCCAAGACAGCCTTTTTTTTAGAAACATTTCATCACTTTTTGCTGTTTAATAAAACACAGGAAATCCAACCCATGTTTTCTATTGTGCAGGTTGTTTAGATTAATTTCATTTGTTAGTTTTTCCATCGAAATTAACGTTATTGCTATAAATAGATTTAATCTGCAATTTGTGCAATTTTAAGTTCAATCAGTTTTGGGGTTTTTTTTTTCTTTTCACATTTGTATTATTTTTTTTGTTACTACTTATTGCAAATTGATGGTCTCCCTATCATAACTAATCTAAAATTTGGAGACAAAAATAGACCACTTGAGAATTTGGGGACAAAACACATCAGGTACATCTATAAGACTCACAAAAGATTGTAGTAATCACAAAATGAAACATCATTTGTATATATAATTTAGGAGATGACTTTCTACAGTGAAAGTGGTTAAAAAATGATGAATATGATTTGTTTGGTTAGTAGGTATCACTGCAAACCATTCTTCAGATATTTACGGATCAAATTTGATTGAGGCAGTTTTATTTTTTATTTTTATTTCTCTCACCACTATCTTGTTAATATATACATACTATGGATAATATACCATAGAAACAATACTTTTGTCTTCTTATTGGAAAACTGAATATAAAGATTTAGTGAGTAATTAATGTAAGCAATAAAATATATTATATATGCACATTTCTCAGGCATTAAGTGTGGCAATGCATATTATAAAACACCTTTTTTCACATTTTGTTATAGTTTGGGAGATTATCAAGTGAAGTGTAACTGAATAAGTTTTAAAAGCATGCAATATATCTACATAATAGATGATGAATAACTCTAAAAAACAATTAACTTGGATGATAAATCAACAAAATGGTGTCACTGCACAACAAAAAATTATAAATAAATTATCTCGTGATAAATAAATGATACAAATATTTAAACACAACATATTTTGGGAAGATGTAGAGAAATTTGGAGTGAATCTAACCCGGATAATCCTAACCATTCGTCTTGAATTTGAGACAGAAATCTTACCTTGCTTCATCAACCAGCCCTCTTTGTCAGGGTTGAAGAAGGTGTGCGTCAAATCATTCCCATCATCCTCTGGGATCTTGAAAGGTTCGTTTTTGATGCTGTCATATAAGCTCTACAAAAAAAGAAAATGGTGAAGGAAAGAGGTGTTGATTAATTTCAGGGACATGGCTACAATGTTTTGAATAGGGCAAGGGATGTTAGAAGAAAGCTGAAGACAATATGAATAGTTTGCAAGAAACTTACAACAAGCAAAACAAACAAAAAAATTAAAATAAACATATACCACTATATATAAAGATATGTGACTAAGACTTTATTCATAATGTCAAGAAGGGGAAAGAGAAAGGGAAAGAGAAAGGGAAAGAGAAAGGGGAAGAGGAAGAAAAAAAAGAGAAAAGAGAAAGAGAAAAAAAAAAAGGAAACCAAAGAGAAAGAGAGAAAGGGGGAAAGAAGGAGAAAAAAAGAAAGAGAGAAAAGAAAAGGAAAGCAAAGAGAAAGAGAGAAAGGGGGAAAGAAGGAGGAAAAAGGGGGACGAGAAAAAGAAAAAGATAGTCAATCGGTGACAGATAATCAGCAAGAGGTGAGGAGCAAGAAAGGAGGGTTTATTCTTGTCTGGTCTACGTGCTACATTTCGCCAAAAGGACTGGCCCTCATTTCCCTCCTTGGTTTCACAAGGGAAGCTCTAGAGTACAGGGGTGTTCCTGGGGAAAGCTAGACAATACACCTTTAAAAAAAATGATTATAATCCCACAGGATGAGGTGAACACCCCTCTGTGCCTTAGTGGTTTCCCCCACCTGTGCTCTCAGACATAGCCAAAAGTAAGATCTATTATTAGAGAGAGGGGTGTTTCCTTGTTTAACTGAGAACTGAGGTGTGTGTTTAATTAATTTCGCCAAGAGCACGATTCTTCGACAGACTATTCCTGGTTGGACTGAGATGAAAAGGTTGCAAGATGAAAATGAACTAGTGAAATACATACATGTAATAACAAAAAAACATTCACTTCACATTATTCTTACACAATCATGCATATTGTGAAAAATGTGTATCATATTACAAAAAAGGGTTTCTTGAATCAGGGAGCACACACAAGTGACTAAATCATTATTTATGTTCATTTTAAATATTTTGTTGTATGGGAGTGATCCCTCAAAAGCTATTAGACCCTTTCACTCCATCTTTCAAGTGGTTTGTCCCAAGATAAAATCATGACCTCACGTGGATATCCGAACGTTAGTGATAAAACCTACGATTTCGGGATTGTGCCAAACTTTTCCCCTTGCAGGAATAACATCAAAAGGAAGGATGTGGGTTGGAATACATGAGAAATCGGAAGGTGATCACTTTAACAACTTTCATCTTGAAGTACCTGGCCAGATGTTTAGATTATCATTTAGATAATCATTGGGGACCCCACTGGAAATAAGCTCTCGAGCTTTCGTGGGTTATCCTGTTCAAACTGACTTAATTTTGATCTGTTATTCTTGTATATTGTTGTATGTTGGAAGCTTGGCAAATAAAAATCAATCAATCAATCAATCAATCATTCAATAATGATCAGTGCATTGAGCAAGCATTCTAGTGAGAAACATGCCTGTACATATGTCTGCACAGTATTGGTCAAAGGTCAGGTATTATGCAATGAAATTTTCAGCTATTTCTTCTGAACTGGAGAATATCACTCTCTTGTATAAATACAGATTAAGATTTGATTAATTCTAATTTTCAAGTGCCAATAATGCAGGGTAGTTTCTTATGTTAGAACATATGAAATAGAATTTCTGAGATTTATTGATGGTTTTGATGATCTAATATATTTGCTTCTGCGACACTTGCTACAGACTATATTTTGATAAAGGGTTAGGGTTTTAACTGAGTCTCAGGTTAGGTT
Source organism: Strongylocentrotus droebachiensis (assembly GCA_035222895.1). Taxonomy (NCBI): domain Eukaryota; kingdom Metazoa; phylum Echinodermata; class Echinoidea; order Camarodonta; family Strongylocentrotidae; genus Strongylocentrotus; species Strongylocentrotus droebachiensis. The sequence continues at coordinate 217,805 of JAVYIG010002465.1, read as the reverse complement.
TTGGTTAAAGTTAAGAATTAAATTACTGTAGATGATATGTCACTAGATCATGTGCTGTGATTTTCTTTCTTTTTTAATAAAAATTACTTTATCTAGAAAAGCTTTGAGAGAATCGTGAGCCAAGTGAGATTGATTGTGTCCCAAACTTCCGCCTTGGATGAAACCCAAGGTGTCAGAGTAATACTTGGAGAGAATGAGAGAGATCAAGACACACTGCTCTGTCACTCTGATCGAGCATAATTCGCAGGCTATGCTACTGCCAAGATGAAGTGGGGTGGGGAGGGGAAAGTGTGATAAAGAGAGAAGGAGAAAGAACTGCAGAGAGGGGGATAGAGAGACACGGGCACGGACAGACAAAGACAGACACAGGCACAGACAAATGGAGAGAGAGAGGCAAAGACAGACAGACAGAAATACAGAAATAAAGAGAGAGAGAGAAAGAGAGAGAGAGAGAGAGACAGAGAAAGAGAGAGACAGAGAAAGACAGAGAGAGAGAGAGAGAGAAAGACAGAGAGAGAGATAGAGACAGACAGGGAGAAAGATAGCGATAAAGACAGAAACAGAGACAGACAGACAGTCGGAGAGCGAGAGATGACAAATGAAAGTGTTATACAGACAGAATATACAGTGAATGAGAGTCCCCAAAATAGACGGACATAGAAAGTTACAAGACGAAGGGAAAGAGTCAAAGAAAGAAAGCCAGTGAAAGAAAATCGAGAAATCAACAGAAGGAAGCATGTGAGTAAAAAAAAAGGATAGAGGAAAGGTAATTGGAGACAGAGAACATCTTGAAAATGAAAGATGGCAAAAAGAGATATAGATTTGGTAACGTAAATCAAGATGGAGCAGGGGGGCATTTCACAAAGCCTTTTTTCAATGACAAATGCCAAAATCAGTGACAAATTTGCTGATAACCAATCGGAAGTAAGGATTTCACTAGCTTATAAGAAAAACTGTCATTTGTCACTGATAACAAATTTTGTGAAACGCCCCTCAGGAGCTCAAAGTTGCAGATGAGGAGTTACTACAAAATTAAGTTGTTGGCAAGAATGATAGGAATACCTTTAACAGATCTTCTGGTAGATCGCCTCCCTCGTTGATACCTCTGTTCATGTGGAAGAACCTCTCTAGCGTGGGTTTATCCTTCACGTTGGGGTTGTGCAGACTGGTGTTCAGCATGATGATGGCAAACGATAACACATAACATGTATCTGGATGAAAGAGAAGAAAGGATCACCAGTCACAATCATCTTGAAGAGTCATTCAGAAAGACAAGCAGACTTTCCTAAACATTTTATAAGCCCATCTCTCTCTCTACACATAATACAAATGAGACATATGCAAAATGGAAATTTAGGCCATGTAGCCCTTCTAAAAAGGAAAATCTAATAAAGAACTAGATGGAACTTCGACTGCGCGCAGTCGAAAATGATGCCTCCGTCATGGAGCAATTTTACAAACCAAAACAGAAGAAATTTTTCAAATTCAACGTCAATTGTAATCCATTATAAGGTTCTCAGAATATTGTGATTACAAGCAATTTCTCATATACATATATGACCCTTTGATCTTTGACCTCATGACCCTAAAATCTACTCAGTTCATTTGCTCTGCAAGATACATACATGATCTAAGTTTGGCAGGAATCCATCAATCTGTTCTAATGATAATGCGATCACGAGCTGTTTTTGCATACATAATGAGCCCTGTGACCTTTGACCTTCGACCTTATGACCCCATAATCTACTCAGTTCATTTGCTCTGCAAGATACATACATGATCTAAGTTTGGCAGGAATCCATCAATCTGTTCTAATGATAATGCGATCACGAGCTGTTTTTGCATACATAATGAGCCCTGTGACCTTTGACCTTTGACCTTGTGACCCCAAAATCTAATCAGTTCATCGGCTCTGTAAGATACATACATGACCAAAGTTTGGCAGGAATCCATCAATCAGTTTTTCAGATAATGCGATCACGAGCTGTTTTTGCATACATAATGAGTCCTGTGACCTTTGACCTCATGACCCCAAAATCAAATCAGTTCATTGGCTCTGCAAGATACATACATGACCAAAGTTTGGCAGGAATCCATCAATCGGTTCTTCAGATAACGCGATCACAAGCTGTTTTTGCATACATAATGAGCCCTGTGACCTTTGACCTCGTGACCCCAAAATCTAATCAGTTCATCGGCTCTGCAAGATACATACATGACCAAAGTTTGGCAAGAATCCATCAATCGGTTCTTCAGATAACGCGATCACGAGCTGTTCTGGCATACATAATGAGCTCTGTGACCTTTGACCTTTGACCTTGTGACCCCAAAATCTAATCAGTTCATAGGCTCTGTAAGATGCATACATGACCAAAGTTTGGCAGGAATCCATCAATCGGTTCTTCAGGTAACGCGATCACGAGCTGTTTTTGCATACATAATGAGCCCTGTGACCTTTGACCTTTGACCTCGTGACCCCAAAATCTAATCAGTTCATTGGCTCTGCAAGATACATACATGACCGAAGTTTGGCAAGAATCCATTAATCGGTTCTTCAGATAACGCGATCACAAGAACGGGACGTACGGACGTACGGACGGGACGTACGGACGTACGGACGTACGGACGGACGGACGGACAACCCGAAAACATAATGCCTCCGGCTACTTCGTAACGGAGGCATAAAAATTACTGTTCTTTTTAGCTAAACAACCTTCCTTTAGCACAGATATAGAAAATATTTTATTAAGGTGTGAGAGCTGAAGCTGGTCTCCCACTTAAAGCCCAAATAAAGTGTTGGGAGCCCCAAATTCGCTAAAAATTTGAATGCAAAATTTCACTCAAATTGTGTAATGATGTGAAAGAGGATGTCATTTAACACTCAACTCTGCAAGGATCTTCAAAACATATGTGTTTGAATACGAATATTGATGAAAGAATAAAAAACTTTAAAGTGGAATGGTGTAAGATGATCATTTACAGATAAAAAATGTATACCTGTTGATTCAAAGACGCCTGGGTTTGTCTCACAGTAGCGCTTGGCAAAGCATTCCATCATACGATCTATCTTCTGCGCCTCTCCAGGCAGGCGGAAACTCCACAGAAATTGCCTGGAAACACACAAGAAAAGAAAAAAAGAGAAAGAGAGAGAGAGAGAGAGAGAAAGAAATAACCTCAATGAATAAAGAAAAGTTAAATGTGTATGGCATTAAAAAAAGCTAACAACAGAGTACACGAGTGATGCCGTTTCTCTTCAGAGCATGTTTTCCCCTACCAAGTTCTGTATTAGATTCATTTTATGTAGTTATGTTGTAGTGCATTACAATTTTATCAGTAGAAACTTTTCATTAACAAATTTGTCTGTCAGTTAAGAAAAAGTTGACATAAAACTTTTCTTGCTATTCATTCAGAATAAACATTTTCCTATAAAATTCTGTCATAATCACAGCTTGTACATATTTATTAAATTCCATGGAGGTAAAGTTATCCCTTTAAGAAGAAAAAAATTATAATATATCTAAGCAAAATATGTTGCTATACTGTACATGCATTACGTCATGAAGAGTTTGAAGGATAAATGAGTAATTTTGACCTGTCGATGCAGGCAGGCGATCATGTATATAGATAATTTTCATCAAATACACAGACAGCTGGCCTAGTAACGAGCTCAAATCAGACGCAACCATCTCTCATAAGCGAGGTCAAAAAAGAAATCAAGTCCTTGTCGAGCGTAACTGAGCAACATCATATTGCACAAAAATGTTCCCAAATCACCGCATTTGAGTAATCAGTCACACTCTCCCGTCAGAGGTGATGCCAATTAGCCGATTGACCTTATGCAGAAGGGGCTAAAGGTTTAAAAAAATAGCCAGATGAGACTGATAATTAGAGGCCCTCTCAAGAACAGACAAAAATATCTCCTTTTGTTGTGATGTGCCAAAAGGGGGATAAAAAGAAGTGACAACTTAATTTAATTCTCTAGATTTTTGTTTTGTCTCAGTATTGAGGGTCTACGGCAAAATAATTAGTTTGAGGATTGTTGTTTTCCTGTCCATGATAACACTTCTCATAATAAATTGAACTGGTAACTTTGTAAGAACTTATCAAGGGGAGAAATTAAAGAGCATGTGCACTATATTGCAAACTTGCAAAGCTACAAAAAAAATTCTCATCACGGATGAATAAATCAATAAAAAATGTGACACAGAAGCTAAATATTAAGATTTGATTTCCAATTGAGTGAATGTGTATTGGCTTCCAGCATATTGAACAAATTACAAACACGGTTTCTGAATTATATTTTATTGCTGTCTGGCGAATAAAACATCTTGCGTTGAACATTGTGCTAAACTATTTTTTTCTCAGCACAGACAAATAAATCAATAAAAATGTGCGACACAAAAGCTAAATATTAAGATTTGATTTCTGATTCAGTGAATGTGTATTGGCATACAATATATTGAAGAAATTACAAACACGCTTTCTGAATTATTTTTTATTGCTGTCTGGCGAATAAAACATCTTGCATTTGACTCCGTAATAAACTTTGCATGTTGATCACGTCCCCCAAAGGACTTTTGTATTTTATCATCTTTTGAGTATGGAAAGCTTGCAGTTGACAGGAGCCATATGGCCTTCTATTCCTTGCGGTATATTGCAGATAAACAAACATGGTTATAATGAGTATGTAACATGACAAGGCATAGAAGACATATGAGTCCTGTAGATCTCAAGTTACAGAATTCATGTTGAAGTCATGTTCAGGTCATCACACATAGAATGACATCAAGAGCATATCATATTTTACGAGGTATATCTTTGAAAGGTTTTTGCGAACATCACAAAGGTTGATATTTACCTAAGAGCCTGTACAAGGATCATGTCTTTGAACTCATGGAGAGCTACGAATGATTCCAACACCGCTATATTGAAGTCTTTCCTGTGAATAAAAGAAAAAGAAATAGAAAACAAAGTTAAACACTGCTTTCATAAACTACTACATTATTTCAGGCTGATACACAAAAATCTAATAGCACAACTTAATTTTATACTCTGATTAGCCTCGAACAGGTCTTAGATGAAAGAGATTAGGCGTGTCTTCACCATCTCGAGATTGCAAAATATCCAGCTATTTTGAACTATCCCGATCGCAAACTATCCAGCTATTTGCGTCTTCACCAGACCGAAGTGGCAAATTAGCTGGATAGTTGGTCGGGATAATATCCCAAGATATCTCGGTCTAGTTTGCAAAATATCCTTCTATTTCCGAACTAGCGGGATAGTTTGCGAGCGTCTTCACCAGACCGAAGTACGGAGTCAATAATCCCGATCCCATCATGCACAACGATTTCCGGTTTTCCGTGTTGTTGTTTACTTCTACTAGCGCGCACATGTGATCTATACCACTCAGTTAGCTCAGCGTACATCTACCGTATTTTTTGCGTTCAAATCATCAGTTTTCTGCATTTACTCGTCTAGTTTGTTTTTGTCTTTGTTTTGTTTTTTGTTTGCTGTTCGCCGTTGTACTTAGGTGTTAATAATGTCTCACTGGACAATCGAGCATGTCTCATTGCTCATTTGTTTGTGGAGAAATCCGCGCGCTGGCCGTACAGTCATTCGCTGAAGTGCGCATGCGTCAATCTCGAGATTATTTTTCGAGCTAGTTGGTGATGAGCGTATCGGTCTGGTGAAGACGCAAATAGCTGGATAGCTTTCGATCGGGATAGTTCAAAATAGCTGGATATTTGGCAATCTCGAGATGGTGCAGACACGCCTAATGAGAGAAAAAAAATAATTGCTCAAATAAAAACCACAAACATTCTTTATTACCATAATAAACAACATATTTGGTAAAAACCTGGACCATAAAACAACAAGAATTTGCTAATAAAAAATGTAATACAATAATGGCACATTAAATACAATATGGATGATGCACATCAATCCGCATAGCACTTAGCAGCATAATTTGATAGATACTGGATGAAAAGACTGGGGTAGATTTGGGAGCGACCATTTGTTTCATCTGGGAGAGCGTCACTAAGCCCCTGGGGGCAGCTTGTTCTAGTTGATACTGAAATTGACACACCGGGTATACAATTACCGCTTTAACAAGGGGGGTGAACATTCATTACATTTTCCATGGTCGTAACCAAAGCACGCTAAACCGCAGAAAGCATATATTATTTCATATATGAAAGAAACCAAAGGGGCCGTAGTTTGGAGAAGAAGCTATGGGAGGTAGTAGTGTCTATTGCTTTTGTCTACCGAATCTTCCTATTGACGTCCCATTGTGGTTTCTCCAAGTGGGGGGGGGGGGGGGGGATGAATTTCAGAAATCTTTTCTTTATGACAGTGCTTTTTATTACAGTGTGAGGCATTTGACAATTCAGAGTAGAGTTTGATATTCAACTTTTTTTAAAGGAAACAAAAGTTAAAGCTAAATTTCTTCTGGTTTTCGGCAGCAACATCATGTTGGATTTCTAAGACGATCAGTGCCCCTCTAACAATCAAACAGCAATTGAAATTGTTTTATTTGGTTCCAAGAAAAAAAGAAATCCTCTATAAAATGTGCAGTTCAGTTGTTGGTAGCATTTCATATTTAAATTATTAAAAAGAGATGACAGGATTTTGGATGTAAATCTATGTGACGCAAAATATGTGTACAATGTTGATCACATTATAATGTCCACCCACAGAGGACGATAAATGTTTTCCTGATGGACTAAGGGATGACGGGAAGGGGGAGGAGTTGCAGAGGTGAATGCATCTACATGTCCCGCATGCATGGGAAAACCGATCCACCCAACAACAGAATTCAATTACAGCTCCAGTGTAGGGTCAAAGAAATTGATGTGATTTGGCTTGTATCACTTCCTCTCCAGGGAAAAACATCCAACGCCTCTCGCTCATTGCACTCGTAGGTTAACTCCCTCCTACTACTACAAAAATGCTGAGCAATACTTGATATGCTTTGTCTACTGTCCTGGTTAAATTTACGGTTACTCTATCTCTTCACACTAAAAAAAAGATTAAATTCTCTTTCATTTAAAACCGTATCATAAAAACTTCTGAACTGTGTACTTCCCACTTTGTTTGTATATTTTCATATATCCATTAACTACAACAACAAAAATCCCAAGGAAACGACAAGCCTCATTTCACTTTCATAGCCGAATAGCATGACATGTAAAATTGTTTGTAGGGAATCTCCGGTGGCATAGCTCAGGTATATTGCATTATTGGAAATTTCACTTTATTTTGTTGGTTTTACTTTCTGTTATCTTTTGTCTTTTGTCTTTATATCTCTCATTTGCCTCTCCCATGCGATGTATTTTTTATCTACAAAGTTAGCATAATTTAGAATTCTATGTAGCAGGTAACAAACACATTCACAGGAACATTCAGGCAATCTTCTTCAAGAAAACTGACTATTTTGTGTGTGTTCTTTCAGAGTCAACCCCCCCCCCCCCCCACATTCTCTTTGTTGTTGTTGTTGTTGTTGTTTTTTTTTTTGGGGGGGGGAGTCATATTGGTTTACAGCTCTACACTTCAACATACTATTTTACACAGATAAACTGCAGCGTTATTTCTGCACCGTTCTTGCTACCCCCACGCATCCAAAGATGTTCTCTGAAACAGTCATGACTCTTCAAAGGGTTTGCCGACAGACCAGAAACCTGTCTTCTGCAGCTGACACATCTGAGTGGTTTGACATGTACGGTCATTAGAACCTGACCTCTCATTTACCCTACCATGAGGCCAGTTTTCATCAGCTTGAGTTTGTCAAATAACTTGCTATTTTCAGACTTGGGATATCATCCTCAAGATCCAAATTGCGTCTTTTCCAGACCGATATGCTCATCACAAATTAGCTCGAACAGGCGCAAATTAGCTCGCTACTTCCCAAATAGCGGGATATTTTGGAAACAAGACCAATATTTCTCTGGATATTTTCTAGACCAGATATCCTGCTACTTGCAACTGCATTTGCGATCGGGACAGTTAAAATAGTGAGTTATTTGGCAAACTTGAGCTGATGAAAACAGGCCTATGGACCAAACATCCATAGCATATTTAGAGAGATACACTGTAGTTGTGACATGTGCCAATGCATTCATGCTCAAAGGTCAATTCAAGTAACTTCAAGCAGTTGTAGGTGCTCCATGAATTTAACCTATGGACATGCAGGACTTCTGGTGACATGACTACCTCTACTCTACTAGCTATGCCACCACCTAATTCAATCCCAAAGTATCAAGAAATGAGGACACGGTCATCAGCAAGTCAAAGAACCAGGAAGTCAGTCATATCTGATATTACCAGCATATATGTTGACCCCTTGCTTGACCATACTGATATACCCGTTTGACCCTTCACTCCAAACTCACTATAAATCACCCTGAATCAGACGTTAACCTATCCGCCCATCATATTTAGCTTTGTTTTAAACTGTATCAACGCAAATTGATCTACTTGTTTCAGTTAACATTCTGAGAACATAGACCATAATTTTCCATAAATAAATATAGACCTTCATGAAATCTTTTGATTTTGTATGTTTTCGGAATGAAGCACATGAACCAATACCCTTGAGATAATCAATTATGATACCAGATTGCTGTTTACATCCATTAACTTGCTATGAGAAATGAAACTATGCTTGCCCTACTTGTGAAGAGAATTTATTCAGGAAAGTAAACCAACATTTAACAAATGTACTACAAAGATACATGTACCTTTACCCAATTTGGCAATAAATTGAATAAATCTTTACTTGTGACATACAATCCTATTGTAAATGAAAACTACTTGTCTGTTTTTTTGTTGATATATGAATAAAAACAGATCAGCACAAATTGCTTTATTTGCTCAGTCATGGCCACATCTGTTTGAATAGGCTAAAAATTTGCTCGTTTGCTTGGACCTTGAAAAAACGAGGTACTGCCGAAGTGCTGATCTGCTTGGACAATCTACCGACTAACAAAATACCAAAAGAACAAGTGAACTGTGATTTTTATTAGAAACACAGACGAAGAGCTACAAACAACATAAACAACTCAATAAGTTCGGGAAATAGTGCGCAGAAAAATTTGAATACTAGAGAAATGTCCCATCTTTCTGCTCATTCTTGTGATTTCGTCGCCTGGCTGGCAAAAGGGCTTTAGCTCGAATTTCAGGTAAAAAAGGAAGTTTTAAGCAGAAGGGCGTTAGCACTAAATCGCCTCAAACTTTTATAAAACTGACTTATTTCCCAGAAAAAATTTGTGGCTGTGTTCTACTATAACATTTCTATTAGTCTTTTAAGTTTTAAACCAATTTTCGTGACGGAAAGCAGTTTAAATATCAAAATAAGCTTGCACGCTTACGCCCTTTTGCCAGCCGGCCGACGATTTAGTCTGATTGAGTACAAGACAAAAAGCTTAAAGTATGTACATGTCTGTATGTGTAGCTATTCTTCAACATTAACATATAGGCCTAGCATACCAATATCTTGAGTTTTCATACAAAAAGTTACATTAAATTCCTTGTCTGAAGGGGGGGGGGGGGGGGTCACATGAACCTACCTTTCTCCCAAGTAGTCTCCTATTGCCGTTTTGTTCAGACCTTCTCCCTTGTAGAGGAACTGTGCGACCTCCTCTTGCGTCTCCTTGAGAAGGTTGTGCTCGATCAAATATGCTATGCCCTGTGGTAAAGAAAAGATAAAGAATGCAAAGAAAAATGAGAATCAATAGCCTATCAATATGGTTCCAAATACTCTGTGCCCTGTGGTAAAGATAAGATAAAGAATGCAAAGAAAAATGAAAATCGATAACCTATCAACATGTGCCAAATACTCTATGCCCTGTGGTAAAGATAAGATGAAGAACACAAATAAAAATATGAATATATCAATAACCTATCCATCTGTATTAAATACTCTATGCCCTATGATATAGATAACTTGCAAAGAAAAACACAAATCAAGAACTTATCAATCTGTATCGAATACTCTATGGTGAGTAAATTCTGTTGTGAAGATAAGATTGAGCAAAAACACAAAATAAAAATCCATTAAGTATCAACTGACTGTACACATGTATAGAATTTTTAAACCTATTTTTAATCATTTGGAAAAGGAAGTGGGTTGAATAAAATCTGAAGACAATACTGCTTATCTATGTTAACCTACAATGTATTGTCTTCGGGAACCTAAGGGTTTCTGTACTAAACCAATGGAAATGACAGTATTCAGAAGTAAACGGGTTAACAACGATAACGGTATCTCTGGTTGTGATTGAAACCATGCAAATTTGATACAGTAAAGCTCAGGGTCAAAGGAGAAATGAATGCTCTCAGACTCCTGCTAAATAATTAGCAATGGTACATTTAGTTTGAATGTGGACCATGGCCTAAACCAAGGATTTACTACAGGCAGCCAAAGGGCAGAAAATAGAATTGACCAGTATATAATATGGTAACCAGCATAACAACGATTGTAACAAAGTATCATTCCAATAGATAGGAATCCTTTAGATATAGGCAGTAAAGGAACAAGAAAAAGGAAAGCTACAGCTCAACAACTGAGTGTTATCTGCAAACATTCTCATATGTTTGTGATCAAAGAAAACAAACATCTTCTGTGCCTTTGCAGAGTGATTGACAGTCGTCATGTAACAATTGAAGGAATGAATTGTTAGACCAAAATAAACCTGAACTTCTGGACCCTATTCACAGCGGGACCCAATAGTCTCTCCACACAGACCCACTGAGTATGAATTTAATCTAGTTGTTTTCATTTTTAAAGCATAATAGGTAGGCCTACAACATGTTATTGAAAAAAGGGCCAACATGATTGTTTGCATTAATTATGAATCAGCTTTATTTTTATCTTTATCTTTATTCTAAAACTCAAAATAAGACATTTTCAGCATTTTACCTTTTACTTCTTGAGTAGTCTTCTTTATCCACAATTTAAAGACAATGAAGTATCAAACTTTATTTCCACAATATGAATCATTAAATGTGCTATACACAGCATTTATAATTAATTTAATCTGACTACTAATAATAACAGAAACAAAGAAAGTTGCAAAAGAATCATGAAGAAAAAAAGTTCTTTGCAATTCATGAATGTTTATTGCCATAGACCTATAATATCATTAACAATTCACGAAAGGTGTAGGTCTTGAAAGTCGTAGGTCATGAAAGGTTCTGGCTTTTGTTTTACGGATCTGTTTCCTGGCTATAATTCATAAAATCCTGTTACTTTTGTCCTGACCATGTTATATCAACCACTGTCTGAATACATGAACTAAACTACTAATCACTTTCATCAAGTGTGGCTTAAACCTGGCCCCTTTTTAATGTCATCTATTTCTAGAACCTAGCAATCCCAGGGAACCTAACATTACCCCTCGAAGCAGGTAGCAAGTTCCCTTCACCTCACAAAGAGGGGTCTATGGGGACTCGCCGCAAGGCACTGGCAATATAAAGATAATAATTCATTATTTGATAATACTAAACTTTGAACTATTTGCACATTTTGCTGCTCATATACCAGGGAGAATTGAGTGAGAGAACAACTGCAAGCAAATCATATCGCTGAAAATCTATGAGGAAGTTTGAGCTGACAAAATAAAGAGACAAAACTATTGCAGGGGAAATGAGTCAAGGAAGTGAGGAACTGAAGGAAGGATTCTGCGAAATGTATTTTGACATTAAAATAAATCTGCCAGTCATTTCACTTTCGAAACATGGATACTGCATCTACATAGACAATGCATGTACAGATAGTCGGACATCCGTCTGAACACAATGTACATGTATCTATCTGATACTGCACGATTCCATCCTCGCTATTCAACCTTTCCACTTTGTCCCAAACCAAAATATAAAGCTTCCAAGAAAGTATCACTATCAGCCTCGCTGAATTGCAAAATGAAGGAAACAATGAGGAATAAGACATGGTGAACAATAGTGATACAATTTATAGAGGTCAAATTCTAGGAACTTATCTTCTCGTTATTCACCTTCTTTTATTGAGGATTCTTTTTAAATGTCAGCTGTATCTCGTTAAGGTTTTGAAAATTAGAGCTTACTGCTACTTTCACTTTTATGAAGAGCTTGGTAATACAATCAAGGATTGATTACAAACCTGGCCTTTCAATTGCTCATTTGTCATTAACGCATATGACATATAAACACAAATCTTCATGAAGATAGATGATGCTATTAAATCACTTCTCCTTCTGTATAGCTTACAAATTATACATTATTCTATTTCCAAGTTTCTATATTTGACATTAAATCTCATCACTTCCTTGTCTGCTCTCTATGAAAGAAGCAGACTGCTCTATAAATACTCTGAGAACTATTTCTCTACTAAATTATAAAATAGTGCACATATTTTTATTTGTTACAACACAGTTTTGCATGATTTAACAATAACTTAATTTTGTCAAGGATTTGGATGGCTAGTTCTTTTTAGAGAAGCCGGCAAGAAACCGATTGAATGCGCTGCCACCTGCTCCCAAATTAAACAAATATTGTGGACCACTTTTTCTGATAATTCCATTCAAATTTGTTTACTTTAGCACATTTAGAGAACTGAATTTGAATTATGTGACGTTTGTGGTTTTCCGCTATAGAAACTAAGAATGTGAAAGAGTGGATAAAGAAATAAAAAAAGTAAGGATAAGAGCAATTGGAAGAGAGGAAAAAAGGAGGGGCAATACAATATGCACAATCAGGCTTGTAGTTGTAGACCTACTGCATTTGCTTCCTTGAGCAAATTATGTGCACTCTACAACCAGTGAACCATTCAATTTTTACTTTTTAGAAGTCAAATTCCCATATAAAGCAAAATGTAAAATGCCACTTAGATTAGTTTACAAGTTCTTGATTACTAATTCCATAAACCTGATTCCTAGAAACTCTATGATGACCACACATACAATAGTCACCACTTGACCCAACTGACCACTGGTCAATTTCAAAGGATTAGTCACCTGGACAACACAAAATGGATCACATTATCCCACTCCTGACACCCACTTGCCCTGCTGACAATGCACAGGAGATTTGTACAAGAGACAAAAGGCCTGTCCTCATCAGCTCGAGATTGCCAAATATCCTGCTATTTGAATTATCTCGATCACAAATTATCCAGTTACTTTGCGTCTTCATGACCCTGAAGTTGCAATTGGCGGGATATTTGGTCGAGATAATCATCCCAAGATATCTTGGGCTAGTTTGCAAAAATATCCCGCTATTTGTCCGGTGCATCTTCACCAGCCTGAAGACACGCACTATGTGCGAATACTGAGCAAAATATCTTGAGTTTCAAGTTTCGAGGTCAAGTCTCGAGCTGATGAAGACGCAATTTGTAACTTCGGGATTAATTCCCAAATCAGAAATAGCAGGCTCTTTGGCAATCTCAAGCTGATGAAAACAGGCCTACAGTGATTGGAGGCGATGAAAGGAACTTGGGAATTCAATCAGGCAAGATCACAAGCAAAGTGCATTGGGTGACAACAAACTATATAAATTGGAAGGGACCCTGTCACCAGATTCTGTACAAAACTTTCTACATGTTGTGCCTACAACAATGGCTTCTGTTTAATAGCACTCAGCTCCAGGACAAAGCGCATGCAAACATTCTGGAGGATAAAGGGGGATATCAAGAGATTTTACTGCGCGTGGCATGGCCACAACTGCATGTCTCCTACACTTGTCCTGAACATAAAGACTACATTGTATTCACGGACTGTTCTGCGGTATGCCTCCTACTGGATGACATACAGATCACATGTATGTCATTCCTTCATGGTTTCATTTAACACCACCTTCCACAAACACACAAAGCCATGACATAGCTTCCATATTGACAACAGTCACGAAGACTCATGCCCCAGGCTTCTATGGTCTTTCTTCTGCCAAAGTGCCAAACCACTTTAATTTTGTAACACTAGTGTACATCATCTGTTGAGTGCCAGTACGGCATTAACACATCACATAACACAGAGTTTAGGTCCTTCTGGCTCTCCAAAAACCAAATGTAGCATTGTCATGTCAACGGGATGATAAGTGAGGGTTATTCATTTCACAAAGCCACTTCAGAAGCAAAAATCTTTTAATTGAAAGCATGAAAGTAAACTACTGTACTTGTAAAGTAAACCTAACATTTAGTAATTGCTACTGTCTTCTTACGTTTCATAAGTTGACAAAACCTCATAAATCATAACCCAATTTATAAACCTTCAATTTGGTTCAGTTCTTGGAAACATGCGATTAAACCCATGTTCACGGAGAAGAGGAACCAAGTTTATAGCTGACATTACTTTTTACATGCGCTTTTCATTGAGCACTTTAAAGAAACCAATGGGTCTATTTATATCGGCAAGGCTGTATCGGCCCTATTCAAGAACGTGTAATGAAACTGACACTGCAAATTGATCAGGGACATATTTGTTTCCTCAATGTAGAATGTTACAAAATACCTACAGATGTAAACCGAGCGTGCGACTAATGCGAGTCAAGCTCACTCACACTGTCCAACACATGCCTGTAATCAATTTCTTTTCTAAACATACACTGGATGCATGATAGGGGGTGTATGTTATCATTTATAATGACAGTAATTCTCTGTTATAGAAACATCACTCAGCGTGTACAGAGCAATGTCATGTGTTAACGCATTCCACGTAGCGTCTAATAGAGAACATGTCGACCATATAGACTAGACTGGGACAAGAGGAGTGAGTCATGAAGCTGATACAACTGGGACCGATTTAATCAATGGATTGAGATTAATTTGGAACATGTGTTTTATCCAAACAAGCTGGATCTGATTCAGATTTCTCTGAAAAAGAGGTCACAAAAATAAGCAAAATCATTGAAAACCCCTTTATATTAACCACTCCATCAACCTCAAGTTTATAACGAGGCAATATCAGTTTTTATTTCAGTTCTATTAAAGCTGTGATCAAGAAGGGCATTGGAGCTTAATTTTGTATCAATTGCTTATGGGACCTGGGTGGCTATACTGCATTAAAACCTATGGCAAGGCTCCACAATTTTAATGTTTCTTTTGGAAGACGGTTCAAAATGATCTCTTTTAGCTTGTGCATGCATGAGCCCTATGTACACTTTTCAACATTTTTTTTTTTTTTTTTTTTTGGTGTACTAATATTTTTGGCGCCCATGTGTTTAGGGTGCTTGTAGGAATGACAGAATTCAGTAGTCAATGGGTTATAACAGACTTGAACATCCTTCTGACTCTCAACAGTTTTATTTGGACTTCCTCAATCAAAATCTTTGGTGCTATACAACAAGAATGAAACAACATTTATATTTGCATGTACAGTGTGAGATTCAATCAAGACAAGCTACTACCGGTAAGCCAGACAGTATCAACCATAGCACCTGAGCAAGTAGGTCCACTCCTGGGCATTTACTTATAAGCCATAAGTGAGATCCTGTCAAGAATATGATGAGGGTTACGGGTGTCCAATTAGCCCTGAGGGATGACTCATATCTACTATAGGACTCAGGAAGAGATAACTGCAGGCACCGACTGATAGCACAACTGTGCATCGAATCCTTCATCTACATTACATGCAGGTATCAAGGGTGTACTGTACTGTACCAGCATAATGTGTGATCTTGAATGCTCCAGTCAAAAATAACAAAATAAAACTATAAATAAATGAAATTCAGAAAATAATATCCTATGCCTTACACTATCTCACTGCACATTCTGTACATATTTTTTATCTTACACGATGTAAGACCTAATGGCCCTACATTGCCGATTATACATTTGTATGACACAACCTAGGCTTTGCTATATATTTGTCATAATTAAAACTGTCTGAATTATGTTACTTACAATCTTAAAACAAAGTTTGTTTATATGATTGTTATTAAAAAGTGATAACGAAACAAACTGAACAATTTTACAAGATCATGGCATGATGGCAGTACTTGAATTGTTTCATAATTTGGTTTAGAATATAGCATTTAATAAAATCCAGAACAGTTTTAGTTTAGATAAGCGAGTAACGTTAAATCAAGGAAATGTATGTGTTTTCATTTTCTATCATTTTTATGACCAATAAATGGCATCAAAATACCCTCTCTTCAGGAGATACAGTTGTAGCACAGCCAAGTAAAAACAAAAATGGCCTTAGTATATTAAAGTACAACAACATGAGAATTAGGAGTTAATATCTGCAATGACAACAAGAACTACCTGCTCGTAAAACACAGCAGAAAGTGTTTTCCTCCCCTCCCCTTGGCCTTGTGAACATGCAGGAAGTTATTAGGAAGGGGGGGGGGGGTCACTTCTCAACTCATGTGTACCTGAGTAAAACCAATTAGCATTCATGAGGGGATCATGTATTCTTCTCACTCAGTGGGTGGTATGGAAGGTGATATTGTCTTCCCCTCTGCTTGCAAAGAAGTAAAATATTGTTACAGAAAATAAAAGTGTTTGCATGTACGGTTGTAAGCCAGTACAGGCTTGTAGTTTTACAAATGTACGACTCAAAGTGTTGCGCATACCCTACCAGCACATGTACATGTACAATGTCTGTTTTCTCCGTAAAAAATAATTCAATATCTGAGCATATTCCAAATTTGTTTCTATGGCATAGTTGCATGTGAATAAATTTGTTCATGATAGCTAGTACAAGATGGTGTATCAAAGATTCTCTTTCTAGTCTTTGGTTCAAAGTCATCTTATCTTTGTGGGTCATTTTGTTGTCCTTCCTTGATGTGACATTTTGAAAGGAAAAAAAACATTCAGAGGCAGGATATTAAAACCAGAATCAATAGGAAATGTAAAAACAGATCATGGACAATAGCTGGGGCAAGTTTTACAATTGCAGCACATGTCTGCCAGTATGCCTATTTTCATGTTGGGTTTAAAATGTAGCAAGGTTATAAAACCTCATTTGCTGGTAGATTGATATCACAGTTATCAATCATGTTTTGGTTTCAAAATGTATCAGTTTCAGAATGAAAGTCACCTTCAGGCTACCACAGTGAAGTGAAAACGTGATAAAAGTTTAGGGCCTACAGGATATAACCTAAAAATATGCATGAGTACTGGAGGGTCAATAAAACATGAGGTTAAGCCTTCAACTCAGGGTCATTAAAATTAAAGAGACACATTTCCTTTTCCTCAAGCAATCCTCAGAAAATTCTATCTCAAGTTTTGAACAGCTTATAAAATATGGACCAAATCCATGGAAGTGCTGATCTTATTTATAATCGAATAGCAAATAACAGAATTATGATTTATACAAGAAGATTCAAAAGAGAGCTGTCTCATGAGCTTGATTAGCCAAATAACCCGCTATTTCTTGTTCTGGAAATTAGCTGGATCACGAAATAGCGGACTATTTGGTAGTTGAAGACGCAAGACGCGGGCTATTTGCTCTGGAAATCTTCCCAAAATATCTCTAACTAATTTCTTGAGCTCGAGTTTCGAGTTCCGAGCTGATGAAGATGCGATTAGTAACTTCGGGCTCATTTCCCCGAATCAGAAATAGCAAGCTATTTGGAAAACTCGAGCTGATGTAAACAGACCTAGTGTAGGGCGAAACAGTTTGACCACACACAAATTATACATTTAGCCATTAAGTGCTCCTTCCATGGGCAGAGGAGTTTATGTGGTGATTATGAAGCTGGAATGATATACATTCACAGCAAGCAGCCCTCACAATGAATTACTTCTCTGATCCCCAGTCAAATATTGACTCAGGAAGTACCCAAACATAACAAATTCCTTGAAATGTGGGTGAGTGACCAATCCTCATCAAGGCTACACAAAGCAATGACCAAGGACAGGCAGGCAGGCAGGCCAAAGGGAGGAGTCGCTGGGAATCTTCGACCAAAGCAAGCGAAGCCATATAATCTGGCTGGAAGATGTTTGGGTATGAAGCAATTGAAGGGTGTAGCCTTATTGATTTCTGTGAATCATAGCATTTTCAATCAAATTCTCATCGTTTTTCTGAGCGGAAAGATGTTTCAATGCTGCATGATTCATTTTTACATCTCTGACTGTTAATTAGACCTGCAGGATTCCTCCATGTCTTTGTTCCTTGCTCGTTCTTTCTAATATGGCAGTTAGTCCTCTGACCCTGAAGGGTGGAGATTTACTGATTCTGATGAATCACTGCAGTTTAGATAAATGAAGCTCCTCGATTAAATGCACAGTTTTGTAATCTCTATTTTTTTTAATCCATCTGTCCATCTAGTAATTTCTGCCAGACGACTCTGCGTAAATTCGTGATTTGGTTTCTTACCTGGGAAGAAGTTAGATATTGTTTTCTTGAATTTTCCCTGACTATTGTTTACTGTATCCCTGTAATAAGTTGATACGGAACAAGGTTTTGCAGCCAATATTTTCTTCCCAGTCATGAAGTAGGATGAGTTGACTTCTTTAAAATTTCAATCCCCAAATTTCTATGGCAATTAAATTTTGTTCTCTTACATACCATGTTCACCTCAAAATCTAAATAGGCATGAAGGAGTTTTGACAAAACCTGTATCGACACTAAATGAAAAGGGGCAAAAGAAATAAATAATAGATGCAACAAGTCTTACCTTTTTAGGATCCATGTTGAACCTGGTTCTACCAGTATTCATCTGTCTGGTCTTTGCATCCGTTCTAAAGGAATTAATAAAAGCACTTACAGGTAAACATTGATAACAACAAAAGAGGAGGAAAATATGTGTAGACTTTACAGAGCACATCTCTTGTAGAGATCTACAAGGGGATGGGAGATTGAAAAACTATTCTCAAGCCAGTTTTTACTGGGTATTATTTATATTCCCTGATTTCTTTTTAATTTCAACAAGGGTTATCTGTCTACCATTTCACTTCAAACAGATTGTCCCCCTTAATATTTTGTTCTTTGTATAGCCAGCCTTCATAATGAGAGTTCATAATGGGATATAAAAACAAACTCAGAACAAAATCCAGATTACTGTCTACTGATTTGTGCAGTAATACTGGCTATATTATTAATCTAAAATTATGCAAGAACTGTGTTGTTGTAATTTTTTCTTTTTTCAATTTTCAATTTCAACTTATTTATGTTTCAAAACAAAACATTACAAATCTATTATAAACATTTACAACAAATGTAGAAATACCTATTGGAAACAGAAGGGTCCACTGAAAAGCAATGCATGTACAAGTGTGAACACCTCAATGGTGCATAGGAATAATGTGTAATTAAATTAAATTAAATTAAATTAAGCTAAAATTTACCCCTTATCATAGTCCATACTCTCCAAGTCTGCATTGACATTGGCGATCTCTTCCTCCAGTTCCTGAAAGAAAAAGAAAAACAAGCAGATTGTATTACAATGAGTTAGTACCGGTGGACTATTGAATTCAGATATTAAATGACAAATATTCCTATTCAGTTACCTCAAAAAGAGAAAACATCAGTTATTCTTAAATTGTACCAGCACATTTTGAAATGAGACAAGGGCCAAATGAAAGCCATGCTTCATAAAACTTGATGACTAACCCCCTGTCCACACACAACATTTTCCGCGACTAATCATGATTAGCTATACCGTTTCGCGATAGTGATACCGTTTCGCGATAGTTTTACGACCAAAATTGTAGGTGTGGACACTCACTAACGATACGTCGTATAACGAAACTAGTCTAACGAAACGCAGGTTTGGGCATCGTTTCGAACTGAAACTCTATAAAGAATCACGCCTAATCACGGAAATGTTGTGTGTGGACAGGGGGACCCCCTGGGGGAGTGTAACTAGTGTAACTAACTGGGCGGGGCTTAACGTGACCTCGAGCGAAATGAGACCAGACCTCTTATCACTATCGCGAAACTCTATAAAGAATCACGGAAAATGTTGTGTGTGGACAGGGGGCATTTTATACGATGATTCTTTAGTGACGACGTTTCTTGTGTGTGGACATCCTGGAATTTATACGATGATTCTTTATACAACGTATCGTTATAGAGTTTCGGGATAAATTGTTTTGTGTGTGGACACGCTGATTGATGCAATGAAACTGTAGTACTTTGATTGGCTATAAAATCCTCAAATGATTTTGAAAATAAGTTACATGAAACTCTTCCCAAATATTTGAGCTGGGAGAACAATGAATTGTAGATATTTCTTTCATTTGCTCCACTGTCTGCATGAGCTCCCATGAGGATAACTCAAAATAAATTTTAAACAAAGTCTGCCCCACTGACTACATGCCTTTACACACATAAATTCATAAACACCTTTTTTTCCTACTCTCAATACCTTTATTTTACATTGACAAATTGAGAAGAAAAACACCAAAGATATAATATGAAAACAAGCACCTTGAATCCTGGATCCTAAAAAAACAACAGCCAAATCATACGGATACATTATTTTATGATCATATCAATATTTCTAGACAAAGAATCCTTGGCATAAAAGTGCAGATACCAGTGCAGGGAATGACATGTGATATCGGTAACCCACATCTCTTATCGAGACAAATTGAAATATAATGCACACATCATCTCCAATCAGGGCAAGAGTGAACAGAGAGGATTCTTATTATTTGCTGATTTTCAATCGGCAAGAGAAGAGGAAATTATGATTTTGGATTCTTCGGAATGCTCAGGATATATCGTCTGTTGAGTCGAAGTTAGAAGGGCGTTATCTCTGTGTAAAGGTATATAGGAGTCAATGCCCTTCTGGTACTTAACAGATATGTGCTGTAAGAATTTCTTTCTAAGGTTTCTTTCTGTGAAGGTAATATTGGAAATGACATATCTGACTTGATATTCATGGAATCCATAAGTAGGCAATACTTGAAGGTTGAAACAAATGGGGGCTCAAGTAAATTCTATCCCTAGAATTATTAAAGATATTACAATGTAGGCCTACAAATGTAGACATATATTTTTAAGTCAACATAACATGCACATGTATATGTGATGCTCTTCTTGTAAGCCTGGCCTTCAATTCTCATTTTTTGGAGGGAGGGGATTCAAAGTTTCAAACAACAGAGACACTTTTTGTGTGGGTCAATGTGCACAAAGTACATTCATGTTTATTTTCAAGATATTTCACTTCTACCCTTTTTAAGATTACCCTTTCAAAATTATCAGAGCAAGGATAGAAATATCTAGACAGCGTATTAGAAAGAGACACCTCCACAGTTTTCATCTTTCCCAAATTGTAGAAAGCGACGACAAATGTCCTTGCATGCCTCATGACCCTTTCCATGGAGCGTTACCAGAACTTCAATGAAGCACTACAAAATAACACCAGTTTTGCCTCATTAAGAGCCTGTCCTGATGAATCTAGCATCTGCTACATGTACACTACAGTGGGTGGCGATGGGGAAAAGTTTTTCAAAAGATACATAAAAGAGGGTTTGTTACCACGACCACAGCTGTTTGCCGAACATGGCCGATACAAGCTTTCTTTCTGAAGTTCGTACTGAAAAACGATTGTGATGACATGTGTATTCGGGGAGACCATTCATACAGTGTACATGCGCTTCAAAATGGTGATTCATAATTGTATTTGAATTCCTCGAGGCCTTATCATGTTTATTTATAAACTCCACATACTTTGTTGAGACTAAAAGGATTATGCATACAGGCACAGTCATACTGTATGTGCAAGTGTGAGTGCAGTATCTTACATTATTGTTAAAGCCTGATCTGCAACAGCCAACAACAAAACCAATAAAGTGATCTACATGTACAGCTCATAATATACTCATGTAATTTCAAAGTTTGTCTATCACTTTCATTCATTTCACACTATTATTATTATTATAATTAAAATTAATATATCAAAATGTATTTCAGTAAAATTCAAAATGTTAGCACCCAGGCTGCAATAAAAGGCCTACAACTACAAGTGTTGATTTTGGCTTCCCCTAATTTTCAAGTACTGGGTAGCCCTATTTTTAATCTTTCTGTTTGATAAAGCCCTGCAGAATAATGAACCCAACCTACTTCTCAAGTTAACTCTCTCAATAGTTGACCACACGTGATGTCACACTCATTTATTTCAGAGCACAAATGCAAAGCTAACATCACAGTAAGCTGCATGCAAAGTGTTTGCATGCAAGGTGGGGAAGGGGTTGCGCACCACTTTGCACCGAGGAATATTGGCATATTGATAGAACAGTGAAGACAGGCCTCTATCCAACTGTACTTTTTGAAAGATAGGTGACTGCACTCGATTTAGCAGTCAATTCTCTCTGAAGAGTTTACCAGGCAGTGCAGGGTCAGCAATTCGGACCCAGGTATTGAAAAGAGCTGGGAAAGTTTTCTGGACCACAACAAAAATCTCACAAAAACAGATAATGACCATTCTAACAAAGTACTCCAAACTGGAGCCATCTCCAACTCTTGCTGAGTGGCATGATTGTTTAATAATGGACACTACATCCGTCTAGTTTCCTTTGTTGATCTACATTTTAAAAAGAGCTTCAACTCAGCTTTGGGTTTAAATTCTGGTAGACTATCCATAGGTTTTTATTTGTATTGAATAGTATTGTTTTTATTTGTATTGAATAGTATTAATCATGAAAATCTCCAAATTATGCTATTGAGGAAAGCAAATTTTACAATGGTTGTATCATAATTGTGAAATCACGCTACCAATTTCATTGATGTCATTACCCATTGCCACTTTCTACCTTGTGTTGTTTTTAGTGGGTCTTTGGTGGGTCTAGGGGCAGATCATATTTGTATCGCCCTTAAACTTTTTGCTGGATGTCATTCTATTCAGAAAATATGAAAAATCACCTCTGGCAAACTATTTTAACTTCACTCTGTTACTGAAGTGCCCTCACATGCTAATCACCTTCGAGTACTAGACAGAATAATCTGGGCTTGACTTAAAACAAGGGCACTTTGTTTCAATCCATCCATCCATTGGCACCGTAAGCCCTTGCAATCTGGTAGCACAAATATTGACCAAGATATGGAAATATTTTTCCCTTAGGGGTCCTGCAGTGACAAATGGCATTTCAATGGTAACAGACGCCTAACTGCTTTGTAATTTGTACACACACACACACAGACTACAAATTGCATGTTACTTCTTGGCTGTAATACTCAAAGGTCACAACTCTTGACCACAAGTTGACTGGAATGTCCCTTATGGCAATGATACTCAAACTTTAAACTTTTAAAGAGACGAAGGACACCCAAGATACACAGAAAGAATATTTTCTTTGCATACTGAAATCATTTTGCTTCTTTCAATTTCATTAGAAAGGCAAACATCACCAGCATACAGTGAGCAGTATTCATTCCTAACCATAAAAACTTTCATTCACTTCCCCCCCCCCCCCCCCCGAATCATCAGCTTCCATTCCAATACATGAATGGAAATACCACATCATAAATTTGACACCTAACTCAAAGGAAACACAATATCTTTTCATGATTGGTCCTTGACCAATTCTGCCCCTAAATTGTCACTTTTTGGACTAAAAAGGATCTGATTGTCCCTCTACACAAAGGCAGCCATGTCAATCATAACTTGATTCGTATGGGCTCCATTAGAAACAGTATGCTGTGGTCTACTCTCATCACTGTCCGATCTTTCGGTAAACAGATCGTTGCATTCACTTGGCACACGACAGTGTTTACTACCATTTGAAATGGGCGTAAAGGAATTTCTACACTGAAGGCGTTATTGGTGGACCTCCCAAAATAGGACCTCATCTAAATATTTCAGAGCAATGTCAGCACCATAGTTTTTCCTGTAAGTGGGACTACTCAACGTTTCGGAAGGACTTTGTCAACTTTATTCCACTCCACATCCTGTTAAGCACCACCAATAGAAGAAAAAAGTGAACAAAGATTTGTTCAAAAAATGAAGCAAAAGGTAGCTTAAGTGTCTCGGTTTATATCTTTTATTTGAGGTATTTGGCTTGACCCTGTTGAAGGTATTCTTATAAACTTCCAAGAATCCATGACTTCAACTCAACTTACTTGCGCATTCTATTAGTAACATAATGTTCACATAATGCCCATTAAAACTTACAGCTTTCATTTAATAAACATGTCAAACCCATCCCTTTTTTACCAAGGTTAAAATTTCTCCAGCACGAAAGACTACAGCCCAGAGCCTGAATGAAATCGTGATATATTTTGCAACTCTCAAATTCAAATTCAATTCAAACAATCTGACGAATGATCTACAACAGCAAATACAATTACTCTGCGATTGCATTAACTTTCGAGAATGTCATTAATACCCACAGCAATTCATCTTCCTTGATCAAATTTGTCTCTCGAGTGATGCCAAGATACTCAGAGTCAGACAACAGGGATAACCATCTCATTTTGTGTCCTCCTCAAGTCGCTGTCCTTTCCGACTGGCCAATAAATTGCTCATTTAAGCTCTCTCCGCTCCAGTCCAAATACAATAATCACATAATTAGCCTCGGCACCATGGTCAGAAAACCGGCTTCTTCTTCCTTCAATGCTTTCTAGCGGTAATTATAACAGACATCATCACTGCGTCAGTTCCTAGGCCAATTTCGTTCTTATACGTACATGTAGGTTCTAGGTCAAAAGGAACACAGGCTGCACCACAGAAGAGAATCTTGATATAATCTTGGCATCACTCGAGAGGAGAAAATCAGGAGAATAGGGGTCAAATCGGGGAAAAATAAGGAAAAATGTGGGGTGGGAAATGGGTGGGAAATCGGAGGGAAAATTAAGCGGAACTTATTTTAAAATCGGGAAACCGATTTAAATTAGGTAATTATCAGGCCTGAAAGAAAGACATGACATGAGCAAGGCAAGCCAAATAGCACATAAACTTGGATCCAAATTGTAGTGATTATTGACAGTACTGGAACCAAGGAAACAGGAAATTTTGGATAGAAAGACTCCCCATGTACATGTACGTGTTGGCCAGGATTCGTGACAAGAACATCAATGTCCACTCCTTAACAAGCCCATCACTCTGGGCTAATTTTTCTTGCAGTTCGACCGAGACCGCAAAGGTTAGTTCTTCACTGGACTCTGAACCCCCTCTGTTGGAGGAAGAGCTTGTAGGTGGTCCAATTAGGGCCAAGAGCCGCAGGACAGAAGGGAGGAGGGGACAAGGATCAACATGGGGTATGTCTTCATCAGCTCGAGATTGCCAAATAGCCCGCTATTTCTGATTTGGAAAATAAGCCTGAAGTTACAAATGGCATCTTCATCAGCTCGAGACTCCAGCTCGAGATATTTTGCTCAGCGTTCGCGCATAGTGTGAGTCTTCAGGCTGGTGAAGACGCACCGGACAAATAGTGGGATATTTGGCAAACTAGCCCAAGATATATTGGGCTGATTAACTGGACCAAATATCCCGCTAATTGCAACTGCGGGCTGATGAAGACGCAAATTAGCTGGATAGTTTGCGATCGGATAGTTCAAATAGCTGGATATTTGGCAATCTCGAGATAGTGAAAACAGGCCTATAGAGCTAGCTGGAATAGAAATGCATCTAGTGACAACTCACTTACAATTTAGAATGAGACAGCAAAGGATGAAATGCGCATGAAAGGCAAAGGACCATAAACATGGATATGATAGCTCATGGTAGGCTACGAACAAAAAGTTAATCTGAAATGCAGAGAAAACCAAAATAAATATGTACTAAATGATAAAATAACCCTCAGAGAAAATGACAAAAAAGACACAAGAAAAAAGGAATTATGTCAGGAAAGCCAGGAAAAAAAATAGTAGAATAATATATAAGCAGCATGCATTCAATGAATAGCAGTAAGTCGAAGATATTTGCATAACGTGAAATGTACTGTACAGTACATGTACACATAAGGCGGAGTAACACAGAGGCCAAAAGTCTCGGATTTTAGTTATCCTCTTAATTGCTGTCTGTCATCAATTATCCCATTAAAAATCATCTAACGAAGCAAGAAAATTTTCCCTTAAAAGGATTTTAAGGGATTTTTCTGTGTGACACCGCCTATAGGTACCTGAAAATTTAGATTGCATGTAATGTACATTTGTACATTTCTACATGCATGTGCCAAAAGAAGGTGTGGCGTTTACTTTGCAAATGAAACTTTAACACGATGGAAAAGACATTTGTATGAATCTTTAGAGGGGAAGAGTCAGCAATAGAAATCAATAAACAAAAGACAGAGATCATAATTGATACATAAACATTAAACAGAGGATGAGAGAAAGAGACAGTGGGAGGAGACAGCGGAAGCCTGAAGAAGGCCCTCGTCTGTTCCGAGGATGCTGGGATCAGCCGAGGTCTTGCCGAGATCTAACCTCCCATGACATCTTGAACTACCACCAATGCCTTATTTGGTACCTGACAGATGAAGTCCATCACATCAACAAGCTTGTATTGACAACTTTTTTAAACTTTTCTTTTCTTTTTAAATTTTCTTCATGACAAGCAATACCGTCATGGCATATTACATGCCCATTATAATTTGGGAGGGCAAAGAGATATATTTCTTGCAGCAATTCTGCTGCGACTCACTTGGTGATAAGGATCAAAATGTAAAATCATGTTTTTTCCTGTTATTTCTTACAAAAATGTATTTCCTTCTGTTTCATTTTATTTGGATATTTACCTTTTTTAACTTGGACATCAGATAACCAAAAAATTAAACAATATTTTTTAAACTTTGGTGGTTCTTTTAGACTACCGTAGAGCTTCACATAAAAAATTATGAAGAACATAAGTATGGAGAAAATTGAACAAGGTTGGGAAAATATAGCATTTCCATGAAAGAAGAAAAAAAGGAACCAAAGTTAAACATCTTAATTCCCTTTAACTTTTCATACTTAGATGTACATGTACATGTATACAGGAAGTTCTTGCATACAACTTTTTGATTGTGGAAACTGTTGGAACAGACTGAAACTAAAGAGAAAGGAGCGTTTAGTATCTATATCGTTGTGATTTCTTTCTTTCCATGTCACATGCCTACATTCCATTTCCTCCTGGACTCTCTCCAATGACATTTGACACAATTCGGTTTCCTTTCGCTTCCTATGTCTTTCCTGAGACAGATACCAGTCATAGCCAAAAGCCCTGCCAAAGGTCTCTAAAGTGTCCTTGTGCCCAGGGCACTGTCTTAAAAAGAGTTCAGATTGATCTGAATCGAATCGCAAGTCCTTCATATCAATCGCAAATTATCTCTCAAGTGCACAGTTATGATCGATTTCAAGTTACGATCAATTCAAATCTTTATCTTTAACATTGTGTGATATATGGTCAACATCACAATAGCTACCTTCATGCGCTTCCATCATAATTATAAACTTCAAGTTAGCAAAAACCTCAAAGTTATAAGGAGCATGAGCTTGACAATCGAGTAAAGCATCATAAAACAACAAACACACAACTTCATAGTGTACATGTAAATGAAGGATTGTATGTTGATCGAATGCATAATGAAAGATATCCAGGCTCCAGAAATCCATACTTTCCTCTTTTGGTCATGTGATGGTTATTGGAAAGCACTTGGAAGAAATCTCTTGATTTTCTTCAAGTCTTGAGGCAGAAAAGGCATGAGAGTAATCATCAAATATGGCCTGTTCAGACTAGACAACATTTATACGAAAGCCCGGTTAAAGAAACGTTTATATAAAGAATCATCATCAAAATTATGCTGAAAGAGCATACCAACTAGATAAAAGAAATGTCATGATCACTAGTTTTGATGAGGTCAGTTGACATGACACCTGGCCAATCATCATAGTGCTCTCAAGACATTGATCTACATTTGCCACACTCAACCCAGGTGATGTAAATGGGTACCTGGCAGGAATTAATTCCTTGAAATGCTAGAGCGCCGTAATGGAAGCACAGCTAAAGCCGGGGTAATATTCTCCAAGTTTGGAAGCGCTTAGTGATTGTTAGCGCTATATAAAAACTGAGTATTATTATTATTATTATTAGCCCCACCCAGTCATACAATTTTTAATATGATACAACATTCAAACTAGAGGGGGACCCTGAATCTTTAACAAGTTTTTGTTCGAAACAGTAATTAATTACAGCTATACGATTCTTGGACAGCGATACAATGAAATTATGGTAGTGGGAACGCAGTGCGGGGTTAGTGAAGAAAGTCTACCAGCCAGGAGCGTTCCACTTGCAGCTCATCAAGAGCACATCAAAGCATGAAATCACTCAAACTCACAATGGGATCTGGGAATTTGGGAATTCATCCTTCTCAAATGCATTCTTTGTCCTCAAAAACTTCCTCTTTCTCCCCTCAGGGAGTTCCCCCTTTTTTCTCAGTAGCCTAAAAGCAATAGTTTGCAGACACAAACCCTTGGTCAGTTGTAGTATGTAACAGAGTGTTTGGAATTTTGTGAGACTATCTAGCCTCTACGTTCTACTGCACTCCATGTACATGTATGCTCTCTACTTTTGACACATCCAGAGACTGCCAGATTTAGGCTCTGCTCAAGACTTTATGGAATTTTGTCAGTCAAATAGCCTGTGCCTGCAGACTAGACTAGGCACTTGAAGCAATATGAAGCGTATAGAGGTATAACAACTACAAGTGATGCTACTTGCCAAGGGGTGAATATAATAATTGAGTGATTAATCAAATGTTTGCCCCATCAGACAAATGCTGGAATAAATTATTTCGCTTGCGGACAAGGATGAATTATTAATATTTTGCAACACGACCGAGACAGAATGTCATTTAGACAATGCTTTGGTTGATGCCGTTGACTCTTTGTATAAGGCTATATAAGCCTCACCTAAAGCTTCCCCCTTTCCTACCCTAACCATTCCCTCCCTCTCTCTGGAAGTTTCTGTCATCTTTCTCCCTCTCTATTTTTTGATAAAAAGAAGACAGAAGATACAATCCAATAAGATACAATTCACCCTGGAGCATTTGAAATTATACAGCAGATGTTGTGAGTAGAACTCAACCCCAACATGAAATGGAAAATGAGACTATCGCCCGTCGTCGACACATTGGTGCCTTCCCTTATCTCGATCTTGTCCCCCGTCTAATGGACGAAAGTGACTGGAGGCCCGATTTCGTAGACAAGAACTGCGAGTAATTTGATATGAATTCTTGTCTTCTCTACTGATAGTCAATAAATGAATTACTCCAGTCTTGGATTGGCCCCAGGAGTGCCATTCTCTATTCCAAATTTGGAGATGCTGTTATGGAAAGCAGATTCGCTTCCACTTCTACAAACCAATCAACAAAACAACAAGATGAAGTATTTGGATATTCCATTAAAATAGAACTTCAGAGTATACTACATGTAGTTGCGCATAATGTACACAGAATAAAATTATTCCATACATGTCTAAACAACAAAAGATTAAAAGAATGTTATGAGCATACCTTGATTTCTTTGAGGAGCTGCTGTTTTGCCCTCCGGATATCCAGTAATAACTTCAGCTCATTTTCTGTTAGGTCTGTGAAATTACAAAGGGAGACAAAGAAAAGAAAATGACAGATGATTAATGGCATTCAAAGAGCACAAAGAGAAACATTAAATAGGAGCTGGAGCATCCACTTCTCTATGCAGCCTGTGTGAGAATAACAAAATCACTGAAATGTATTATATATAGGTTTGTGTCTGCATTCTGTTTCAGTTCTTCTGTGTGCAACTACATACATGCAAGAAGTACAAAATGATCACCAAACAAGCACTCTACATTTTACAACAAATAATACATTTAGATATAGTTACATAGCTGCATCACCACGGCCACATTCTTATAACTACCTGGTTGAGTGGTCGTGATAAAACAAAATGGAGCACAACCCCCTTATTGTGCCTCTACAGTATGTGATCGTGCAGTACTTGCAATATTCATAAATGCGGTAATGTGAACGGGCATAATTAGACGATTTGCTGGAGGCAAATGCCATTAATTCCATCCTTCCTTGACTAAATTACCTTGCCTGAATGGGAATTTCAATTGTCATGGTAGAGGCATAGAATGAGGTTTCATAATGCTGGCAAAAAAGCAATTTCATAACATGAGAAATGTAATAGATGCTGTTCCACGAGTCAAGGGATTAGGAATGTATTCAATGTCCTCAAAGAGAGAAAATAACAATAACACATATTTTACTTTATTCTGGACATTTCTTTTATTGATTCAGTGATTTGGTAGGCCTACAAAATGTATGTATCGATGTGAATTTTATTCTGAAGAAAAGTGCACTAGAACACCTGATGTTATAAACTCTGCGAATTCACCCTGTTAATAACATACTGGTAGCCTCTCATAGGCCTTGACTACATTGTAATTCCCAGCATACAGCCATGGATTATTTTCCTGTGCAAGCATGCAGTACACAAACGTACTTGTATGCATACAGAACACAGATTTAAGAAAGAAAACAAATCAAAGAGCTTCATGTGCATGTACATGTACAATTTAGGCCTCCAAACTTGTACCGGTATACACTGGAAATTAGCCCAAGCATTGTACTCTTTACAGTTTGTAATACTTACAATCCACTTTAAGAAATTTCATTCACAAACTAAAATATAGGTCCTAGAATTCAAGATGTGATTTTAAAACAACTTTTGAGCTTCTGCCTTTAGGCAGCCTTTTGGAAGATGAAAATACAATGATTATGCTGCAACAAGAAACATTGAGGCATCTATAGACACAAATCACTGTGCTGTCTGGTGCAACAGACAAGTTTTGAGAGTCAGAAGATTTGTAAATGTTCAGGAGGAATAAGTAAATATTCCCAGAAGCACAGCTCATGCAATGATTCCACACAAACAACCATCCAGAGGCAAGAAGCAACAAGGCTTACAAATTCAGATTTCACAGTCGATGCACAAACTCCTGATAAGTGATATCCAAAGCAACTCTGAGCTGAGGTGACCATAAAAGTGAATTAGGCAACAAAAGGCAACACCTCTTCTTCACCGCTGAATAACAGACAGCAGAGAGGGATTCTTTACTCGAGTGTTTTTACATTCCACTAGCTCAGTCTTGTCTTGTCTGGCATGTATGCAGATTGCAGCTAGAGAAGGGAATTTCACAAAGTTTGTGTTGCAGAGATAAACCCCAGTCCATGAAATGTAAATAACTTCCCTCAAAAGATCTTTATCGATTCCTCCGGGTCCCCCAACTAACACAAACTGGCCGAGACTAGTGAATAGAAGATGAGCGATAACACAACCAGAGAGTGAGTGTCATGCTGAGAGTTGGAATCTGCTTGCAATGGCTTATGTCAGAACTAGACCCCTGTTACACATACGTCTGAAAGTGGACTGAGGCCGGCCCCGGAGTCGGCTCGACGTATGTGTAACACCAACTTTTTTAGAAAAGCCGGACTGAGGCCAGGTGGACTCAGTCCACCTCTGGATGTGGTTTGAGGCCGGCCTCAGTCCCGCAATCGGTATGTGTAACACCAAAGTGGACTCGGGGCCGGCTTATAAGCGGAAGTGACGTAACCTGTCATCATTATCAACATAATACATCGGGCGCGCTTGCCACCTTCTCTTATGTTATTCTTTGTTTTTATCATTCTATCACTCTCTCTTTCTGTCTTTCCTTATGTTATTCTTTGTTTTTATCACACTTTCTCTTTCTGTCTTTCCTTATGTTATTCTTTGTTTCTTCCTTCTTTCATCTTCTCTTATGTTATTCTTTGTTTTTATCACACTTTCTCTTTCTGTCTTTCCTTATGTTATTCTTTGTTTCTTCCTTCTTTCATCTTCTCTTATGTTATTCTTTGTTTTTATCATTCTATCACTCTCTCTTTCTGTCTTTCCTTATGTTATTCTTTGTTTTTGTCATTCTATCACTTTCTCTTTCTGTCTTTCTGGAGTCCGCCCCAACATCAGCTCGTGAAAGGCGACGTGAGGCCGGCCTATGTGTAGACGCAAAATTGCGGGCCCGAGATCATGTGTAACAGGGGTTTGATGATCTCGAGGCGGCTTCAAATTGCAGGTGTGAGGCCGCCTCCGGGGCCCGCTTTAAAAGCCGACGCATGTGTAACAGGGGTCCTAGAAACATCTTAACCCTCCTGATCCTAACAGATAATAGACAGCTGCTGGTGTATAATTTAAGATTATTCTACATCTGATTAGTTGTTCAGACACGCTGCTGTTTAAGATTTTAAACCTTCCTATAGTATAAAACATGTGAACTGAATTATTGGGAGGGGGGCCCCCAACATTAATGGGTAGCAAATAGAACTTGGAAGAATATTATGAAAAATGAATTCATGCGAATAACAGACCTACTGTACATGCACTTCACTGCAGATAAACAATAATCTTAATAATCAAAAGTATGACAAATGATAATGTTGAAATTTGCTCTTCAACGTAGGCCTTTATTTCCTTGCTTGCTCAAACAAAGTTTCTAGTGACAAACTAAAATAAGTGACTATTATCAACACAATTCAAAAACAACTTCAAATATCACAAAAGTAATCACACAGATTATGAAAACATGTTTTGCAATTACAAGTGAGAAATACTTACACAGAAAGACCTATGATGACCAAATCCTACATGTACATGTGCATGTGTGTGTATAACAACACATTGAAAATTCATGGGCACGAGTCCAGCACAAATGATGTTACATGTACATGTACATCAAGAAAACATGGTCTTGCTCCGTTATCAGAGTGCCTACTGCATAAACTAACAGGCAACGTAAGATAGCTTAGCTTACCAGGCTTGAGATAACAACTGATGGAAGCTTTTCCTTCCCAAACTGTTTATCCTGCAACCTCAATAGTTGAGAATGCAGATAAGAGTGTCTTTATTTTCCAACACCTCAGCAACCAAAGAAGCCAAACGATTGCATCACCAGGATAAATAATCCTTTCATCTTCTCCCCTCCTTCCCTCCCTCCCTCCTTCATCAAACTTGCCAGGCTTGGCTAACTAACATGAGGGCACCTGTCTGCTAATAATGAAAAATCAATGCATGTGTGGTTTTCTCAATTACACAGAAGATAATTGTTCCATTGAAGTCACTAATCTACTCCATTCAAATTGGAAATATCAGGGGCGCTGACCCAGAAGAAAGTGAGGACCTCTTTCACAACATCAACTTCATTTGTTCAGGGGCGCTACTTGAGATGGAGAACACTTATTGACGTCAATTGTAAATTTGATGAGGATGCTCCTCTGCGAGCCATCCTCTTTGTAAGCCAGTTTAAAGATAATCAGAACTTCATCTATAGAAGTTATGACAATTGATTAACTGTGTGACCAGAGAGCTATTTGGGGTTCAAATAATGATAATTGACAGGTCCTATTAAGTAGTCAATGCACTTGAATCCTACTTGCCATACTGGTGCATTACAAAATACAAAGAAACCAATTCACACCTCTTCCAGCGACTGGGAATGAGTGGAACTTCTATAGGCAAGGATAAACTGAACGCAAATACTCTTGACCATCACAGAACAAGGTAGACCAGATAACTGACATCTCCCTGGGAAGAACAACGAACCAAATACCTTCTTGCAAACAAACAAGATCTTTACTGTACTACATGTAGTAGATAATAATGATAAAAATAAAAATAATTTTGTTTACCGTACCCAAGAAAGCTTTATCAGCATCAATATTGTTCTTTCCAGGAGGCTCTGCAATTATTATTGCCCCAGAGTTGCTAGGTACCCATTAACACCTGGGTGGAGGGTGGCAAATGTGTGGATTAATGCCTTGGACCGGGATTCAACCTCTCAACCCTTGGATTGACAGTCAAATGAATAAACCACTATTCCATGACCGTTTTGTTGACCCTGGACCAGCAATATTAGATCAATATTAAATCATAAGTCCAACTTAACTCTAAGTTGGACTTGAACATTATGGAGATTGGAGAGCCATTTGTAGCCTTAAAATAAAATAAATTCAAAAAATAAAAAAGCAAAAAATGGAGAATTTTAGACTTTTCATGAATTCCACATCAAGAACATGGAATCTCCTTGGTAATAGAAAATATGAATGATTTGAATCAACATTTTATGCCTTATTAAAATTACTTTTACAAAATATTTATAAAGATGCTAACTGCTTGTCATAATTGTTGAGTCCAACTTAGAGATGATAAGTTCAACTTAAGATCTTTGTGAAACACCCCCTGGTATCAACATGAAACTTCAAACAGAGTGAAATGAATTACACAGTTACAGTCAGTCCCTATAAATTCAATTACTGGAGATTAATTGCAAGGGGCAAAAGAAGGCCAGTGACATGACAATTACACTTGCCAAGCCCATGATGATGTTTACAGGAAGCCGACAGATGAGTATTGCTGGTATGTTAATGTGACCATTGACTATTGCCGCCATGCAAAGCTATAAAAGCTGCTGCTAGCCCTGTCTCTACACTCCCAAAAGTACAAAAGTTCAGAATGGAGTCATTTTCTGATAAATAATGTGCTAGAATCATAAGTTAAATATTAGAGGGTATACAGTACTACAGGCTTACACAGAAATAATTTAGCTGATTTAGAATAGATATCATTTAGTTGAAAAAATAAAACTCTTTTTTTTTAAATTCCATTTTCTTTTTTTCTTCAATGGAATATCCTCCACAATATAAATCTCATTAAAAAAAAAAAAAAATTCTCTACTAGAAGTGTAAGCCCTGCATATTTCATCATGAGCCATTACAGGACAATTAAAGAGAAGGTTGAGTTCTGGGAAGAGGTAAAAAATAATTTGTGAGCGTTATCATTGTTATTATGCAAGGGTGGAAGAACATCAGATTAAACAACATGTTCCCTGAAAAGCATGGCTCTTCAAATGCCTTCATATTCTAAATATGACATGAAACATCGTAAAAATCGGGGGGTAGGTTTTTTTCGCCATGTGCTCGTGGAGTCCCATATACATCATTCTGTGTACAGTGCTTGTAACTTTGCCAAGATTTTGCCAAATTTCTTATCATTTTGATGATTCCAGAACCTTGCAATACACACGAATACTTACATGTATATACTAGATGATCAACCTTTCCTGATAGATTCCACACCGTTTCTTTCACAATGCAATCACATGACAGAACTCAACTTTATCTTTAAGTCCTAACATCTGTACCAAAACAACACCTCCCTGCATCAAGCACATACACATTTAGCTTTCAAAATAATCAAAAGTACAATTTATCACACAGAGTCAAACATTATTTATAGAATTAAATGGTTCAGCGCTGAGTTATGGCTATTTATTCGTACAACTGTAAAAGGCTATCAATCAATTAAAATAGACAAGATCGTCCATTTAGAACGCAATGACAGAACAGCTCTAATTGATCATTACAATTGTGTAGCTAGTCAAAACATGAATTGTTTACTGGAAGTCCGAAGATGTTTATGCCAAGTGGACATCTCTGGCATGTTAATGTAGCCATTCCGTGTTGGCGCCAGGATTGAGCCCCAGGTTTCGGACTAGGAAGTGAGATTACTTCGTTTATGAGAAGTATTCCATTCAGCTATTAATGTATGAGGGACTAAGGGAGATTGAGAGAGATCTAACAGACTGATCATCTTGATGGCATCGGATGTTTTTCGTTAAAGTGCTTTGATAGCATGGCTCCCAGACCGCCTGTCAATTCAGAAACAGGTCTGGAACTAGATAACGATAGTGGACTGCTCGAGTCCTTGGTAAATAACATTTACATGTAATTTGATCATCATAATCCTACAGTTTAATTCTATTAATTTCATTTCACTTGCATGGCCTACAACATCCAACAATTATATTCAACAATGACGGTAATAAAAGTGCATAAATCAATGGAGGTTACAGAGTATTCATAGATTATTTTCCATATTGTATGCTAATTTTGTAATGACAATAGTCATCACTCATCACTTTATAGCAATTTAATAACACTCTTCCTCTGTGGGCTTTAAACGTCATTATCACTATCCCTTTCATACAACCCTGCACACTCTCCACTCCATTGGGAAGCAGAAGCCACTAGTCAGGTGACATGTTTAATCTAACTACACTGTACATTGATGTTTACATCCTATCAAGTACCGGTACTCATTTAACACTTGGGTGGGAAAAAGCGATGTACAAAATAAAATGCCTTGCTGAAGGACATACATGTACAGCACATTAATGCTCTCCATATAGACCTACACATGTATAGGTCATAAATAACATACAAATAAGATTATTAAAACAGAAAACATTTTACCTTGTTTTGAAGAAAATGATTATCATTGAAAGCGACACCTGGTGTTTACAGCTCAGGCAAAAAATAACCATAGGCGTGTCTGCACTATCTCGAGATTGCCAAATATCCAGCTATTTGAATTATCCCGATCGCAAACTATCTAGCTTATTTGCGTCTTCATTAGACCGAAGTAGCAAATTAGCTGGATAGTTGGTCGGGATAATATCCCAAGATATCTCGGTCTAGTTTGCGGTTTTCCGTGTTTACTCGAGGTCAGTGGTTGCGAGGTCAGCGCTGAGCGGTATAGATCGCATGTGCGAACCGGAAATCGTTGTGCATGATGGGATCGGGATAATTGACTCCGTACTTCGGTCTAATGAAGACGGTCGCAAACTATCCCGCTAGTTCGGAAATAGAAGGATATTTTGCAAACTAGACCGAGATATCTTGGGATATTATCCCGACCAACTATCCAGCTAATTTGCCACTTCGGTCTAATGAAGACGCAAATAGCTGGATAGTTTCGATCGGGATAGTTCAAAATAGCTGGATATTTGGCAATCTCGAGATAGTGCAGACACGCCTCATGTACAATGTACCAGCAACATTGTGGAAACTGAGAGGTTTGTTTACAAAAAATTGTAAATTGCAAGCTACACCTGTACATATTGTGTATAAATATGTAAACAAAAAACACCTGGGTCCTTAAGTGCTAGGGTAATAGCACCTCCACAGATGTACAGTACACAATGTAGTCAAGCACTGCTGCTATACCTGTACATCTCCGCCACACGTTACTACTAGACTAGACTTCAACCAACGCCATCACAAGACACTCCTTGTGAAGTTGTGAGGCTCCTGTGCATCTCATTCAATGTAAATTTCTTAACATGCCTGATAGGTATAAATAATGCTAATGAATTATTCAAATTTGCAGAGAGGAAGGAAGAGTGGGAAGCCCTTAATGAGAAAAATAGTTTCACAAGGAAATTGCACTCCTGATTAAAGTAACATGTCATCTCGTACAGCGGCATACATTTTTTTATATGTAAATCTTTTTTTATTTTCGCATGTGTTAGTTCTATTCAACAGATCAGTAAGCCTGTACATGTACATACTTACTGTACTTTTTATGCATCAAGACATAAAAATACTTATAGTCAGGAAATAAAATGTTACAAATCTGAGTATGAGGAAATAGAATAATAGGTCTATAAAATAAATTGCTAACATTTCATTTTCCAAGCATGTCGGAGGAAGCACTATCTGGAAGTAGTACATGTAAGAGCTTAATCTGCACTTCCAA
This sequence comes from Strongylocentrotus droebachiensis, assembly GCA_035222895.1. Taxonomy (NCBI): domain Eukaryota; kingdom Metazoa; phylum Echinodermata; class Echinoidea; order Camarodonta; family Strongylocentrotidae; genus Strongylocentrotus; species Strongylocentrotus droebachiensis. The sequence continues at coordinate 180,351 of JAVYIG010002465.1, read as the reverse complement.
GAATTTAGTAGGAAGATGGTGGCTCAAAGCAGTAATTCAAAGAACTTCATGTTAAAAGGTCTACAATATTCATTTTCCTTCTTGAAATAGGAGGAAACAAATTATTGAAATACAAGAAAATGTGTTCAGCTTGTAAAGTTGTAATCCAATGATAAGAACAGTAGATTCAATAAAAATCAAACATGGCCTTTAAAAATGTCAACAAAAGCTTTAGTTGGCAGCACACGTTCATAAATAAAACCTCAAGATCCAGACCATCTGATTTTGTGTTAAACTAATTAAAGTAGCCTTGCTACTACATTTACTCAAGTGAAATACACAATGTCATGTGTCAACTGAGCAGCCGTTATTACTTTGAAGAAATCATCACCATCACCACGATCACAATTTTGACAAATGGACTTTCCTTCTACCTCATTACTCCAGTGAAATATACAATGCCATGTGTCAACTGAGGCCATTATTACTTTGAAGACATCATCACCATCAAGGTTTTGGGGACAAATACACTTTCCTTCTACCTCATTACTTCCTACCAGCCCATGGCCAACATCACCTAACACTAGGGTCAGGCTACATGCACTTTACCAAGACACTAGCCGCCCTTGTTCTCCAACCAACCCATACTAAATAAAACACAAGGGGGTTAGGCCTGGCCTAGTCCATGAGTCCTCTTCCCAACAAACGCTTTCATTATTGGGATCCGTGGCTGTGTGAGCGGATCAAGTTAGATTTAGAGCTCTGGGTCCCCTCTGTGAGGAGGATTTTCTGCCTAATGAGCATCGGGTAACAGTTCAGTGTGTTTCTTAGGACAGCAGGGTTGAGATGTTGAGAAAGCTGTGGTTTTGTGTACAAAGCCAAAGGTGATCACCTCATCTCACATATTTTTTTTCTTCCCCCCCCCCCCCTCTCTCTCTCTCTCTCTTGCAGATGTTTCAATTGTAATTCTTTTGGTTTGTGGTTCTTACTCAGTATATATGTACTACATGTACTTTCACTGATGCATACCTGCCTTCCAGTAACCACTGGTACATGTAAATGCATGGACTACAAAGGCGTACTATTTGATACATTGTCCATTTAATTATAAATTCATGTAAAATATGAGCCTACAGTATGAGGACAATCAGGACATTAATTTAATAAGGAATAAATTGAAAACATTATAGGGCAGTACTACCTTTCTAACATCTTCATTTATATAAAAGTAGAAAAAATAAAGTGAAGCAGAATGGTGAAAGTTTGAAAGAAATCAGAGAAATAAGACATTGTTAATTTGATCAGATCATCAGAGGATTCAAAATAAATTATTTATTCATATTCTCCCTTGATAATCTTGCAAATGCAATATTCCTTCAGCAGCAACCAAGAAAGTGGATATTAATAATATTTTCTGTATGGAGCATATGGGAGAGGAACTAATTTGTCAATTTGTACTTGATTGAATAGAATTTTAAAATTCCTATTTCTTATTTTTGTCAGATTTTGCTCAAACTTTCAATCATCTGTTTCTCTCATTTTTCTGCTCCTATAAAACCAAGTAAACATCGGGTGGGCTTCACTTTAAAAAAGAAGAAGAAGAAAATTATCTTCCGCTCATACAGTAACACCATTAATTGCCACGATTAAGCTGACCACGATTATGCATCACGCATAGACCTAATCAGAATGATTATTATTACTGCTCCAAAACAATACAAAACAGTTTACATTGTAAAGCCAAATGGTCTACTTCTTTTCAGCATGTGCACAGCTCACAAACCGGTTAATTAGGTCTAACAAAATTGTACACACTTTTACAGGCAATGACTTGGAACTCTGTTAGTGTTAAGCATGTTAAGTGTGACCGAGTCTGTGACTCGTGGATCCGTATTTGTAAGCATGAATTTATATTTGTCTGTTCGTTCAACACAAATCAAGTAGTAGATCTAGAAGCAAGGAATTAGGAATATAAAGGCATAGATCTAGAACTATGTCTGCATAATAAAGCTAAAAGTTGTTAACCTTTAGAAATAAGTGTGTAGCTTAAAAACCTCTATCATAAATTATAATTAAATGGCCCCACACACTGAGCTGACACAGCGGACAGCTGCAGCTACATGGAAGACCACCGATGACTAATAATGCTCGACCTACCCGGGTGAAGCTGGGCGTCGATAGAAGCGTACTCCTGATGATCTTGCAGGCCCGCAGAATATTGAACTTCAACTGGACCCGGAGACATTACGACCGGACTTTCCGTCATATTTTCCAGCATAAATATCCCAAATAGGTTGACGAAATATCACTAGAGTGGACCACTACAAGATATTTGTTTCGACAAGGTCGGCAGAATGATCGAATCGCCGTCGGAATATGGAAAATCAACGATGAACTGCGTGGATCGTTGAGCGAATTCAAGATATCAGAACCCGGAACTCAGTGTACCAAAATCACAGTGCAAATTTTTTTCGTACGTAAAATATACAGTATAAATGTGCAGTACCGGTACGCAATAACAAAGCGACATCCATAATAGCGCGCGCGACCGTGCGTGTCCGTGCCGTTTGCTAGCTTGCGTGTCGTTGTTGCATTCACTTTGACGAGAGATGACGCTATTCCGTATTCGTTTTGTTGATCCTTCAAACTTGCCAATCTTTCTAGTCAGTGGATCATCGCCAATCATGAAGTAGCCTATAATCTAGGCGGAGTGCCGAGATTTTTTCTTTGCTGCTAGACTAACCTTAAGCAGAACGTCTGATACGGCGAGACTACGAACCGTGAGCCGCGCACCGCCTATAATCACTGGTCTAGCTTTAGTCGTTTTTTTTTTATTATCGACCATGAATCCGTGGCAGTTTTTCGTACGAAAACTGCCACGGATTCATGGTCGATAATAAAAAAACAACGACTAAAGCTAGACCAGTGATTATAGGCGGTGAGCCGCTTCGCGGCTCACGGTTCGTAGTCTCGCCGTATCAGACGTTCTGCTTAGGGTTAGTCTAGCAGCAAAGAAAAAAGCTCGGCACTCCGCCTAGATTATAGGCTAATCATGAAGTAGTGCAGCGTTTTTCAACTTTTTTTTAAAGTCAAGTTTCGCCTCACCCCAATCCCAAATTCATTATATACTGAAGATTGGGCACACACACACATTTTTCTAAATTTTGCACTGAGCGAGGCGAACGAGCAACAAATATAATTACACTTTTTATATGATAACAAAATTACCTTACAAACAACACATTAGATAGAATTTAAATTTGTGTGTGCGGGTGCACATCGCTGCCGAATGATGCAGGGGCGTCGCTAAAGGGAGGGGTGGGTGCGACACCCCCCCCCCCCCACTTGTCAGGATATTGTCGGTAAAACTGCGCTGCTGTCGGGGAAAATGAGACAAGGGGGAGGAGGGAAATGAGAGTGAAAGGGAAAGAAAAGAAAAAAGGAAAAGAAAGGAAATAGAAGAAAGAAAGAGAAAAAAGAAAGAGAGGAAGGAGAGGAAAAAAAGAAAAAGAAAGAAAAAAAGAAAAGAAAGAAAAGAAAGAAAAGAAAGAAAAGGAGAAGAAAAAATTAAGGAAAAGGAAACAAAAGAAACAGGGGATGAAGCCAGGAGAGAAGAAGACGAGCCTAAGAAAAGAGGGTGGGAGTAAGAGAGAGGGGGGGGGGTGTTGGATGGAGTCGCGCCACGTCGAGGGAGCAAGAAAGATACGCATAGATAATTATGTTGCTGTGTCGGGTCCGCTGTGTCGGTATTCTTGCTCGATCCTCGTGTACTATATCAATGCAGAAGTTTGCAGTCGGTAAGATGTATTATGTCGATCGGCTGGCAATTTCCCCCCTACGAACTGTGACTCTTTATCGGACAAAAAAAAAACATTTAGACAATGATTAAGAGTCGGTACAACGAATCGTCTTCTTTCTCTAATAATTTAATGAAACGTCAAAGCTTCCGCGCTTCGCCCGGGAGGGGGAAACTGAATTCAGACAAGGATTAAGAGTCGAAAACAGTACAACGAATCGTCTTCTATCTCTATTATTTAATGAAACGTCAAAGTAGGGGGGAAGCTGGATTCAGACAAGGATTAAGAGTAATGATTTATAATTGAATGTCAAAGCTTCCGCGAGGGGGGGGGGGACTGAATTCAGGCAAGGATTAAGCAAGTGTCGAAAACAATACAACGAATCTCTTTCTCTAATCATTTAATGAAACGTCAAAGCTTCCGCGCCTTGCGCGGGAGGGGGAGCTGAATTCAGACAAGGATTAAGTGTCGAAAAAAGTACAACGAATCGTCTTCTTTCTCTAATAATTTAATGATGTCAAGGCTTCCGCGCTTTGCGCGAGAGTGGGAAACTGAATTCAGACAAGGATTATGAGTAATGATTTATAATGAAACGTCAAAGCTTCCGTGCTTCGCGCGGGAGGGGGGGGGGGGCTGAATTCAGAAAAGGATGAAGTGTCGAAAACAATACAACGAATCTCTTTCTCTAATAATTTAATGAAACGTCAAAGATTCCGCGCCTAACGTGGAAGGGGGGGAACTGAATTCAGACAAGGATTAAGAGTCGAAAACAGTACAACGAATCGTCTTCTTTCTCTAATAATTTAATTTTTCGCGCGGGAGGGGGGGGGGGGAACTGAATTCAGGCAAGGATTAAGTGTCGAAAACAATACAACGAATGTCTTTCTCTAATAATTTAATGAAACGTCAAAGATACTGCGCCTAGCGTGGTATAGGGGGGAATTGAATTCAGACAAGGATTAAGAGTCGAAAACAGTACAACGAACCGTCTTCTTTCACTAATAATTAATTAAAACATCAAAGCTTCCGCGCTTCGCGCGGGATGGGGGGGGGATTAACAAATAATTTAGCTTCTAGCCCCGGGTTTAGAGGGTTAGATTTGTAAACATTGGGATTAATATATTTATCGGTAATTGGTGGCTATTAGTTTTGTCGGTAATCGGTGGCCTCTACACCCCCCCCCCCCCCACTGAAAAAGGTCTAGCGACGCCCCTGAATACATAAATACCAAAAATATAATGTGCTGTCAATTTGATGCACGACTAATTATGAGGATATTCTGTCATCTCATCGCCCAAAATTTCATAATTGTCCTGTTTCCAAATATTGCGAAAGAGTGAAGCGAACGAGCATCGCAAAAAAAGTAATTTCGATTAAAAAAATACTGTATTCGGGCAACTTGTTGTCAAATAAAAAGCTATTCGAGCACCTCTTTGCTCAAAATATGGAGTTATTCAGGCACTTCGCTGCGCAGCCGTAAATCATCATTTTTCTAAAGGTTGCCATCGGGCGAGGGAGGAAAAAGAGACACTTTATTATCTTTAAAATGCTATTTCCTCATGAAATTACATACTCCGAAATCTAGGTTATTCCTAAATCATGATTTTCGATAAATTACTAAAATTCTATGGCGGCACCCCAGTTGAAAAAACATTGCTCTAGTGATAGGTATTAGGCTAGTAATATGATTGGGTATCCAAAGTTCGCGCATAATGAAATATATTGTCATATTCTACATTTTATTTAGATCAATTAATACCAAATGAACGTCAAAGTTTTAGACTAACAAATGGGTGCAACTGGAAAATGTATCATTAAAAGAAGTCCGACGATATCGCGATCTCAATTTTTTCAATTTGATCAATATCAAAGTGGTAGGGCACAAAAGTACTCTATTTCTTGTGGTGGTGGTGGTTATTTTACCTGACTGCTATATAAGAAAGCATAAATGCTCGTAGTAAGCAACCAGAAGGCCGACGGCTTTAGGTCCTCTCCGAGGGACCTGGTATAGGATTAGCGCATCGACTTGGTTTCGAACCCGGGTCACCGGATTACGAGACCACTGCTCTCCTCTTTGGTTTGTTTACACCACAACAATTAAAGGTATATGGTCTTAAGCCATTTTGTAGATTTCGATTACAACATAAAGAAAAACAGAAGGCTTCGTTTATGTAAGAAATAAATGAATGAATAAATTGAATAAAATAGACAAAGAAAGAAACAAACGTTTAGCCTAGGTTATGTTAACCTATAAATAATTCTCCTCGATTCCCATTAGCCTTACATATTTGAAGAAAGCATAAAGTAAATAAAAGTATAAAGCGTTCAGAAATGATTTTCGACAGGACTAGTAACAAGGTTAATTAAAACAGCTTGCAACAGACCACATTTTACAACTTTATGGTCATTTTAGAGGCAGAATACTAAGAGGCAGATGATATCATATACTTTTAGAATAGAATGACTCAGTTAGAAGAAAATAGTCACATTTGGGCCTGTGCATGGGGTGGTCGAATCATTTTTAATAACTATACAAAAAGTTATCTAACGCTAAGGGAATTGCTATTTTGTTCACACATTAATTTTTCTTTTCTTTTTCACATCTTAAATGTGATAGTCATTGTATAGATTTGTAATGGTTAAATGAAAACCGATGATTTCATTTTCAGTGAATGACGGCCTACATAGACTATAAAATAAGGTCCAGATTTCGACATATTCGACATACGGAATAGGCCTATATACGAATTTAAAGTTTATTGGCGGAGATCTGAAATTAAAGAATGTCCCTAGTCTGGACAATGTCAACATATAAATTGAATACATATATCCGCTCAGCCGATGTTGAAACCAAATGATTATGACAAAAGAAGGAAAAAAAAAAAATGATTTCCCGAATTTTCTTTCATTATGAACAGATCTAAAGACCCCAACCTTTACGAACCTGACCGCAACTTTTTTTGTTGACTTTCGACATTTTAAATTATTTGACCACGCGACTAAGTGTTTGGAGCATGTGCCATACAAGCATTGTTTTTTTTTTAAATCGGTTTTAGGACAATTACCCTCTGGACACTCACACCCGGCCAATAACCAGCGAGAAAATTACCCCCCCCCCCCCCCCATGGAAATTTATTCCCCGGGACAACACCCCCGAGGACTATTATCCACCGAAAAATTACCCGCTATAGGACAATCTCCCCTCCCCCCCCCCCACCCCCCCCCTCCCCCCCCCCCCCCGCTGAATATTAACCCCTTGGACGATCACCCACTTTCCGAGGACAATTACCATCCCCCTGAAAATCTTTTTTTTATTAAAACCGACTTATTATCAGGGTGGACTAATGTCTGCTATCGTAGCTTCAACACAATCAACATGAACATTCCTCTAATTATCTTACGATTTAATAAAACTGAGACATAAGACAAGTAAAATTTTCTATAGTGACGTAGATGTAGTCAGTTTCCTAAATCAATGAATTAAGTCAAGATAATGTAAGCTGCTAAACGAATTTGTGCTTTGATATTTAATGGCAGACCATCAGACCATATGGATCAATAAAGTCAAAGATCACGCATCAAAGATCGGTATTGCATCAGCCAATTTATAATCTATAGAAATAAATATACTTAACAGAAACATGAAGCAGAGTGGCGCAGCGGAAGCGTGCTGGGCCCATAACCCAGAGGTCCGAGGATCGAAACCTCGCTCTGCTAAAAAAAAAATATGTTTTGTCTTCTTCTTATAATACAATATTAATCATACACCTAACATCTGTTTCGTATGAACAGATTGGCCCGAATTCACAAAGGAGGTTTGTCGACAAACCTTCTTTTGTTTTTTACAAACCAAGGTTTGTAAAAACGCGTCGAAACGCGTCGTATGACGCACATAAACCTCGGTTTGTCGACAAACCTCCTTTGTGAATTCGGGCCATTGACTCCAAAACATTTAACTCTAAGTTCAAGTTATCCGAAGTCAGTAAAAGATGAACAATTGTTCAACGAAAACAAATGCGACTTTGACATCATGGCTTATTTACTTTTACGTGATTCTGCAGAAATATTGATATTCGTTATCTGATCAATCCCCATTTGGAATTATGTAATAGATTTACTATCTTTTCAAAAAATAATAGTCACTGTCATCTTAGAATACGCATAGCCAATGATTTTTTGAGGGCTTATTTAAAAAAACTAAGTATAGAATGTATGAAAGTTATCAGCAAACGAATGATATTCCACTATACATCACTATAAATCATTGAAAATACTGAAATATATCAGCCATGATCACAGAGCTTAGCTAGAGAAATCAATTTAAGTTTATAATCACACTAATCACACTAAATGTGAAGTTCGAAAAACTATGTAACTATATTGCTTCATGATGCATCATCTAAAGTGAAACACATAATCAGAGCACTAGCGTGCTGGGCCCATAACTCAGAGGTCCGAGGATCGAAACCTCGCTCTGCTAAATTTTTAGTATTTTTCATATAAATTTAATACTGATTATATATTTCGATATTCGCTTTCTATGAACAAATATTTACCAAGAAAAATGAGATATAGAAAACAAATCAGCATAATAATCTCTTCTAATGAACAGGGAGTAATTTTTCAGGGGAGGGGGTAATTTTCCTCGGGGGTGGTTGTCCTCGGGGGGGGGGGGGGTGGTTATTGTCCTGATACGTTTCTTTATCATGTCCCTCTGTTTCAATGTGTAAAAACTTAGCTCAATAATGGTCTGCTATAATTTATTTTCAATATTTGTTCCCCTAATAAATTAATTTACGATGTTGTTCCGTGTGTTAAATATTGAATCGGTAATGCACATGCTTCCATCAAAATGAAAATGTATAAATCGATTCGATACTGGGCTACGGATAATGATGGTGATGATGATGAGGAGGAGGAATGGGGTAATATAATGGCGATGATTATGATAACAATAACAATAACAATAATAGCCTAATACTTCCATTCCAAATTTTATTAAAACGAAACGGAAATTCTTTTTGCCCAATTAATTGTGAGCCTGGCAGCCACTGAGCAGCGCCAGATCGACGTTGCTCTATCCCTTATTGTTAAACGCCAAACAAGGTAGCAACAACTCATGATCCTCTACACTGTAAAAAAGAATTTGTTCATTGGTAATTTTTACGTATTTTGTCCATGTAGAATTTACTTGAAAACATTAGTTTTGCCACTTACGCACTAAATTTAAGTCTTGCTAACTCAAACTTTCAATTTAGTAGAACATACGTGGAATATTTAAGTAAAATCAAATACATAAGAACTTTAAGTAATTTCAGCTTGTATTAATTTAGTAATTTTAACTCAAAATCAGAAATTATACGTATTACTCAAACAATTTATGTTGATTATTCTTATCTTTTTAAAGTAAGGACCGATGCAGTGCGTAATAGAAATATTTACATAATTTATGAATATTCATTAAGACTAAATTAAACTCTTTTTTAAATAAAACAATTCTTTTTTGTGGTTGAATGAAAATTTAAGGACTTTAAAACATTTACTAATTCATTTAACATGGCTAAGCAAAGACAAGACAATTTTTAATTGTTACCCAGTTCAAAACAAATAAAAACTTGATATTTCAGGAAATTGTCAACCAACTTTTAAGATGCTACGATCAAGTATATATAAAATTTGGAGCCTTTCAATATGTGTCGAATTGAAGCGTATTTAATAGTTTGTGATGGTGGTAGATATATATATACGGTTAAATCTTAAATAGAAGTAGTGTTAGTGATTAGTGATTAATCTTAAATAGAAGTAATGAATGATTAGTGGATCACTTGTTAGATTAGATGGGTACCAAATCGTGCAATATGTAATCCTATCATATAGCTTTTTTTTAATTATCTAAAATGATTACAATACTTAAATTATTTACGTTAATGTAACTCGATTTAACTGAGTAAAAATGTATTCAGCAAAATAAGTAAATTCTACTTAAGATGCCGTAGGTAATATTTACTTAATAAAAATAAGGCAATTCTTTTCCTCAATTTTATTGAGTTATTTCGACTATTATTTGTGTACAGTGTATGATGATAGTGAAGTAAGAAGTGGAGGGCGAGGAGAAGGAGGAGGAAGAGGAGGAGAAGGGGATATCGACGATGATGATGATATTTACTAGGGGGAGGAGTTGACAATTATGCTAGATGAATGGAGATCCAAATCCACTTCATAGTATAGTGGTTAAATTACTGAGTTGATGAGTTCTACTCATTTATTTCCTTTCCAAAACAAATTTATCCTTAATGATTCACCAAAAGTTGATTTCCACTCCTGGACATATTTCAGAAAGTATATTTTTATACAAGCCTGCAGTCCTGCCATTATTAAGCAGTAATGTGCCCGACTAACCAGGCAATGGGGTTCCAGGATATGCTCTCATTTGAACAACGAGGTCCCAAAATTTGTCATTTCCATACGTTATCTGTTGTATAGTTTGATGACGAGAATACATTTCATAATACCACAATTTAATTTACTTCGGTAAAAATGTTATTAAATAGAATGTCTTTTTCGTTGTTGGTCCAAAGCTTCGACCAGGAGTAAAAAAAATTAGAAACTGGGAAGTTTGTATTTGGACCAAAGGCATCAGACCGTGAGAAAAAGGTGTCCCTACCCATATAAATGTTTCCATTAATAGATAAGAGTAACTAGATCCAAATGACAAGAAGTTGAAGCAAAATTAAAAAAATGAAATGTCAGAGGAGACGGAAGAAAATTAAATGTACGGCGGTATAGCACAAGTTTGAGTTATAATAATATATATTAATACATAAAGGGGGACATTTTGGTAGAATTTTGCTCTGATCTGCAATGTGTCCCGTGTGCAGATCAGCATGAAAATACTATGATTAATCAATTTTAGTTTACCTCCCCCAGTGATAGACTTTGGAAGAATTCTTTGCTTGTTTTTGCCGATAGAGGGCGATATTAATCTACCACGAAACTCCTCTATTTTTATTTGTAACAGAGATGTGTCCATATCATAGAGATATATATTAATATAGCTCTTAGGTCCATATACATATTTGAAATAAGTGATATGGCTAAACAACGGCATGGATATAGCGACTTAACCATGATATCATAAATAAAGTAGGTTACATGTAATTTTGTTTATATATATCTCCTCACACATTGGAATCGTGATCAGTTCATTCTCACACTGATGAAAGGCACAATGCATCATGATCAGGCTAGGCTGATGCTGGGGGCGGGATGATATATACAAAGAGATCATTATTCCAACTAATAATATCATTATATTTTTAATTAATCATCGTTATCGATTGCATTATGTTATAATTATTAATATTATTATTATCATTATCATTATCATTATCATTATCATTATTACTATTATCATATTTATTACAATTATTATTATTGTTGTTATTATTGTTATTATTATTATTATTATTATTATTATTATTACTATTATTATTATTATTATTATAATCATTATTATTATTATTAATAGTATAGTAGTATTCTTGGTTCCTCTTTTGCTCTGGGAAAAATTTATATCCTTCTTTTACAGCCTACAACAACTGCATCCAAAAAGAAAATGATTCCGATTAATTTTGAAAGATCCGTTTATAATTATTGAAAGTTATTTAGCATATACTTCGAATATTATGTTTTATAGGGAAATCAGTAAACCCAATAGACCCAAATCTTTTATTTAGTTCTGCCCTATTCAATTCTTGTCAATAACACCATCGGAAACGTAAAGATTAAAATGTAATTGTACGAGATTGACATCTTTCTCTTTTTGAGTGATTGAACAGAGTTAGCCTGCATGCCGTATCAATGGAAATTGGATGCGTCTATTTTGTTGATAAAGGGAAATTACTTTAACTTCATAAATATAATTTGTATAAATAAACATATCAAAGGTATGGAAATACCAATTTGATACGATTGAGTGCAATAAATTATAAAAGATAAATTATTTATGAAAATACTACAAAACAATCTATTTTTTAAACTAGAAAGTTAAATTTTCCAATCCAATACATTAATAACCCCCTAATAAATGGACTCTCCCTAACTCCAATGTTTGGGTGCGGTACTAGTATTTATATGTTTTGTACATCGTATCGTAGCTTCGCTGGCTGCGGTGATGATTTAGACCGCATCGGGAACAAGGGTCGAAAATTTTGATTTTTCGATACGATTTCATTTTAATAGTGAAGTAGATGTCACACCTGGATTTCTGAAATAATCGACAGTCTGTAATCAAGGTAAGATCAGTAGACCCTACTTTATTCGTAATTTTCTCATCTATATTGTTGCTTCCAAAGTGTTGTTTAAACGTCGATCCGAGCCTCGAGCAGCCGGGCAACTGCAGCGACGGCTTGAGTGTAGAGGCCAGTCTTTCTCCCGACACTGCACAGTCAGGCCGCAGCTCCCATTTCCCAAATATTTGGTGGTCTGTTTTCTCCTCTTAATTTGAGTGATATTCGATAATATAATTATTTACCTACTCGACTTTACGTATACCTAACACCCTGGTTGTTGACGTTGTTAACATGCTTTTTGCAATCAATTGAATTTTGATGATGCACGATGACAAGCAACAAGCTGACAAAAGTGAAAGTGTAAGTTGTATCCTTACTGAGATCTACCGGTAGTTGAACTTGTCCAGGCCAGGGGGCTTGGCGAATTGGCTGGGGTACCGGTTTTGTTCAGGCCGGTTGCTTTTGTGCTCTATAATTTGTGATGTTTCAGTTTTTAAAATAGAACCATTTCTTTTACGATTCTGACTGTATGACTTCCTCATAATTGTTTTCATTACAAAAGAGAATGTAAGATGAGTAAAAAAATGAACTCCAGAACAAAAAAGATCTCTTTTAAAAGAGGGGAATGCAGATTGGGATTGTATGAAAATGGAATTATTTTTGTAATACTTTGAAGTTTGAGTAGAAAACTTTGAGTGAATGAATTCAAGATTAAGACAAATTTTGACTTCACCCATATTCACCTAGGTCTATCTTCTTGCTGGCTCCTTGAAAGATGATGGTCTTGTAAATTATGCGCTCTCAGACTCGGTCTCACTTTCAATTTAACTTCCCCTGAAAGGCTGAATATGTAAAGTGTACATATACTGTAGGTACCTTTAACTTCTTGCATTTTGCGGTATTAACTGCTGCTGATCAGGAAACACCAGCTAATTATGTGAAGGTCTTGTACATTTTGAGAGGAAGGCATCATCACAATAATATTTATATAAATTATATTAAAACCAAAAAATAGGTACACGACTTGATGATGATAATAAAAAAATAGCGTAACTTAATTCAATATTCAAAAGACATAACTTTAGTTCTTAAGTGGCTACATCGACTCCTACATTCAACAGAAGCATTGATGAAATGGAACATGCATTTATGCAAATTTACACTATGTTGTTCAGTTATCTTTAATTTGTGAAGATCTCTCCCTTCATAAGTTGGCATAGCATTTATGTATAATATTAGAAAGTGATGCTGACTGGATGTTGTAGAGGCGAAAATGTTGCAGACAAGAACGAAATGCGTACTAGTTTTGTTCTGGCATTAGTTACCCTAGGGAGTGTTTCACAAAAACTAAAATTGACTTTAAGTTGGACTAAATTATGGCAGGCCATTCATGCCACTGTTTGCTCTCACCATTTACTGGCATTTGTCTCTCAAGGGACGTACAAATCTTGGTCACAAATCTACAGAATTTATATCTGCTGATAACTCATAATTAAAGAAGGAAAAAATATTATCTGAAGATCATAATGGTGAGAGCAACCAGTGGCATGAATGGCCTGCCATAGTTAAGTCCAACTTAAAGTCGATCTTAGTCTTTGCGAAACACTCCCCAGGCCTGTACATATGTGCATTGGTATATTATAGTGTGTACATAATTATATTACCAGTTAGTGTACATTATGTATTATCCTATCTGTGCTGAAATGAACAGATGTTTTCCTTCCATACACTTTCCTGGTAGTGTGTGAAATAATGCATGCATCTATTCTCAAGGTTGACTCTCAAATAATCTATACAGTGTCTCGTCGTTCGTCACAAAGCACTGCGTATCAATACACCTTGTACATGTAAAGGGTAATTTAAGTTACTGGTAAGTATACGTGCAAAATTCCTTTAGAGCTTGAAATAGCAAAATGTTGCCTGAGATTAGTTGCATAAATGTAACAGTGGTCTACATACATGTACATGTTCATGTATAGAGTTGATTTTTTTAATGAAAATAAATAAGAAAATGTTATACCGACATGTGTCCATTTCATAAAAATAAAAAAATTCCTATATAATTGCGTTTAGTTACAAGTACAGTGTAGGTGTGTTCTTGACTTATCAATTGTAATTATTCAAACTTAACGGGTAGTTACACATTTATAAGCTAAACCGTTTGAGTTTTCTTTTTCAATTTCATTTGTCTAAAGTTTTAATGTAAACAATTCTTATATTGGGCATGACAGTGATATTTGTACTTGAGCAGCACTTAACCACAGATTCATAGAGGAGTGTACCTAGAGTCAGATTTTCAGGTCTTCTATAAGTTCTATTTCCATAGGATTTGCTGACTGGCTTCAGTTTGGTTTTCAAAACCAGGACATACATGTATCTGATCCCTGGGATTAGGGGAGGAAGGAAATTAGAAAATCGCTTGAAATTTCTGCAAAAATAAATGACGAAGCTATGTGCGACAAGTGGAGATTGGCATTCTTTATCGCATTTGCGTAAAATAATCTTGCACAAATTTAGCGGAGGATTCAGAGGGGTAGATCCTGTAGAGATTAGGTTTAATGACTGATGGTATTAGGCAGTTGGGAAGGAAGAGACAGTGTGGTTTTAGAAGTCTGCTCTAGTCACAGAAGGCCCGTCCTCATCAGCTCGAGATTGCCAAATAGCCCTCCTATTTCTGATTTTTGAAATAATCCTGATTTACAAATTTGCGTCTTCATCAGCTCGAGATTTGACCTCGAAACTTGAGATAATTTGCTCAGTGTTTGCACATAGTGCGAGTCTTCGGGCTGGTGAAGACGCACCGGACAACTAGCGGGATAGTTAGCCAAATAGCAAGATATTTTGCAAACTAGCCCAAGGTATCTTTGGATGATTAACTCAACCAAATATCCTGCTAATTGCAACTTTGGGCCGATGAAGGCGCAAATTAACTGGATAATTTGTGATCGAGATTGTTCAAATAGCGGGACATTTGGCAATCTCGAGCTGATGAAGACAGGCCTAATCTTACTCGATCTACACATACATTTTTGGAGAGGCTTTCAGGTCCATGGCGGCATGCATTCATATCCCACCGCTGCCATCTTTCCTAAGGAAACGAACCAAATCCACCAAACCAGTGATTTCCCAGTGGTCAAACTGTGTCCTTTTTAATGGCCACTTAGCACAGAGTGACCGCCTGGCCAGTACTACATGTACATGTAGGTGGTGTGACAAATCTGAAGATATTAGTGCTATTTTTGTTGTTGTTGCTCCATTGAAATCTGTATTGAGCTGCCATCAGCCATCTGTTTTATTTTTATATGAAGTTTGTCCTCAATTGATGCCTTTATACACAGCAGGTTAAAATGTTGTATGTTTACCCAAGGAGGAGCTATAGGCCTTGACCTTGTCTCTGTATGGACTAGATTTATGTGTTAACCACACAGTACGTAAACATGTATTTACATACGTACGTATGTACATGTAGATTATACTGTGGAAGGACGTACATGTACAATGTAGCTACCAATACTATTTAGCAAGGCTCATACAATAACTACAGGTACCAGCTTTTACGTAGCTTTTTCTAAATTATTTTCTTTCATTTTTTAATATTTTTTTTGATGAAGTACATGTATATTTGAGAAAACATTTCTGAAAAAGTATTGTAGTCTTTGGAATTTATAGCAAGGATCCCCGCCACCTGATAGCTGACTGAAGCCTTTTAATAAAGCAGTAAAGGGGATTGAACCAAGTATATCCAGTGTATTTAAAGATTTACGGTAGCTTTATTTCAGCTTTGTGTATTGGGGCAAAGGAGAGAATTTGAGAGGGATTTTATAGTTGACTGCTTTGTAAGTATAGTTGACTGCTTTGTAGCAGGTTTTTTTGTAATCCCTTTGGTTGTAGGTCATTTAATTCTCTTGATAATATCAGGCAGTATGCATAGAAATGGGATACAAAATCAAGCTACCGTATTTCATTGCAAATATATGTTTTGGCATCCAGTAATAGAGATTCAGTGATAAACATCTAGATACAGGGGATGTGCAGTAGAGCATATGAAAGTAGAGTATACTTGAGACCTGAGTGGTTGAATAAATACTATGTCAAGAATACATTTGATTTTGATATGGGGCCCATCAATCAATTCAACCTGTAAGTCTTATCGGTTACTGAGGATGTGATGAATTTTTTGCCTGGAAATTTACCATAAACATTTTTTTGTGCAGGGCACTTTAGCAAAATTTTCTCGACTAGACAAAAATTCATTAAAGTTTCATGCCGCAGAAGAATTGACACAACAAAAACGTTTTTGCAATTTCACAAAAGTTTCATATAACGAAAATGGCTGTCACGACTCGAGCAATATCGTCAATTGAAAATGTTTCATGTCGTGAATTTTTTTAATCATTCTGCTGCTTTCTTCATCATGCAGACCAGGGTACATTATGAATATTGGAAATGATATGGCTCTGGCTCTGGCTCTGGCTCCTCCTGGCATATCTACTGTTCAGCGCCATAAGGGCGTTTTGCAGTGAGATGTCATATCTCTGTTTTAACGTATATAAGTTAATGCCCTTCTGGCTCAAAACAGACAATACCTTATAGCTCTCATGGGACTCCTAATGTTCGTCTTTGTTTGATCAAATCACCCTTTTACATGCAATGTCTCTGGATCGGAAATTGAAATGGGAGCCTGGGAAACGTGGACCATTTCCGAAAGTGAAACTTGGTCCAGGCTTTCTTCAAGAACGGATTATCAAATATCAAAGGTTAGAGCCTCCTAAACAGGATGTTCCTCCGGGGATATGAAGATGCTGACTTTTTGGGTTGGTTGACATTTCACATGGGTATTTATAGATTCATCAGTTTCCCTAAATTTATTTTGATGATGAAGATACAAGTTGCAATTTAGAGACCTTACATCGTAGGTGGAGGCTACCGTGACAGAGTGCCAAGTCCATTTATAATTCTGGGCGCCCTGGGATAAAAAAGTGATTTATTTAGAATGATATTTTAGTATCTAGTAATACAGTGACCCTGTAGTGCCCTCTCCAAATCGATACATGTACTGGGATAAAATTATTTGGTTTTTTCTATCTCTGAGTGTTCATTTTGATTTTCTTTTAGATACTGTACTATACAATTCTAGCAAAGTTTTGTCGGTTTGACTTTAGCTTGTTCTCATGATGCATATTGAGAAATATTTTGCTTGTGTTAAAGTTTTCTTTGCTATTTAGGTGAACCAGACATTGAGGTCAAACAACAGTTGAGTTTTCTTTCTATTTTAGGATAGAAAATGTTGAAAATATTTACATTTACATGTGATGTGCACTCTTTGCAGCTTTGCTAAAAGCCCTGCAACTTCATCCAAGGGTGTTTCTTTAATTTGTCACTTCCTCAATTGTAACTAGAGGGAAAATAATGTGAAATTAGATTAACAGATTTCTGAGCTGTTACTAACAACTAACAATAAGTTTTGGTGTTGCTATAGGATGAATTGGCCCACTTCAATCCAGAGTATTTTTAGGACCGGCTTGTCGTATTTAATTGGAAACTTCCCCAAAGTTTGGGGTCGCGACAGGTTTTGTCGAACAGACCAATCACGTCATTGTGAAGGACGCTTGCTAATTTGACGCAATTTCGAGAGGAGAAACAGGAAGGGGGAGTTTGACGTCATGCCCGAGGTCTCGTGAGGTCGCGCGAGGTGACTGTAATCGGATGGTGTGTGGCATGAGGAAATTCAGAAGGCAAATGGGTTCTGAGATTAGGGACGGTCTTACTATCAGCCTGTTTGGGTAATAAAGTCGTACATGGTACAAGGATCGGTTGAATTTCATTTTGTTTAATTGGTAAAACTGCACAAATATTGGGTTCAGCATGTGTGAGATGTGTGAAAAATTAGGCCGTCCCTGCAGTCATGATAAGCAATATCAAGCTTATCTTGGTTTGCAGACACTTACTTCAAGAGAGTAAAGTTTTAGGAAAGGTTTTGAGCATACAGTATGTACGGTAGCTTTAATTACAGGTAGCTCTACTTTCTATTATATCTAGCAGGACATACTGTATGGTGCATGTACCATGACGATTGCTCTCTTAATTGAGCGATGTCTCACTAAACTCTCATTAGAACAAAATCATATTCAAATACTTTTGAACTTAAAGCATAAGTTACATTAGGCCTGTTTTCATTAGCTCGATTTTGCAATTAGCGGGATATTTGGTCTAGAAAATATCCAGAGAAATCATGGTCTTGTTTCTAAAATATACCGCTAGTTGGGAAATAGCGGGCTAATTTTCTCCCGTCCGAGGTAGTTTGTGATGAGCATATCCGTCAGGTGAAGACACAATTTGGAGCTTCGGGATAATGTCCCAAGACTGAAAAAAGCAGCTTGTTTGGCAAACTCAAGATGATGGAGACAGGCCTATTGGGACGTTGGTTGGTGAACATGTTTATTTACCATTGCTGAATTACATGTACATGTACGTGTACTTCACCAGGGAGGTGACCTAAAAAGCGGGTCAGACTCGCAGGAGAGACTTCCCTGTTGGATTTTGTGAGCCTTTGTTTATTTTTCTTTATTATATTGACTAGAGCCGATACATCACTATTGTATAGGGCATGTTTGGTTAAGGTATTGTATTAGTATTGTCAACCTCGCTTGAATCTCCACACAAATAATTAGAAATTAGATAAATAATCACCTCCCAGTTCTACATTTGACATGTAATGTTACTGCTTTTTGTATCAGTTTATCTCAAAATTGATAATAACTTTTCAAGCAGTGCTTCTGTTGAACACTCTTGATAAGCAGTAAGCTTTTCCATGTAACATAGCCTATAGGCCTTGCTACCTGTACAAATATTTAGGCAATGGTACACATAACATATATGTATTTTTTTTAATACTATAAATCTGATAATACATGTAGGGCCTACATTTATGTGCAGATGTGCATGACAGATAGGAAGAAAGGATTTTGACATAATATTAATATATTACATACAGTGTATGTACATGTGTACATGTATATTTTTTTTGACTCACAAGGGATTTCTTACAAATTATAGGACTTTATACTAGGAAGTATATTCTTGAAAAGAAGAGGTGCTCATAATGAGTTTGCATAGATTGGTTGCTATTACATTTTTGATAATGTTTTTATTTGAATGACTGTTGATTGCTTTCTTCCAAATGTTTCATCTATGATTAACAGGCACACCCTTGTTTTTAAGTACCATATTATCTGGGAGCTTCTGTTAGGTGTGATAAAGTGCAATGTCCAAAGTTCAAAAGGTACATCTTAAACAAAGGTAATCATCTTGTGTGTGAAAAAGATTCATGCAAATATGAAACAAATATTGATGGAATTATATTGTCTGATCAGTACCAGAAAGCTAATAGCGCATGCCAGCAGCCGGGTTTTCCTGCATATCATTAAATTGATCAAGCTGGCATAGAGGTTTGTCTAAAAACTCTAAATTGATTGAAAATATTATTAAAAGCTTCTATTTACGAAACTCCTATTGAATTATTCATACTTCTATCATATAACATCCTATTAAGCTACTGTAATTGCACTTGTGCATTGTATCCCAGCTATCTCCTCAAAACGATATGAGAGGATTTGTGTACTTCGCTGGTGGGGAGGAAGTAATTACTTTGTCAAATTTGATTAAAATGACAAGTTCGCCTTCTAGTGTTTGTGCATCACACCGCAGTACTACATGTGTATATAATGAATGGGTATAATAATGCATGCTTGTTTTGTAGTACTACATGATGTATGTCATTCACTTTCAAAATTTCAGGGTCCCAGAAGGACCTGAATTTTTAATTGATTAGTAATTTTTTTCATACACACTGTTTTAATCCAGTGGAAGTGACTTGTATTCATTCTTGATTTTGAGACCTCCATTTATCTTATTTCCCTGTCCCCTCGACAACAACAACAACAACGACAACAAAATTGTGCCAAAGCAGTACACCTGAATTTAGGAGAAATTGACCAGGTGTGTCGACAAATGAGACATGTACCAGCCAGTATGATTTTTCCCCTTTTATTTTCCATTACGATCCAAAGTCTTCTGGATCTCAGCAGACCATATAATCTGAAGAGTTCATGAACAAGCAATCATTGAGTTATTCGTTTTGAAAATAAATTTCCCATGACCAAAAAGAAAAGAGAAAACTCTGAAAAAAGTAGTGCTTTTATATGATCTGGTTCCTCAAGTTGACTACTTGTAGACTTTTCTCATTTCTATTCACCTTTCTGCCCCATCTGAGTGTAGCTCAGGGGCTATCAATCACAATCTAAATAGTTAATTCAGCACCCTGTAAAAAAACCACAAAGAATAGTCTTAAATCTTTTGATAATATTGAGGGGACCCTTTTTAGGTTAAAAAAACCAAGCATTTTTTGGTTTGAGAGCAAGTCATTGGTAACATAGTGTTTTAAATCCTGATAAGCATATTGGATCGGGATTTGTTCTTGAAAAGGTAGGCCTACATTTTCTGATCTGATTTTTGTAGACCCCAACGATATCATGCAAGCACTTATAAATCTTTTGTTTTGGTTAGTTTGTACTTTGCAGAGTAGATCTGCTATGAAATGATGTGAGGCACATTTGAGTTACAAAATTTAAAAAATACATGACTTTTACATTTTCTGAAAGCATATTACTGAATTACAAAACATGTATACATAAATCAAATTTTCATACATGTATAATAACAAACACAAAACAAAACATGTACAATTCTTGGTAAGGGTATCAATAATTTATTTGTTAAATGTACATGTAGATTAAATTTATTCTGCACCTCATGCAATACATACTGATACATACATACATGTACATACAACATTCATTATTAAAGTATGCTTCTCATGTTGTTGAGTATTTGGTGCTGCTCTGAATAATCTGCTTCCCTACTGCACGTTTAGGAGATGAATAGTTTAGTCTAAATCAAATGGAGTGATGGATTCTCATGGACTTTCAGAGTGAGAGGAAAGCTGATTGGTAATTTGCCGGAGGTGTGCCAAAATGCTTTTGAGAAGCTTTGTCTTTAATATCAGGGTAGCAATATTATCAGAAACTGACTGATCTTTTTCCTTCGGTTTAAAAGTTCATAGATGCTTTATGCTTGCATTTAACAACTAAATTATTCATACCCGTACCAAGTTTCGTAATTTGTTTAGGTATGTGAAAAATTGATTTGACCTGATTTATGTTTCTTGAGTATGTGGCATATTAAAGCATACAGGTGCATATAAAAAGTATTCAAAGAGGGCCCTAATTAAACCAGTTCACATTTCATTCTTAAGTTACGAAAAACACCAAATATATAAAATTTACAATCCTGTAGGATGTATTTGAAGGAAATATGTCAGTGAGAGGAAAAGCACAATTGAAAATATATGTTTGAGAGAAAGACATTATACTTTCATGTTTAAGTATTTCAATAGAATCATGAATGTTTAGATTTAGTTCTTTAGATTATCTTAGATGGTGATTTGGAATTTTGATTGAAAAATTAAACATACCGGTAATATCTTTTCACAAATAAAATTCAAGGGTATTTCCCATTTTACACAGCATTTAATATAAGCATGGCAAGAAGTCATATTGTGCAAAATATGTGCAAAACTCACAGCGCCCAGCAATCTAGACATGCCATGATTAATGCATGCTTTTGTTGATCGTTACCATCTTCTTCGGATCGTGCCGACCATTAGCAAAACTGTCGTTTCGTTTTATTAATCTTTCACGGCATCCTTGAGATTCCGCTTGGTTTGATTGTGTGGTGTAACCTAGCAACAAGCTTGTGCTATTCAGGTGACATTGAAATTGAAATGGGTATGAACGAGGCAATTAATTTATTTTAATCAGAATGTTAGAACAAATAAGATTATCATCAAGTGGGTATAGAGGTGGAGTAATGTGCAATATTAGTGTGTACCTGGACAAAGTTTAGTTGCTACTGTTCATTTGTTCATGTCAGCCTAAAGTTGTGCTATCTATGGGAATTTCGACTTGAGATGTGTATACGTGTACATTGTACATGTACCTGTTGATTTAAACATAGCTGACTTATTTATTTCTTTTAATGAAATCAGGAGTGGACATTGATACTCTAAATTTGACTTTGAAATCATTGAAATAATGGGGATTTTTGCAACATGAATTCATGAAAATCTGCATTTGACATGAATGTACATGTAATATGAAAAAGAGAAACAAAAGTCCAGAAGAAAATGGAGGATAAAACATTATACATGTATATGATATGAGAAGGGAAAAAAAAGATGAAAAAGGGGAAGGTGTCAAATACATTTAATTCACAAGACTGCAATTAGTACAAGCCATACACGTTTGTTCACAACTTCACACAATGTAGGCTATTGATTTGATATAACCCAGATTTGGTTATGTAGAAGTTGTTTGCAGTATTTAGCACTTAGTTTTTCATCAAAGGGATTACTTCCGTTTGCAATAATTAGCATAAAACAGAATTGAGTTGCTGGTACAATGGGCTTGCCAGCCTTCCTCGTTGGAAAGATTGAACGCTGATGCAAAAAATACAATACAATATTGATAAAAACGCCAGCATGAAGGCAGGGCACGTACAGTGGGTACATATTGAATGAAGATGTCCTTGTTTTATAGTGACGTTGTGTGTTCATCACTAGACACATCCCGTTCCATTGTCTCTCTAATTGGAACTCAAATTCAAATTGTATGCGATGCGATTGACGAACCATCGTGAAATTCACCAGCTGATAAAACTGAAGCGCTTTTTTCGTGATATGCGGCCGGGCACGCATTCCCATATTGCTTTATGAGCTGGCCATTGCCTGGATGTAGAAGATCGGTGGTGAGCGGCTGACAGGGTTCATTTTGAAATGGCGCCTCGCTAGTGCCAGATCTCATACGGTGGGTTTAATCAAGCGTGTGAAAATCAGCTATGCCGGTCGTTCCCCTTGAATGGTCGTGATGTGCAGTTGGTGGTGTATGTTTGGAGTAGCAATGAGATCAAGCTGTCTTTATTATTTTGGACTTGGAGGTGAAGATCTCTGCCTGCTGGGATACTTGTTGTCCCATTGCATCAGGTATTCTGTTCCAAGGTTCCTTTGATTTCTCTAACCAAGCTGTGTTTTTATTCTTCGGGTTTGCTTGAATAATGTACATACACTGTATGTAGAATCATCTTGTTGTGATACTCTAACCCTTCTCCTTTTACGAAATAAATTTTGTAATATAATCAAATTTTATGCATACTGTTTAAAGCAGGACTGCAATTACTTGTAGCTACTTGCGCCCTCTATATAGCCAACAATGCCTAAGCGGTGACCGTTGGTCCCCCATGGTCCCCTTTTTCTTATGTTAATTGAGAACTGATTTGATGAGATAACCACCTGCCAGTGACCAAGCATGGAGGTGTAATCCCTTGAATCTTTCCCAATGCTTGTCCAACGTAGCAACAATTAATGTATGCAGGGTGGACTCCAAGTATTATAGTTCATTCATTCATTAAAAACATGTTTAATGGAATAATTCATCACTAGATCCCCAGGAAAGATCAAGGTGAAATTTACTCACATTTAATTTAGATGAAGATATGAATTGAATTCAATAACTTCAACCGTTATAAAAAGAGGTGTGGCACTTGAGTATGAAGTATCAAACCTTGACAACTATTTTCCAATTTCCTGTATTTGCGGATCAAGCGAAACAGAGCAAATATTTCATTTGGATTCCAGTAGTCAAAATAAACACATTCAGGACGTCACAAAAATATTTCCCTACCCACTATTCAACAAATAAAGGTCATGAACTTGTAATTACTTGCGTGGATATATCGCCTCATCAGGTCCATTCAAATTGTAATGGTTACCAACTTGATAAACTCCCACACGAGTATAACCCACGCAGGGTTCTTTCAAAGACGGATTTTCTTTGACCAACAGTGAGTTATGTTAGTATTATTTTCTTGTGAAAAGGTTTTGTATGGGTGTACATGTATGGAATTACATAGTTCCTAGGGCGCGTTTAAGCTCAATTTTGAAGGCAGAATGAGCGATTTGAAACGCTCATTGTAATCGCAGTTCCACCGTGTACTGTTTATGCTCACTTCTTCTTGCGATCGTGATCGCCGTTTTTCAGGGATTCTACAAAAGTGAGAAAGGACGCAACCGTGTTTTGAACTAAACGCGTAACAGATGCCTGATTCTGGCCAGAAAAAGTTGAGCATAAATATACCCTTAGAGACACAGAGAAGGATTAACGTGTATGTCTTGGTGCAAATGCCATCTGAAATTGGTGTTTTATGATATGAATGGAAATTAAGGACGTTAGCTCTATGTACAATGATGAAATAAATGCCTTTCTTGGCTCCAAATAGATGATAAATCCAGTACATGCAGGTAATGAAAATGTAAATTAATGTCTCCTAATTGCTGATGGCTGCCACCCTAAAGCGTACATTGTAAGTGTCTGTTGAATAGCGCAGGCCGATTTATGTAGGCACAAGTAATCATGAACACCATCTTTATTATTGTGTTTCTTGTGTTTTTTTCCTTAGTTTGGCAAAGAAACACATTGAAAATTATAATAAAATGGTTATACTAGATCAGACAATATAACCGCTGTAAGATCAGGGGCAGAAATAATTTCCATGATAAGTGAGTCAAAGAAAAACATGACAGTGGGGTGTGTAAATTTGCTTAAGAATTTAATGCCTCCTTTATCAAATTCTTATTTGTGACTTGTGAGTATTTATTACTCTCCAGTCTCTCATGAATTTCTTTTGACAACTTTCAAGGGCTGGTTATTTCTACAATTGAATATGAAAAGAGGTGAATAGGGAATTCAAAACATAAACTTAAAAGCATCCATCATATTTTGTATTATTGGCACCTGAGCTGAGGTAAGAGTTTACCAATTGATGTATGTGTGTGTACTATATGTACATGTACATGTACATCTACGTGTACTACATGTTAGCCTACATAGAAGGAGAGAGTAAATACGCATACACTTCTTATCTTATCAGTGTACATAAGGTCTGTTTTCATCAGCTCGAGTTTGCCAAATACTAGCAACACGCTACTATGAACTATCCCGATCGCAAATTAGCCAGTTAATTTGCATCTTCATCAGCCCGCAGTTGCAATTAGCGGAATATTTGGTTGAGAAAATATCCTGGGAAATTTTGGTTTTGTTTCCAAAATATCCTGCTCTTTGGGAAATAGCAGGCTAATTTGGCAAACTCGAGCTGATGAAGACAGAGGTTGAATAATAGAAAGAGATAACGTGTCACATCTCAAATTAAGCCTACACGAACAAATATGTACACAGCTCCGTGTAAATATAGGTCTAAATAATTAAAAAACATCACCTCATCAAATAAGCCTCTTCTTTGACCTTATCTGTGTATGAATAGATACAGTAATTTCATTATCGAATCCTGCAATTTTTAGATTTCATAAATGAGGCACCTGCCTGGAAAGTAATACAAATATCTGGTAAAATGGCAGAAAATTGAAATAGTATATGCCCAACCTTCCATGCACAGATTCAATAAGGAATTACCATGCCAACTGGTAAGCAAACAAAACTTTGGGAAAGGTCATTTAGGGATGGTTCGCTCCAGTGGGTATACAGTTAGATCTCACAAATAAGATTTTGCGGTTCATTATTTTTTTACCAAACTCCTACACGTTTGTCAAGGTCGGATGGAGGTGGATTGTCCCACACAAATGTTGTTGCTTTCTTTTACTCATTTTATATGTTTTAGTGATTTTAAAAGTATAATATATAACGTAATAGGTATAACACAGTAATGACCTATAATGATCATGTATAAGAGATTTACAACAAAACAAAAAACAAACAAACCAGAAAAAAAAACACCCCAAAAGAGAGAAAAGAACAGAAAAAAGGGCATGTCAGCAGACTACGGTACTGTCCTGTTTGAACGTTACACATTTGAGCTTACAGTAGTAAGAAATGATGTCTCTACATGTACATGTAATTTCTATTACTGAACTGAGCTTGAAAAGATCATATTTCTTTTGGATAGTATTTGCAGTGCAACTACCGGTAGTTATATTAACATTCTGTCATGTTTGACCTGTTTTCGCATGCGTAAATTGTGGGGCATTCATAAAAGCATCTGGCGACCTCGGGCACCATTTTTTAATAGGGTGTTTGGATCCAGACATACATGTAATCCTGAAACGTTTCTGTGATTATTTGATAACAAATATGAAAGAAAATGTAGGAATTGTATGATGTCAGTAGGTGAATTAACTGATTAAAGAATCATCTTGATAATTTAGTATACAAATAAGTTTACATGTATTCCCTGTAAAGTTGTACAGTACAGTCTTATCCACAGCCCTCTGATTTGAATAGACATGGTGTATTCAATTAAAAATAATCTCTGCAGTTACAGAAATTAAAACAAAAAATGTATATAATAAATGACATGAAAGTACATGGTACATGTACATGTAAATACTGCAATAATGATAAAAAGTCAACATAATTTAAACTGATTTACATGTACTGTACATTACACGAGTAGCAATCAATTCAAAAGTTTGTACATATAACTCCTCAATCAGAGAGAGGGAGAGAGAGAGAGAGAGAGAGAAAGAGAGAGAAAGAGAGAGAGAGAGAGAGAGAGACAGTCATACATGTGGCTAAAGGAGTATTATTGAACACTTCCATGCTTCTCCTGTTATGAATCACACATCTACATTTTACTGAAGATATTGTGTGGGAGGATTGTTTGTTGGCAGTGTGAAATGTCCTTTATAGGAGGGCTATAAATCATATTTATCTGTTATTTATTTCCTAACCCTGTTCATTAATTGAGTAAATCGTGGGTGGCACATCTCAGCATTTCTGAAGCAATTTTGAAGTTTGTGTCCATACAAGATGTTTATGCCTACTTCAAAGGTGTACAAATCTAAAATCAGACTCTTTCAAAATAATACAAAATAAGAATAAACCTTATATTAGTGGTATACACACATTTTTTAGGCCATATAGGGCCCAGTCTTTATATAAAGAGTTGCAATTGATCCAAACCAATGGCAAGTCCGCCAATTAATTGCAAGTTTGCAGTCTGATCTCTTATGTACATAGTTGCGATTGATATCAATCGCAGTTTATACATGTACAGTTGGTGAATTATCACCAAACAAAAGATATGCTCTACGATCTGCCAAATGATCTAAGTAGAAAATGGCCGAGGAATAGGCAAAGAAAATTCAGAAACAGAACTGCATGTACAGTGTACATACTGTACATGAAGCCCTGCTCAGTTACAAATATGATTATCATATTCATATGATCCAACATTCATAGAGCTGGATGCTGATTCTTTATCGAGTTTTCATTTGAAACGATGCTTAAACTGCTTTTGCTACAGTACATGTACAGTCTGTACACACGTAAACAATCTTTCTTTATACAATGTTCAGCGTAAGGATAAATTAATTTATTGTTGCACATTAGCTATACATGGATCCTTTAGCTTTACGTTAAATTCTGGTGGACTGAACACGAAAAGATTTACATGGAGCGAATCAAGGATAAATGCAAAGTAAATACAGACCATGCATGGCATGGATATAAAGAGACTTTATAGTTAGTACAAAAGTATCCAAAGTCTAAAGTGAATGAAAAATTGGCTGGAAGCCAGTCATTGACATTGACACAATGAGCGGCGAACCAATGTCAAGTGCCGCGCTTCACAGAACCAAATGGATCTGATTTCCAGGGCAGCGGAATATATAATTGAGCATTTACTCCAGCCTGCCTTTACAATTCATCCACTGAATTTCAATAACTTCTTATTTGAAAGGATTTTTTTTATGAGAAAATGGAGAACGGATAGTGTGCATGGGGAGAGTGCACGCTGAGTTGGAAGAGAGATTCATCACATACATATATTTCTCTCTAATTCTTGAAATTGCCTTTGTGCTTGTATCCTCCATGTAGCATCAATCTAAAAATGGATCAATGACTCATTAAGTTGCATAGATGTGGATCTAGACTCGTTATAGATATGCTTTTATGGGTTAGGATCTCATTTCAGTAATTACTCTAAAGTACTCAAAAACATGATTTTCGGGATGAGTCAGAAATTAAATTCAATGTTCCTTGCTTTGTGCTCTGTAAAATTTCACAATGTTTATACCTAAACTTGAGAATAGGGTACATTGTTCATGTGATATATGATTATGATATGATTTGATATTATTGTAGTTAATTTGCAATAACAACAGACAATTGGTTATAATATTTACAAGAATGTGAAATCATACAAACTTTAATATCATGCATAAAAAAAGAAAAGCAGAAAGGTAAAAATGGAAGCAGAAAATAACGGTAATGCGCCCTCCCCAATGTTTGGATACGTCAGTATGTAACCTTCATGTATTACCCTGAACATACATGGATGTTCTTTCTGTTAGACTTGAGAATTACACCCATTAACTCATAGCCTGCCATGAGGCTGCGTGCACGCTACTGTTACGCTGCTTCTTGCATGCTAGCAAACATTCGTAATAGCAGTTATTGTTCATGCCCATTGGACTGTGCCTAGTGTTTTGCACGCGCTATTGTTAGTACCATCGCGTTAATCCGATTATCTCGTTATAAATCTGGCACTGGGGGGATTAGCCCTGTGGCAGGATAAGAGTTAAAGGGTATAGGAGATTCACAATGTACTCCTAAATGATAAATAGTATTTACACAAGGTTATTTAAAAAAAAGTCAACAATAATTTCTATAATCAAGAATGTTCATTGTAGGATACGGCAATGGGTGACTGCACAATCTACACTGCATAAAGCTTACGGTAGCTCCATGTAGGTTGTATGAGTGCACGCCCACTCCTAAATACCAGCAGTTTTCTGTACTGTAGCCAATAGGCCTACACATGTAATGAGATCAAAAAGCCACTCCTCTCCACTCAACTCAAATAGATGTCAAGTAGTATACATTGCGGCTAGCTGTACGGGCGGGCAGGGAGCAGATAGATGTCTCTGTAATTTATTGACAAGGATTTCAGATGATGACTTTACATCTGTGAATCTAGGATATTTGAGGTATGTAAATGTACATGGGTGTAGTAGATATCATCTATGAATCATAATTATATGTACAGGCCTGCTCAATTGACATAGATTTTCTGCATAACTTTGTGAGTAAAACAAACATGGATTGAGCCTGGTGTAATATTGTATCTACAGTGTATAGGAGAGCTGTGAATCTTACTGTAATTTTTTGTTGTAGAACATTGACTTGTTGGAAATTTAGATCTGTGAATCTTACTGTAATTTTTGTTGTTGAACATTGACTTGTTGGAAATTTAGATCTGTGAATCTTAATGTAATTTTTGTTGTAGAACATTGACTTGTTGGAAATTTAGATCTGTGAATCTTACTGTAATTTTTGTTGTAGAACATTGACTTGTTGGAAATTTAGATATGTGAATCTTACTGTAATTTTTGTTGTAGAACATTGGCTTGTTGGAAATTTAGATCTGTGAATCTTACTGTAATTTTTGTTGTAGAACATTGACTTGTTGGAAATTTAGATATGTGAATCTTACTGTAATTTTTGTTGTAGAACATTGGCTTGTTGGAAATTTAGATCTGTGAATCTTACTGTAATTTTTGTTGTAGAACATTGACTTGTTGGAAATTTAGATCTGTGAATCTTACTGTAATTTTTGTTGTTGAACATTGACTTGTTGGAAATTTAGATCTGTGAATCTTAATGTAATTTTTGTTGTAGAACATTGACTTGTTGGAAATTTAGATCTGTGAATCTTACTGTAATTTTTGTTGTAGAACATTGGCTTGTTGGAAATTTAGATCTGTGAATCTTACTGTAATTTTTGTTGTAGAACATTGACTTGTTTGAAATTTTGATCTGTGAATCTTACTGTAATTTTTGTTGTAGAACATTGACTTGTTGCACAAAAATGTTCTGTTGGATAATTTAGAGGAAGTACATGTCATTCTCAAGACGCCCATGTTTACTTTGGGAAAATTGACTGTTTCCAAGATTGAGCCCTGTCAGTCGACACGACGGGAACATTCTTTACAACATTGCCAATCATCGCCGCCAGCTCACGATTCGTTTTCCGATATAGAAGTCAACCGTGCTTCACTCCCCAGAGTACATGAACAGCACATTCATGAGTCATTTGTACACTCTTCATTCAGTTCAGTGATAATATAACCTGGATCGATACACCGTGTGGAGTAGTAATTCCGCTGTATGCATGAATCACCACCTGCAAGAGCAGCTTGGTGCGAACGAGCGCTGTCCCAATCTGCTCCGATGAGAGGCGACGATTGATGGAGATTGCCGTTTGGTTGTCTGTGATAACAGCATCTCCCATCGCCTCCCTGGAATTGGATGCCGGCCGGGACATGCACTCCTGCTGAATCTGTATAGCTCTCTGAAATTGATTTTTAATTATAAGCCTGTAGGGATATTCATGAAAGTAGTTTAGTCCAAATTTGTCTCGCACCTCCGCTGTAGGTTTAGCATTTTGGATTAATCAATGATTTGCTTGCCATATATATGTTGCTACCGGTATCCTACAATTAATTACTGAGTTTGTATTAGCATTTCAAACCAGTAAAGCGGACTAACAGTCTAACAAAATGTGAGTACACTGAATTGCTAAAAATGTTTGGAGGTTGAAATGGTTTGAATATATAAGAGCAGAAACAGATCTTGGGTCTGTAATAACCAAAATATTCACTTCCATGACTCCAGTATTTAAAATACACATTTAATTTCATTATATTAAAGTTGATGTTCATTGATTTTAAAAACTAACTTAATTTCATTATTGCAAAGTTGAAACTGTGATTCGACAAGGTTATCAAACTTCAATGCTTGGAAACATTCGAGGTGATTATTATTATAAATTATAAAACGCTTAAATACAGCCCTGGCATAGCACCTGAAGAGCTCTCCGAACGCTCCTGAGATGTGTGAGATCACTGTATGGACACGATTTGCACAAGCAGACGATGTCCCATGACATCACACACATTTTCAGTGCCTGTATTTACATCTTCTCTTGAGTTCTTTCTCTTACTTCACTACCGTCAGGCTAAAATTATAATCTATTGCCTCACTCTAAACCCCGCACACGGTTTTATTTTGATGACAAATGCAGCGATACAAAAATAAAGGAATTTGTCGCTTGTAAACAAAATAAGACGGTATTGAATATTCAGCTGCACACAGCGCGGTATGTTCGGCGTTTCAAGAGGGAACAAATGCCGTCCTGATATCATTCCGGGGGGTTTTCAATTTGAAAGTCTGGTTTCTTTGATCGTTAATTAACACATATCCTGTGTATTTACAAGCAAACGATTTTAGTTATCGGAATCGGGTCATATCCCCCTTTGAATGGTTTGACATGCCATTACATTTATATACACTAAACTCATTATAATTTGAGAAATAATAGCTTTGCAATTATGTTCATTCTCTATGGGATGTCGTCTGCTTGGGCAGTGTTGGTCCATATAGTGACGTCATTAAAAACATCGTTATTTTTCCGGCGAATCTCTCGCATATCCCAGCTGCTACTGGAGGTGGTTGTATTTGTATTTTTATAAATCACCCGATATGTAGTTGACCTAAAACTTGTACGATGGCTATCTGTTAGCTTACCAGTTTCTAGTGATACATTAGTTGACATATTTGTGATTTTCTTTGAAGTTCACCTTTAAGTACTTTTAGTTTGAAATACGGTACACCATTGTAGATTTACCAATATTACAGACAATCTGAAATATCTATACGGTAGTTAATTCTTTATTGCTTGAAAAGTCCATCATTTTAGTAATGCATTCAATCAGCATGCATAGGAATTAGCATGCATAGGAATTCCAAAGACATTTTTTTCTTCTAAACTGATAAGATATACCATCAGGAAATTCATTCTTATGTGTTTCAGTCTCATGTTCACTGTATTTTGAAAACATTAAGATCACGTTCCTGAGGAAAAGATCTCTTGACATGTACCGCGACGTACATGTATGTTCATTTCATTTAGCAATCAAGGGGAAAAGAGGGCATCTGTTTATAAGATCTGTAAGCTGGTTCCTTCCGAGGTTGGAAGCAGTTAATAATGGAATTCTCAAGGCATGACGACGATAGAAACGGCAGCAATAGTTTGTGTACGTGAGGTCCACGCCTAGTTCTCTCTTCCTGCCGACTGATTTAAAGGTATAACCTTTGAGCGCTGGAAATGACAGAAAAGAAATAGGCTCTACCCTGAGCGAAGGAAACCTGCATTAAATGTTCATGTTTATTATATCTTTGAATTCATTTTGGGTAAATATTCGGTAGTAGACAATTTGTAAAAGCTGAAAGATGAGTGAAGAAAAATTGATCTTCATCTTGAAGTCATATAAATATAAGGACCCATGTCCATGGGGGGCTTAATGGTCTCATAATGTACATGTACTGTACAACTGTACATGTAAGTTGAGCTTTTCAGTTAAAACAGAATTCCATTAGATTGTATTCATTAGTTTACATCTTTTGAGTTTAAACAACCAATCTCCTGCATAAACAATTACTTTACAATTCGGACTAAACTTTGATTTCATTACTTCAAGCTAGTCTCTCTGTACTCACATTGCCATCAGGCATAACTCAGGATTTGGCATTGTGCTTCTCAGAGTCAAAGTATAACTAGTGTTCACTGCATCGTGGAATTGGCATTGAAAATGACATTGGACAACACAATATGTACACCCTACTGGTTACTGCACTGTTTTCATGCATGTGACAACATCGGATTGTACCCGGTTTGTAGTAATTCAATTCCATTACGCAATTTATTACTTGTACAACGTCAGCTCTCCCACCTCGCTGTCGTCAAATGAAATTAAGAATAACGGTTGAGGAAAAAATCACAATCTTGTACAGGTGAATTATCCCTAAACATGGTTAGCATGCCAGTCTTACCATGGAAGCTCTGCAAATTTGTGGACCATCCATTATTGAATAACATGTGTGTGTAGATGGAGCGGAATAAAATGTAAATAATGATATCTAATTTGGTAGGGTAGTCAGTAAAGTGAACTCTTTATTGTGGCAGGGTTAAGGAGTGGCTGAGGCTAGAGGAGGTCAACCTAGCAAAAACATCAATACTTGTTCATGGCAATGTTCCTTTGGAATCATTCTGAAAAGGACGGCTATGTCGGGCACAGGGTGTTGGGTGGGTCAAGAAAGCTCTGACGATGGACCAAAGAATTGAACTAAATTAGCAACAACCAAGATTTTAGGGTTGAAAACTAGTGAAAAATCTTCAGCAAGTACATTGTAGGTCCCTCTTATGAATTGGTACTGCCAGTCATTTCTTTGTGTGTGTTAGGGGGGGGGGGGGGGGGGGGAGTATTCTGATGCCCTAGAATATTGATGCAGAAAACGAAAAAAATGAATGTTTTAATGAAATGAAAGCTAGTTCAAAATTACAACATTACATTGGTAGTGATTTTATCACCAAAAAAAAAGACTTTTATTATTTGTCTAATTATGGCTCAACAAAATGTTTGATATTTCTATCCAGAAGCAATTGAAATTAAAATTTGGCAATGATATATTTTATTCTTGGCTAACTGTATGTATATTCATTTAGGGAACCTTTAGCCTCTAAAGGAACATGTTTTGCCTTCGACCTGCTCATCTTCATGCATCAAGCAAGATTGCAATGCAGATGACAGCATCACTTTAAACCATGGCTGAATACCTTAATTCATGTGTGATGATGAAAAGCAAGCTATCGGTTAACTCAGATGTGAGAATATTTATCTCCCCAAGTCGTAAAGGCAAACCTACTTCACACCAACTTCAAACCTACTGATACATGTAAAGTTATGCTTGATGTAGGACTGGTGTTGTATTCTGAAAACGATGTGATCATTTATGTTCGAGTTAGAGTGTGGTTGTTAAATTGTACCTGACTGCTGAGAAAGCATAATAGTAAGCAATTGTTAAATTTCTAATTATCACGGCAAATCAAAATTTGTATACACTGTAAGTCGTTGGTTGATGCGCAAAGGTAAAGAGTAAGTGTAAGTTATGCAACATTCGAGTTTGTTAGACAATTAACATTACTACTTTCCCTAACCTGAAAAGATTTAGGATATGGCCTCTGGTGTCAAGGATATACCCCTCCCCCCCCCCCCCTCGTCCCCTGCCCCCGTTACTGGGATAACAGACAGGTGAATTGTCCATGATAACAGGGTCTTCGTCTGAAGAAGATGAGGTAAAGAGAACAGAATTGTGTCTACATGTACATAATAAAAAGTGGAGGACAGAGAATTATCAAGAATTCTATTCATCCTTATCAAGCTCTCCAGACATGATTATCAATTCCAGGTATTCTAGTAGAATATGCTCCATAAAAGTTGTCCTCAATATCAAAACACATTTATTCCTCTAAAATATCATCAAAACAAATACAAATATATGGAAGAACTGTTATGTGTGCTTGGTAATACCCTCAGTCAACATATAAATCAATATTTCTAGGCCATTTCTTTGATTTTCCCTCTTGGTTGA
This sequence comes from Strongylocentrotus droebachiensis, assembly GCA_035222895.1. Taxonomy (NCBI): domain Eukaryota; kingdom Metazoa; phylum Echinodermata; class Echinoidea; order Camarodonta; family Strongylocentrotidae; genus Strongylocentrotus; species Strongylocentrotus droebachiensis. The sequence continues at coordinate 145,668 of JAVYIG010002465.1, read as the reverse complement.
AAAAGCCCTTGCATTGTACAGTATGTGTGATTCCTAATTGAGGATTATTTGCCTCTATAGAGCGAGTTTCATATCAGTCTAGCTTCTAAATGTCACTCTCTGAAACATTCACGACCCATTTGCCATGGGTATATGGTTCAATGGTAGCCTCGTCTGTCTGTATACCTCAAGGTTCATGATAGCACTAATGAAAGGAGAAGAAGATGGGCGTGTCACTCGAGGGCATGCATGCATGCAGAGAAGGAACTGGGTACTTCCTTTTCAATGCATGGATCAGAGCATTGTGGAATGCTTTAATACACAGTACAGCTTAGGATCCAGGCATAGGATGGGCTGAATTGGAATCCTCAAACAGTAGTGCTAAATGTAGCAGGCCTTCATGTACACATACAAAATATCATTACCTGTAGCTCCATGCAAAGAACCGATAAACAACTAAATTATTCATACCCCTTGTAAATTTGATGTTTTTTGTCACTCAAGGTGGACTGGTTGTATCAGAGTCTTTGTTGATATACTTTTAGATGTACTTTTAGATGTAAGCTTTAATATTTCACATGCTCAAGAAACATAAATCAGGACAATACACCAGTTTACAGTTGTATCAGTGCGCATGCGCAGACAGTTGACCTCGGGTCAGTGGCCCCGGAACAGGGCCAAATTGGCCCTGTTCCGGGGCCACTGACCTCTGACCTCTGGTATTTATGCGTAAATTAAGATTGCGCCCATGCAAATGATGATATGCGCGCACAACGCAGCGCGCAGGCAGTGATATCATCATAATTTGCATGGGCGCAATCTTAATTTACGCATAAATACATGACCTCTAGGTCATTGGCTTTGTTTAAAATGGCGCACACAACTGTAAACTGGTGTATTAAGATTGCGCCCATATATGCAAATTATGATGTGAGCGCATGATCGAGTAAATAAATTTAACTAGGCCATGTCATCAGTGTAATCTTTTCACTGTGACGCAACAATACATGTTCATCTGAAAACGATGACATCACTGCCTGCGCGCTGCGCTGTGCGCTCACATCATAATTTGCATGGGCGCAATCTTAATTTAAAATGGCGCACACAACTGTAAACTGGTGTATTCGTTTGTTTCACATTAACAATTTCAAAACTTGTAAGGGTATGAATAATTTAGTTGTTAACATTATGTTTGTAAGAGGTGCATGCCCCAAGTGTAATTCCTGATTTGTATACAATATTTTAATTGGACCATATAGAGTACCAAAGCGCTACATCATATTTGCTCGTAGTCGGTTACTCGGTTACTGGTTCTAAACAACAGAGCCTGTGCATGAGGTTCACAGTGAAATCATTGAAGCAACATGTCTGAGCAGGGCAAATTCAGTGTTTGGCACTGGTGTGACCACCATGTCAATTGTTTGGAACCAGCAACCTTGCCAACTTGGCCAGTCTATAAATGACACACTTCAGTACTCTATTTCAGATCTCTTTTCTTTTTTCCACTGAACTGTGTCAGGCATGCATTTTTCCACCTGCTGTTCACAGTAGTACAGTACGATTGCAAATACACTCCACAGATTGTATGCTGCAAGTATCTGTTGATGAATGCTATGGTTCATTTATCTCAATCAAAACGGGTAAACGACCGACCCTGGTATATTCCAACAAAATGAATAGAGGAATCTGTTCATGATGTACATGTACCTGTATACCCTCTAGGAGTGACGACAGACAGACAGATTCATATAATTATACAAGTTCAAGGTCCTTTCATTTGTGCAGGAGATACATGTATGTTACAACTCGCTCATCTCCGTATATATTTGTCTCTATAACAAGGAGTATTGATTCTCGGCACTGTTTACATCCATATTTAGAAGTGTTTTGTGCATGGCCTTGACACGATTGATCCGGAAGCAAGATGCAATTTTCTGAATTCAGATACAAATATTTCTCACAATAAGTTTACATTTTGTCTGTATGGAGCCACAAGGTCGTTAACTCATCAATACAGAGTTAACACCCTTTCGGTTCTGAATAGATATTTTGTTGGTATCCTCTTTATTTCTTTATTTTTTATTTTTTATTTTTTTGTACTGTATGCTTATAATGTATCCCTTTCAATACACTGCACAAAGTTAATGCGCATTGAGATTGTGTCCTGTACAATATTAAATTTGGTTTGATATATTTTTTTAATGGAAAATTATTTCAGGAACTTCATATTAAACTCCTGAAATACATTAGCTACCGGTATATAAATTTAATTGATGTTTGCCTGTAAAGTAATCATTAAAGTGCAGCATCGATTCATGCATCCTGACTGCTACAAGTTTAAATAGATCCAGCTCAAAAGATGACATTTTAGTGACATTGAATACCAAATATTCTCAGTTGAATGGATGCATCAGATTACGAGATACAATGTACTCCTGTGTACATAGGCAGGATTGGCAAATATGTAGAAGGCAGTGCCTGTGGAAAATTTATTGCTGATCGAATGCTTGTAACGATTTCATGGTATAGCTGATTACACACGCTCAGGCAAATTTATAACCTCAGGGGGAAAAGAGGTACATAGAGGGAAGGGGGGGGGGGGGCAAGGGAGAGAGAGAAAGAGATGGAGATTGATGTGCAGAAGAGATGGATGAGAGTGTGAGGATCTAGGTTGTAAAAATGGGTGTAGTTTAATTTTGTGATTGCGGTCAGTGAGGCAAGAGAAGAATAGCTTTTCAAAAATTATGAAATTTATGTTTAGAGAACGTGAAACTGAAAGTAATTACTTTTTGATCAGCAGAAGTCTAGACTTTGCTAAATTGTCATTGACATGTAATGTGATGTACAGTATGTGTGTGTGTGCAGACATTTGTTTTTAAATTTTAATGAAGCTTGCTTATACAGAGCTCCAGTATTATCCATAGCCATCAGTGCAGAAAATATTAATATTTTTGTTCTCACTGAAATACATTCAATTTTGGAGCTTGCTATAAATGCCAATGTATAACACTTGAAGTTGCCCACTATATAACCTCCACAAATATTCACATACATGTAGGCTGATAATTGTTGTATCGCCCTGTAGATTATTTTTTGACAATGTGCTTTTACCTGGGAGGTCAAGAGGTCAAAACCATACCATAATATTTGCTGTGAACCAGAAGTGCCCTATAACCCCTATCCATAGAGTAAACACCTTTCTAACTCTCATGAAATGATATTCTATTGTGTATGACTACTGTGTGACACAAGTGTACAAAGAGTATTATGGCCCATCATTGATGTAAACGATTAGGCCGAGTCTGCCAACAGACCTCTCGATTGGGGTACCGGTATTCTCAAGAGTCCTGAGTGATCCTGAGTAGCCTATGGCAAATATTTATTGAGGCCAATAAAAAATTATGAAAGCAAATGAGTGTATACTTTACTTTTTGCTGTAAGAAAAGATCATCAGGTATGCTCTGTTTGTGTTATGATTATTTTCATTGCTCTGAAGTTTAAATGCACAATGTGATGGGTATTAAATAAATAAGTTTGTTTACCGTAATTAACGTTGTATTAACTGCACTTTTTTGTCATTTTTGTATTTTAAAGTTTTGATTTATGCCCCTCCACCTGGCGCTATGCCTGGCAATGTCTCCCAGCTCAGTAGTCGGTGTGTTGACTCAACACTCAGAAACTAGAACAACACTCAAATTTGTCTGTCATCTTGGTTTGAAAGTAATCTTTCTGATAGATCTCAATATGTAGTTTATAATAATAATTCCTCCAAGTTTTCTTCTATTACACGGTGTACCACAAGGTTCTATCCTAGGTCCTCTAATGTTTTTTAATTTACATTAATGATCTTACAAATTAAGCTGCACTTCGCAGTTAAATTTTATTTTTAAAATTATTTTTAGGGCGAAAAAGAGGGGTGCGGTTACTACACGAGGGTGGTTTATACACCGTCTATTACAGTACTTTCCACAGCAATAAAAACACCAAAGTGTACATATTCAGAAAGGGTTATCCATACCTGCCAACCACTCCGATTTAGGCGGAGTTACTCCGCTTTTTTCATACCCACTCCGAATTCCGATTGCATGCCTCAAAACTCCGATTTTTTGTAATTTTAAAATATTTTTAAAACAAACGACTGTTGCATAAGACTAAAGCATAACACAGCACTGATAACCAGATCACGCCTTACAGGGAAACGATAAACAAAAGTACTTTATATAGCGAATGCCGCCTTATCACATAGCCTCCGCACACAGCGCTGCATGTCGCACGCATTCACTCATAGGTTCACTGAATTTGACTACACTGGATAGACACTTTCGCGCACATGGTCCGTCCGCCGCCATCTTGTTTAATTCCAAAACAACACGGCCGCTACGTATGCTACGTGCGTTCGTGCCTTTTGAGGGGAGCATGGGGGTAGATGATCGTGCGCATGGCGCCCGCAATATAGTAGCGAAGACTTCGGTGATTCAGCGGGCGCATTGCAAGTGCAGTGCGGTATACGGTGTGTTGTTGTTCATGAACGCCGGGCCTAGCGGCCTGGGCTGGTGTGTCTGTGGTACTGGTGAGTGTACGTGTGCGTGTGTAGAATACGAGCTCTGCCATTTGACTGTGGATTCCAATTTGCCATTCGACGCTTGAACGAGGTGTTTTCTTCCTGAATATTATCATGGATTCACTCAAAAGAGCGAGTACCCGAGAAGGAGATCCTTTGACTGGAAACAGATTTTTAAAAACGTTTTTATGCACATCTTTATTTTGGACTTGAATATGGTAGGTTCGAAATGCAGTAAGAGTGATTGGGTGTTTGTGTACGTTTTGCGCGAAAATTATGCTGCGGTGTCTTGCGTTACGGAAAGACCCCCATTTGTCACGGACAAATATGGTAAATGTTACTGACAGCCATCCTATAGGGTTGGCATCTCTGCCCCCCCCCCAATCTACGGGCTACTACCCCCCCCCCCAATCTACGGGCTACTACCCCAATCCTTCGGTGGTTCGCGACCTCGTAGTCCATCCAGAAAAATTTACTCCTAATTTCTCTTGTCTCAGGTTGGCAGGTATGGTTATCATCTGCAAGATTACATTAAACATTAAATGGCAGAAAGTTAATCATGTGCATTTTAAAAGTGACAACATATTTATATAGAGAGAAATTGTTAAACAGAGACCTGTGTGCCAATGTTCTTTAATTTGCCATTTCATACTTTTTCACACCATGATAAAACAAAATCGACAACGACAATAATCAGTGGTTTAGATATGGACTACTCGTGGTACGGATGTCATAGTACTAGGCAAATGAAACATTCAAAAACAATGTAACAATATAACAACTGTACATGAATACAAGATGCTTGCCATCCATAGATATTAGATTAATAATCTCTGAACAAAACACATTTTATTTGTTTTACTTACATGAGAAGGACGGTCTATTTAATAAGGAATTGATGGAGATAATTAACAATTCTTATCATTCTATCTTCCAGGTTCTGAAGGTTTGACATCCAGGGTTGTGCGAAGCAACCGTGTATAAACAGACAAGCAGGTGGTTCAAGAGTCTTCAGCCGAAGGGTCACCACCACCACCAACCTCAGCATGGACGGGAACGGCTCTGAACTTATGGACGAAGAGGACAAATGTTCCGCCCTTGGTCTCATCCTCCCTCTGACCGACGAGTCGGGATGGAACCACGGCTTCCGAGCCTTCATCTACCTGCTCGGTCTCCTCTGGAGCTTCATGGGTGTGGCCATCATTGCCGACATCTTCATGTGCGCCATCGAGGTCATCACCAGTATGACCAAGAAGCTCAAGATAGTCAACAATGCCGGCGAGGTGGAAGAGGTCGAGATCCGCGTCTGGAACGACACCGTGGCCAACCTCACCCTCATGGCTTTGGGGTCCAGCGCCCCGGAGATCTTGCTCTCCGTTATTGAGATTGCAGGAAACGGGTTCCAGTCGGGACCCCTGGGACCGAGCACCATCGTCGGGTCGGCCGCCTTCAACTTACTCATTATCACTGCTGTTTGCATCACGGGTATACCTGAAGGGGAGACGAGACGAATCAAGAGGATAAAAGTGTTTGCTGTCACAACAAGTTTCTCTCTTTTTGCATACATCTGGTTGTACATCGCTCTTCAGGTAAGTTTTAAGCTACAGTGTAGGAACACTTCATGCTTAGTCTTTTCTTTTTGAAAAGGGATCTTTTATTGTTGTTGTTTATATTCATAACTAGTTGGTGGTATTTCTCTCTTTCTGTGTTAATTTCTATGCCCCTTAATTCTTTGCATTGAAATTAAAAAAAGAATACTGCCAGATGCATATATATTCATTGTAAGATTTAACATGATCCAGTTATAGTTTAGCCCCCGAAATGAAACTCTCTACCACATCATTAACCCTTTTACACCAGGGGGAGGGTGGCAAATGTGAATTAAATTTCTCATTCTCTCGAACAAAGAGTCCTTTATGAAAAAGCCTATTAAAACACGATACCTCAGACACCTCTACTCGTAACAGATCAAAACCCGATTGAAGTGTTTTTCAGGAATTCTTCTACCTAGCGCAAACTTGATTCTCTACTGATGGGACTAAAGATATACTTGTGTTTGCATTGCAGGTTAGTTCGCCAATGAAGTGGAACTCTGGGAAGCAGTGTTAACCTTCATATGTTTCCCCCTCCTCGTGGTGGGAGCCTACATCATCGACAAAGAATTCTGTGGGAAGAAAGAACACGAACAAGACATGGAGCTTGGTCTCGGTAAGATTTCCCCAAAAATTCTTGAAGTCTGTAGCTTTAAAACAGAATCAAAGTGGACGAGAAACTTTTGTTTGTATGTATCAAACAAAACTAACATTTGTGATATTAACCAGTCAGAGTTTTTATTCACGCAACAAGCCCTTTATTAAATTGATTTTACCTGATAAGCAGATTTGTAACCATTCCAACTCTTTGTTATTTGATGACCTTGCATCGCAGTTATATCTAATGAAAAATACTTTGTTTTGCCTTATTTCCAACATTCCCTAAACAGAAATTGCGTCCACCAGCTACGGGACAGTTCCAGGATCAAGTAGATGTATGCAAAACAAAACTAACAATATAAACATAAAATTTATAGACAATATATATCTGTTGATTTCTTTCTTTCTGATATTAATTAATTGAATCCTTTCTCTTCAGTTAACAAGTCCTTTCTGAGGTGGAGTTTACGTGGGTGATCTTTAGACTAGCACAGGTTATAAAGTGGTGTAATCGAAATTGGCAGAGTCTGAAGTATTCAGTTTAGTTTTCTTTTATTCTAGAGAGACAGATTGAATACAAGATGACATGTCATCGAATTCCATTGATGTTTCAATGATTTATAATAGGCCTGAGTCATGTCGGGATTTTCATAAACCGGGTCCCGACGGCCTTGTACCGATCGGGACCCGGTGTCCCGAAATCAGCTCGCAGGATTTGTCACTTAATTCTATAAAAAGCGCATATCATCAGTATGTCCCTTAAAAGTGACCTTTTTTATCAATCAAATAAATCAACACATGCATACCTCGGCTCAGATCGGTATATTCTTCCATTTGACATTATTTTCATCCATGATTGGCGATGTTTAGTGCCATTATCGTGCCTCTAAAAGTAAAAAAACTGGGGCAGAAATAGTAAGACAACATTCGAGCCGCCATTTTGATTTATGCAGGTTGAATAAATCTGGTCAAAAAATATGAATGTTAGAATAATAAAACGGCTTTCTAAAAAAATTCTTCTGTACAATATACCGATCATATAATATTTTAAAGACAGAATAAATATTTATCTCTTATTTTAAACATCGCATGCTTTTTTTAAAAGCTGAAAATTACTTGGTAATCACAAGAAGTTTCGATACGGATAGCTGTTGCAAGGCAAGTTCAGACTAGTCTCGGAAAAATGTGCAGTGCTCAACGTTAGCTGTAATGCGTGCCAGAACGAACCCAAACAAAGACGTGATCGTAACGACAAAAAAATCATTAAAAACTACAAGAGCACAATTGGAAAGATAACTACTGCTCAAAATTACCATAATCAGATACATAACTTGGACAAAGAATTCAATAATCGCCCAAGAAATGCCACAGAAATTGTGATAATCGAGGAGTAACTGGGTACATATTTATCGCAAGGGGCCGGCCTGCTGCAAATACTCGAATCCTTTGTTATACTGCTTTTTACCGTAGAGGGCGGGATTTGGTTTCTAGCCTCGTGTTCAATTTAAACATGTATAATTCGGACATCGCAGCAGGCCCTTCCGATAATGATTGTACCGACAGTAACTCCTTAAATATCACTATTTATGTGGCTTTTCTTGGACAACTATTGTATTCTTCCTCCAAGCTATGTATCTGCTTACGATAATTTTGAGTAGTTGTCTTTCCAATTGTGCTCTCGTAGTTTTTAATGATTTTTTTCTCGTTACGATCACGTCTTTGTTTGGGTTCGTTCTGGCACGCATTACAGCTAACAAGGAGCACTGCGCATTTTTCCGAGACTAGTCTGAACTTGCCTTGCAACAGCTATCCGTATCGAAACTTCTTGTGATTACCAAGTAATTTTCAGCTTTTAAAAGAAGCATGCGGTGTTCAAAATCAAAGAACAAATATCTATTTTGTCTTTTAAAAATTATTCGATCGGTATGTTGTAAAGAAGTACTTTTTAGAAAGCTGTTTTATTATTCAAACATTGATGTTTCTTTCAACCTGATTTATTAATCCTGCCAAGAGACCCGCCCAGTACAGTAGCTAGCTAGCACTAGCAGCTGGCAACAACAACCCCATGGGGCGAACTGCTTTGCAACCCATATTTATATCAGCAGTTCGGATTGATTCAGGATGAGCTAGAATATGATTGGTAACAATTAAATACTTAAGTTTTAAGGTGGATTGATTTTAGTGGTGTGCAAAACTGCAATTTCTTACATATTTCATTATTTTTTTCGGAGCGTCGGTTCTCAAAAAACGAAACCGGGACCCGACGGCAACGGTCGGGTCCCGGTGTGATCGACCGTACCGACTCAAGCCTAATTTATAATATTTCCCTCTTTTGTAATTATAACCTATGGTCTTTGGATAAGTTCTTTAATATTTACATGTATATATCTGGAAAGTATTTTTGCTTATTCTCTAAAGCTGTCTTGTATGCTTCTCAAAAGCAATAGAGTGCATATAGATCTACCACACCTCCTTTCTAACATGAAATCTATGCACTGAGCAATAACATAGTTACTTGTAACAATTGCAATGCTTTGCATATTATTTCAGGGTCCTGCGTTACAGTTTATTACTTGAGGGAGAACAAAAAATCTTTGTTTTTCCAAATTTCCAACTTTTCTTCAAACAGCTTTTACTACCAAATATGGGACTCTACCTGGATCAAAGAGATGTATGCATAAACAAAACAACAATGATACTAATAATAGTTTTTTTTTAAATTTCTTAGCATTTGTCTAGATCTTACTCATTTCTAGAAACATCAAGTGTTGCACATGTGACAACATTAGGAGTACATTGTAGCAGAACCGTCATTGATATACAAATATTTAGAAATGAGAGTTTGTTGAAGTACCTTATGTTGTTTTTGTTATTTTTGTTGTAGAAATATAGTTTTATTCGAGTATCAAAACTATGTTTCATCTAAAAGATTAGCGAATGTGGATAGCGTATTATAAATACTGCATCAGTATTTGATATCATTACTTATACATTGTAGAGAATAGCAAAAATTAGTGGTTGCAGACATCTTTGTAATGTACTTGAATGTTTATGCGTTGGAGAGAGAGAGAGAGAGAAAGAAAGAAACACAGACACAAAAATGAAAAACTTCTGTAGTTAATGGATGAAAGAATGCAATATGTTCGTGAAAAGAAGTTGCACTACACCATACTTGGATTTTTTTTTCGGCTCTTCTCGGTTTCCAAGGCTGTAACTAAACAGATCTCTCGAGGCTGTCATAGCTGCCACAAGGAGACACAAACATTGAAGTGTCCCACACTTGTAGTTGTATTGTATCCAGTCTTTGCACAAGAAGACTGACTGTTAGGCATTGTTATGTAATCATTTCATTCAACTTTCCATTGACTCAGGAAAGTGCTTTTCATGTTGGCTACCTGCATTTACATGTTTGAACTATTAACAGGTAGAGAGAACCTGTATTTATAAATACATTGTAATGTGATAGTGGGTACTTTATCCATTCAAAAGATACCCTGTACCGGTATATTGTATTGTAATAGATCTTTAATATGAGTAATTTGTACACTGAAGAGTGCAACAGTCTGGGGCAAAAAAAAGGCACAGTATTTTTGTAACTGCTTGCACCTTGCCATTAGTTTCTGTTTCCTTCAGGAAAGGGAGAAAGGAAAACTAGAATTGATTTCTTTGTAATTTGACAGTATTAACAAAGGTAGAATGAATCAAAAGAGAGAAGATTCACTTGAACCTGCAATATATTTCAGGTTGAAATTCTTAATTTTCCGCAATTTGTCCACTAACCGAAAGAGTTATTAATTTTGAGGTTTTTATCGTTTTCTTTGATATTGGGTTCAAGCACCAACAAGATTACACACAAGTTGAGAGCACTGAAGAGCTCAGAGTAGCTACATTATGAAAATGAGCTGTAAGAAAAACAAAGGTAAAATGTAATATCAGTCCCCAAATAATTTAACATTTCCTATAGAAAACATTTAAAACAGCTTGTGTATACAAACATATAATAAGATAATACTAATATAAATAGCTACATTTATATTGCATACATATCCATACAAAGTACTGCAAGGGGCCTAATCATTAAACTTTTGCAATACACCATTCAATAATTTTACAAAGAATAAGTATTTAGTCCGTTACAATCCAGAATAACAGTATTTTCAGGGTGAGAATATAATGACAATGAGTGTTGCACTATTTCTCAGTGTGAGACAGGTCCTTTGATTTATACATCAACCTACTCATAAAGACAGATCCAAAGACAAAGAAGAAATCCACGAGATTGTCGTACAGAGCAAATCGGCTTCCGAGAGCCAGAAGGGTGTTAACTCTATGCAAAGTGCTGTATGACAACGCCATTCCTGCTCTCGGCGTGCAGAGTATTCCACCGTGTGCAGCCTCCATTCCATAATTAGTAATTCATGAGGCATGCTTTATAATTCATCGTGGCACATCCTGCTTCATGCAGCGCTAATTCTCCCTGATTCTCCCACCTGCTCTGTGCTGATAAACCAGGGACCCGTTTCACAAAGACTTTTCTCAATGACAAATGACAAAAAATCAGTGACAAATATGCTGATAACCAATCAGAAGCGAGGATTTCAGTAGCTTATAACAAACATTTTCATTTGTCACTGATGACAAGTTTTGTGAAACGCCCCCCAGACGGCAGATAACCTGACAACCAAAAGATGTAGAATGCATGCCGCCGTGACTGCTGGTCCGGTGTATGTGTCAGATCAACAGTTCGATGCAGCCATGACGCATTTGCTTTTTGGGATTAGGCTATTAGGACACGATTGTGAGAGGATTTTGAGCGCTGCTAGGTGACTAACAATGGAGGGATGATTGATAAGGCGGGGGAGTGACTGCAAGATGGGGGATTGGGAAAGAGATGAAGAGATTTCTTAAGAGATTTACATCTTTATTCCGTCTTTTGCTTCCTCGATGATATAAAAAGCAGAGGGGTATTTCAGGTCAAAATATAATATCTTTAGAATTTAATAGTCTTCTTATTTCAAGCATTTGCATCAAACTTGCTACATGAATATGGGCATCATTTTACAATTTAATAGTTTTTTATTGTAAACTTATGGTAGACGCATGTTGCAAAAAAAACATCACATCTACATGTACATTAGATCAGTAATCTAATCTTAATTAATTTCATTTTATTTTAACTGAACTTCAATGATCTCTTCAAGATCGTCTGTCTGGAAGCATAAGGAAGTTAAGTCAAAGGCCTAATCCTGAACACATACATGTACATATAGTTTATGCCCTTGTCGCTCCAAAGAGACATTATAATATCATTCATTCCCCTTTCAGTTCCAAAAGGAATACTTGTACTAGACCTGTATCTCTTGTTTATGAGAGCTCTGTAAATGGTTAACCATCTCCATTCCTACGTAGCCCTAGGAGAGATATATGTTTGCATTGCATAGGGTGTGGACTTGTTTGCCAGTTAGTTCATAGACATATATAAAATTGTATGTCCATCAGGAAGAAGTTCCCCCGATCATTGCTGTAGTCCAAATTCTTGAAGGTATCGGATATTAGATACATACAATGTACAAATGTATATCAACATGAGTACCGGTAAACCTTTGGCCATGAAAGAATGAACAAAAATTCTAGGAAGTAGTCAAATGACACATCCCAAGGTGAGGGTCATTTGCCTCTGACAGTTTCAATGTCGATGTCTTCAGACACCTTCCTCGGCCATTTAGTGGCAGACAGTTGTAGAATTACAAGAGTCTAGAAATACCTTGATTTTATTATCATAGGCTTTGGTCTGAGAAAAATGTTATCTTGTTGGTATAGAAGTTTGACAAATGTTGACTCAAGTGAATAGAGACACAGACAGTCAAAACAGTGTAAAGATGAAACTGAATGTGTTTGCATCGATCAATATCTTACTGACATGTAAGTAGCACATACTGAATGTTTTTGTACGTTCACTTCCTCTAGGTGATCAGGTACTTTTGTCTAGACATGATTTGTTTTAGGAAGTTTGTTCGAAATCTAAACTACTGGTAAGCAATACAAACACCAGTTTGAACAAGCAGAGAGAGAAAAGAAGAAAGAGGAGGAGGAAGAGGAATTATATATCTGGTAGATTAAGTTTGTGAATGATACCAGGATGTATGTTCCACTTCCAACTTCATACTCTACTAAAATTACCTAAATCTAGTTATTTGGCTCCTTTAGATATTCTGCAATGCCCCCCCCCCCCACTCCCCAAGAACAGGTCACATTATTCATTTAAAAAAAAGATGTGTCCTTTCATATTGTAAATGTCTTCATAACTTATGTGACATATCGTGTAGTGTGTATAGATCTCCACCATTGTAGACATCTTCAGAGTTACATCTGTTTTTATTAATGCGTGACATTTCAATTTCAACTCAAAATAGCAATCGATCCTTTTTTTATTTTTTAAAGGTCATCTTCATGCAAAAAGTTCTTCTCGGCCCTCCAGACAATTGGGTTACTTTTGATATTTGTGATTCAAAGATACCATAAGACAATCAGGAGATCGGTTCATTTACTTTCCTTAGGTGATTTCCTTTCAGTCTTCCTTCTTGAAAGGCCGTTGCAGCTTTATTTCATGACTTCACACGTCACTGATGAGATTAAGAGGCACAAGAGATGAACCAGCAAATGGATTGAGTGGAGAAATTAAATTTCATATAAAGATAGCATCAAGATTACTTCAAAAATAGATAAAGTAGTGGCACCTCGTACGTTCAGGGAAAGTTTTTATAGTTTTTAGATATCTCCTCTTGGCCCTCTTCCAGATCAAACCTGTCTTTTGTCTATCGAACTGATCATCATGGCCTCGTTGTCTCATTAGTCAACCAAGGGGCTACTCAAGTGATCATCTACAGGTGGGGTGGCAAATGTTCACATTGCCACATATTAGGGCTGTTTTCATCAGCTCGAGTTGGCCAAATAGCGTGCTATTACTGATTTGGGAAATAGCGGGCTATTTGACAGGTGAAGACGCAAATAGCAGGCTATTTGCTCGAGAAATCTTCCCAAGATATCTTTGGCTAGTTTGCAAAATAGCCCAATATTTGTCCAGTCCATTTTCACAAGCCCAAAGACTCGCACTATTTCTCAAGCTGATGAGGACGCGATTTATAACTTCAGGCTGATTTCCTGGATCACAAAATAGCGAGTTATTTGGCCAACTCTAGCTGATGAAGACAGGCCTATTGTTACTAGATAAATGCCAGTTCTGTCTAACTTAGATCAGTCAACTTGATGATACATATGCCCACCAGAGAGAGAGAGAGAGAGAGAGAGTGATTTTGGCAGTGTGAACAGTGCTGTAGTGTAGGCCCAACCTTAAATCTCTTGGTCCAGGGGATAATCTTGCCGTAATTGATCAAATCTTTTAATATATCGCAAAGTCGATTTAAAAATAGCACCCCTGATGCCAATCATACAGTGGCTTGGATGGAGGCCTTATCTGAATTCTGAAAGTATGCCAAATTTATCACAATTTATGATTAGCTTTATCATTTAAATGATTGAGTTGGGTTTATTTTTGTATGAGGCCAACATATCTATTGAATAGAACCTTTTAGATGAACCTCCAAAAAAAGATGTTTTTTATTAGTATCTTCTGTTTGATTTTTCTTTTACATTTCTTTCTATAATTAATCATTCTGAATGCTCCTTCACATTCTTTCATTTATATCGAATACATTAAAATGCATGCATTTTAAATATCTGTGAGATATACAGTTAACAACTGCATTATTCATACCCCTTGTAAATTGATTTTTTTTGTTTTGTTTTCCCTTCTTTTTGTAACTCAGGAATAAAAGGTGGACCCGTTGAATTAGGGCCTTCGATGAATAATTTTGAATGTAAGCTTTAATTATTTAAATTCACAAGAAACATAAGTTGAAAGAAATAAAAAAAGAAAGAATAATTTTTTTTCTTCGCAAACTGAAGGAAAAAAGAACTTTGTAAGGGTATGAATAATTTAGTTGTTAACTGTATTGTGCTGTTGTTTCTTCTTACAAAAATATAGCCAAAATGAATATATTATCAGTGATATCAATACTAATGAAGATGGTTCATAATCTGTTCCATATTAAACGCTAACACAATAAACCACAATGTAGATGACTGACAGTTTATCTTAACTGTCAGAAGCCACAGCACCTTGTCGATATACCAGGATATTTTTCCATTCCTATATAATTTTATATGTGTCACAACCAGAATTCGAGACTGCCGTATACTTAAAAGCATGAATGACCATGAGCATCAATAAGTTATTGCATACTTTATGGATCCATTAGGTAAATTATGAACAGTCACTTACTTACAGAGTAGTCTCCAAGCGCAGACTTTAATTGGACACTGAAACATAATTTCCACAAAATCATTGAGCCTAGCATGTCTGGCTGTGTCAAGAGTCAAGACATGGATATATCCATGGCCAAGGGCATACAGCTACTGTATATGCACAGCACAGGGTCTATGGATTACAGTGCAGTATAGTCTTGCAGTTCAGACATTTTGTTACACAGTACAACTCTTAAAGGGTTTCTGAGTGCAGACTACTTCCACTACATGAAAGTATGAGAGAAGCGAGGCCCACCTCATTCATTTGCTGATCAGTATGACTGTCTGCTCATTATATTGTTACCGCAGTGGCATTTACGGCCTTGGAAAATTATTAAGTGTAAAATGGTCTAAGAATAGTGTTAGATATCACATTGCTAGTTCAAGCCTCAAGGTGAATATGAATTATCTCCCGTATGCAACAGATTTTAATGGGATATCAAACAAAAACTGACATTGACTACCGGTAAATTGCCAAATCATCAAGTGAATGGATAATTAGGAATATTCAATTTTTATTAACTACCGGTATTCTGGGTAAACTCTGTAATAAATGGCTCATAATGAAAATGTAATTTCTACTTGCCTACAAAGTAGTTTCATCACATTTTGAAGAAAAAAAATGGTCGAGCTACATTACTTCATTCATAATCATGACAGTCAAGTATCAAAAAGTTAAAATACTGTCAAAGAATCGTTGCTATTTCAGGTATATTTACTTCACTGGTTGGAATAGATAGCTGTAGTGATAGATGTCAAAATATATCATCTCTCATCGCTAACTGGCAATAATTTTTTTTAATAGCTTGTTACATCAGCCTATGACAGCAGCAGCATAGAAAGCGAATGCCATACTGACCACAAAATCACTATGATTAATGGTTAGTTGTCTGATAGAAACAGGTCTGGATTAATGAGAACTCCTCCAGCAGAGGTGATTAATCAAAATATTGTGATTACCGGTAGGGCTTTCAATCTTTGATTATAGACAGGGCCAAAGACCGGTGAAATTAGTTATGGGATAAGAGTTTAAAGTCCTGAATTTGACTTTCTATATAATGGCTATTTATTCTAGGGAACATGGATAGATGAATGTAATACTAATACATGATTAGAATAGTAGTTCTGTTCACACCTGTATTGTAATTACAATCAAACCTGATTTAATGACCACCTGTCTACAAAGAACACATTTTTTGTTGTTACCCTTGGAAACAGTTTATCATTGAAACATGTACTAAAGGAACCTGTCTACAAAGACCTCTTTTTGTTTTTCCCTTGGGCAGTCAATCGCTATAGACAGGTTTGACCGTACATTCAAGTTTCAAACTTCTACATAGACACATACAATGAAGAATTTTGTCATCCGTTTTAAACTTCACATTTAAAATTATATTACTGATATTCAAATGGAAATAGAATGATTATTAATTTCTTTCTAACTGATACCCCATTCACAGTGGTTTTGAAATTTGTAGCGGCGTTGTAGCGGAGCGGCGACACCGCCATAACACCGCTACAAATGCATTCACAGTAGAAAAGTTATCCCGCTGCAGCAGCGGGATAAATATCATGTACCCATTCACGCTGCAGCGGGTGATTTTTATTACCTCCGTAACAAACACGTGTATGCATGGCTCATGACCCGCGAGTGACCCCGATATGACCGGAAATACTTCAGCGCGTAAACATGTCAAGTTGCTTTTTGTATCCTCGATCATATTACTTTTTAAAAAACTAGCATTTTTATTGCTTCCAGTCAGAATATTTTAATTTTTTGAAGTGTGAAATATTTTTATTTGGATAATTATAATATCTACATAATAATAAAATCAATTTGAATCCACTGGTTACTTTATTTCTATTTCACTTTATGTTCCCCATTGCTGGAGAAAAGAGGTCAGTGATAGGTAAGTAAACAAATCACACGTGTTTGTCGCGGTGTTATAGCGGAGAGCCTTCACACTGAGTAAACACCGCGACAGCAGCGGGACTGTCCCGCTGCTGTAGCTAGGCGAACCTAGCGATAGTTTGTCGCGGCGTTATCGCGAGGCGGTGTTATCCCGCGATAGTTTATAACGGGTCCGAGCCTTCACACTGAAGACAACACCGCGACAGCAGCGGGACAGTCCCGCTGCTGTCGCGGTGTTTGAGGCCACTGTGAATGGGGTATGAGCCAGATATTTTCGGTTACCAGTATTCTTCTAAATTTGAGGCATTTAATAACTTTCATCTTTCAGTGGGGAGCATAGTATGGCTGACCTATATTTTATCGCTATCACGATCATGTTATAACTGTTATATTATTCATGATGGCGGCTATCTAATCTTCATATCCACATTACAATTTACGTACATGTAGCACGGTGGAAGAGAACAATTATATTGAATAACTGGGCCACTAATTTGCACAGCAGCTTTTAGTGGACCAGTGGATGTATTAATAGATGTATTGGGGTTCACTAATTAATGAGCAGACTGGTACGTTAGGTAGTAATTTACTAATGCTGCTATGTGATCTGACTAGTACATTAGTACATGTACTAAAATAGAGTATGGCATTGCCTAAATGTGGTACAAATGAAAGTACATGCACATAGCACTGATGTACTGCAATCATAATTGTGGTACACAGGGGCGTACGCAGGGGGGGGGGGGGGGGGTTTTGGGGGTTCAAACCCCCCCTTTTGGTATTTCTATGTGTGTAAACCCCCCTAAAAAAACCTAAAACCCCCCCCTTTGGATTTTTTTTTTTTTTTAATTATAATTACTAACCTAAAAAAGGTGACCTTACCCCCTCCCCCCCCCCCCCCAACGAAGCAAAATGTCAAATTTTCAAATTTCGAGACCAAAAAAAAAAAAAAAAAAAAGTGTTCGCTTACCCCCCCCCCCCCTGCTGTTTACTGGTGACAATCTGTATCCATGCTATCTCTCATATTTTGATCATGAAAGTGATTTTTTTCCTAACAAAGAGTTTTTGTACAAGAAATCATTTGAAATCATAGATTATTTTGGGGACAAGTTTCGTAGTTTCATTGGCAATTTCTTGAGCTAATTTCCACCAGAGTTTATGCAACCCTGGTATATCTTTTATTATAAATGTCATATACAGTATATTAAAAGAAAAAAAAGAAGAAAAAAACCTGTGAATAGGCAGCAAATACTGAAGTTGCTGTAGTTTGTTGCTGTCTGAAATGATCCTCTTAAAGTTCATTTTCAGGTCTACTGCTTACAGTAAGCAAAATTATAGGAAGCGATAATAACCACCAATCTTCCTTTTCCAAGAGAGATAACAGAAACAGCTTGACCTTTAATAAGCATCAATTCAAACTGATACCGTATATGGGCATTCATGTATATGAGTGGGTTTAATACTAGAGAATGAGTCATACCAAGACATATGGAGCGTTCAGTGACACAAAGACGTAACTCCATATTTTGCCAAAATCAGTATTTGATATCAAAATGTTCAGAAAAATGTGGGCTTTCCAGGAAACACAAAGACTTAACTCCACCCAATACCCCATTGAAGTCAATGGCTAGTGAAGCATAGACGTACATGTAACTCCTTAGGGTCCAAGTGCTCAGTGACACATAAACCACTTTTTCTCAAAATGGTCAAAATGGAGTTACGTCTTTGTGTCACTGACCCCTCAATATATATGTAGGCCTACCTGTATGCATGGGCCGGTCGATCTATCGGGTCCCTGTGGCTGTTCAGTGAACTTGGTTCCTTGTTGGTAGGATGATCACGCCCGCTGATTAGGAACAACATAGAAACCCAACCAGGATCAGGAAATCTTTGCTTTCCTTCTTTGCGGCGTGTTGCCATGACAACCGTGTACTCGGTTTAGCCTCCAGGAGGTCAGATCAAGATCTACCTGTAAACCAAAATCTTGAAAATGGAGGCCTAGTGTAGTGTAACCTTTGATAATGCTTCCTTTATTGTTTAAGGAAATAAATGTTCTGCATCAACATTTTATTGGTGACTGCATGCAAAGTGTCCCATAAAACTTGTAACTTTTATCCATTTATTTAATTCAGAAATAAAATTCCCCTGGTGTGACCATTGAATAAGGGTTCTTTCTGGTTTCACTAGCATTATTCTACGGTCTTGTCGAGAGATTTTTTGCTTGTCTGATGAATTTAATGAAAAAAATGTGTATGTGTTTGTGATATATGGAAACTATTGTGCAGAATTGCCCTTATTTTACCCTACTTCTTCCTCTAAAAATGGCAGGGCAGGGGTTGTCCTTTTGGAAGCAATTAATGAAATATGACATGTCCTCGTCATGTTACGAAGTGATAAATCCGTACAATGATTGATATGACAGATTCATCAGCTCATGAAAAGGCTGACAATGCTCGACGGTATTGACTCTGTGTAAACGATGTGTTTTTTATGTTAATATCCTTCCCATTAGGAGCTTATGATAATATAAATATTTATGATGAAAACATGGGAGCAGTGTGGCTTCCCTTTGCTGTTTACATTCAATTTAGTTTGAAACATGTCAGTAGGCCCATTCATTTCCTTGTTCTATCTCATTCTACCTCTTGTGGAACAGTAGAGGAAAATCCTATTTTAAAAATAATGTAGAAGTCTAATGATAAGCTGTTCATTATACACGTTCAGTATAGTAAAGCCTAGATTGGTCTAGGAAGTGAGTGAGAATGGGGTCTAATAGTCTCCTGAAACCAGTGATTCAAAATATATCAGAATACCGTGCAGTTAGACTGTTCTAATAGAGATATGTGTAGGTTGACTGTAGCCCCCAAATATGCTGTAGTTATCACAAATTTAATTCACCATTAGTTTACTTCTATCCCAGTCTTGCTTCAGATATCAATTTGAAGCCACTTTGGTTCATTATCTCATTCGTAGGTTACCAATTAAGATTAATACCTTTAAGAAAAGCAAACCATAACAGATTTATTAAATGATCAATACTGTTTTCTCAGCGCCATGGACACACATACAGCTCTGCACTACATCCAAAGATGCATGTCCTGTTTGTTTAAAGGTTACTAAGCTACTAAGTGATTCGCTGCCCATTTGTCTCGCCCTCGTTCCACCACATGACTAATTTTTATTATCAGGACACTGCTAATTACTTGAAGATCCAGCTAATGTAAAACAAATGGTTCCGTACACAGATTCATCTCGGGCCATCGATGACTGCTGTCTTCGTGTCTGAGGTTATCTCATTGTATCTTATCTCGTTGCATCTTTTCTGAAAGGTCAGGAGATTGTGAGAAGATATCGAATTACACGTATTTGTGGCCTCTTATCTGGTTTTGAAGAGTTAGACTGGGAAGTTTCCATGGTTACATAATGAAGCCATTTTGTTTTTTTATTCAATTTATTATGACTGTTTCCTGTGACATTTAGAAGACCCATGATAGTATGAATTCTTCATATAAAGAGCTATCTAGAAGTTTGATGTTCAAAATAGATTCCTTTTCAATAGAAGGATTCATAAATGATCTGGAATCCTGTATAATTTGTGCATGTGTACGATCATCCGCATTACTTTCAATTTTATGTATTAAAGAAAATTGAATAAATTATGTATTAAGATAAATAATGTGAATCTTTTAAGGGGGCCTATAGTATAGCGTCATCTTAACCGTTCATTTGTAAAAGCAGAATATGAGCACAAGATTTGATCAAAATAAAAATGCATGTGCACACGTCGCGTGCTAATTACATATTTACACCATTTTCAACGGCATCGATCGTGCCCGTGCATAAAGCGGTAAGGGTTGCTTCTTGCCTTATGACACTCTTATGAATCATCACACGATGAAAAACCAAACCAAACCGAAATCGTCATGACTGAAGTAATTCAGGTTAAAGACTTTTTTATTCACCAATTCGAGTCAACTCTCATTTCCTGTCAGGCGGATGGTCCGACTCTTTCACTTACGATGTACAAATCGTGGCAAAGGGCTTGATGATGAGATCACAAGACCTACTAGGGAAAGTCCAATGTACATGTATTTTGCTGGATGGGTCACAAGTTGCAGATTCCTAAAAAAGGGAAGTCTGCCAAACGACTCTTCTTCTTCTCGAGTCACTACATGTATATACGTCACAGCGTTCACTCTTCTTCTGCCAATTAATGACTGTATTAAGTTGATAGCCCCCAGCCTCAGAAGTTTGACCAGGCATATGGTACAAATAATGCATGCAGTGTTTGATTGTTAATTTTTCATCTCATTTTGCAACGTATGGGACGGAAAAAACAAAACAAAATAAGTTTCATGAGCTAAGAACCAGAAGCCTGTTAATGCCAGCTTCTTATATAGATGCCCGTCTGGCTCTCAACACATGAAGTATTGATTGGAGTTATGTATCACATTTTACTAACATTCTGTAAAAAATATAAAAACTGCATACTTTTCAACTTAGGATTACAGTGTATTGCGTTAAGCACAGTCCCAGCCTTCCACTTTGATGTTGGTTGATGACATGGAAGAAGAGCGAGACAGTGTTTTTGATATCATCATGATTTATTCATATCTATCTCCAGGCCCTTCCCCTTCACTAGAGAGTAAGCCAGTACACATTCCCATCAAAAGCACCGTCAAGATAAAATCGGGATGCTTACACAACCATTACAAGTGCCCTCGAGACTAAGAGCATGCTCCTCGCTTTCGGAAGGAACATGGAGTAGGAATGATATAGATATTTAATAGGGTATTGACTGGAATGATTGTACTTTAAGCCTCGCACATAGTTGTAGTTGGGTAGAGAAAGGGGATAAAATGAGATCAACAGTAATTTATCAATCTCAACATTTTCTAATTAATGATAGCAGGGCTCAAAACTAACAGGGGCCCCTAAAATTTACCTCAGATCCAACCCCCCCCCCTTTTTTGAATGTAAAGAGGGCCCAGGTTAAAGCAGACTACAGATAAAGTAATTTTTTTAAATCTTAACATTTTCTTGTTAATGAGAGCAGGGCTCTACATTTCATAGGGACCCTAATAAAATTCAGGCCCCAAATTTCAAACATGAACAGGAGCCAGGTTCAAAAACTTTTCTTAATTTTGCTCTGCACCTCCTCCCCCCCCCCCCCCCCCAAATAGACAATGAGCAGCCCTATATCTCTAGATTAAAATGTGTATTGTATACGTCTTGTAAAGTAAAGCTTAAAAACATTTGATGGATTTTTATTGGCTGTATCCAAAACAAAAATCAATCTTTCCCCTTTCCTAGAGCTCCTACTAATATTTGTAAGACCCCCCCTCCTCAATATTCCAGGTATATATTGCTCTCTTCTCACATGGTTTTATTTCTGCTGGTGTAACATTTTTTTTCCTCGTAGATGCTCTGTTTATATTCTTTTGCTACCTACCAAGCCAGTATATGGTCAAACTAAGAAAAATAGGTATTAAGGTATATTAGCCTGGTATTTACACAGATTAGAGGATAACTTTGGTATTGGCAATGGCCTTACAGCTTCAGCTGATAGTCTGTGTAACATTCCCTAATTATCTTCGATTGAACACACCGTTTTATAGCCTGCAGTTTACTTTAATGTCAAGATAAACATCAATCGCTTGAACAGAGTAAATACCTTGTTTAAATTGTGATACTGGTACTTAAAGTAAAAGATATGTTATTGGAGGAAGATGATAGTGGTACATGTATGTACCAGTAGTTAATCGTTATTAAGCACTCCTGTGTGGGTTTGTTAGAAGCAGAGCAACCTAATTTAGAAACCTTGGCATACCCTATAAACTCTTCTTGAAAAGGAAATATAAAAACCCCTCAAACATTCATATATATTGTCAGTTTTGGAGCCAAAAGGGCGTTAACTTATAGACACGTATTCTACTAAAATTTGAACTTGAGGCTGGGCCTTTTCGCTCAAAATTGGGCTTAAAGGTAAAGACCAGTATTGGTAACGCCCCAATTTCAAAAAATGAAATGGAAGCTCTCATTACCAATCATGTGAAAGAATATGTTTTGACTAATACATGATGATAAAAAATTTGCCGGGAAACCCCCTACTAATTCATATATTTGGTAAATTTATTTCTCTCATGGTCGTGTGAGAGAGATAGGGTAGTCCCATATACATCTTTCTGTGTATAGTGCTTGTAACTTTACGAAGAATGGGCCAAATTTCTTATCATTTTGATGATTCCAGAACCTTGCAGATGCTAGATGCTAGATGATCAACCTTTTCTGATCGATTCCACAACGTTTCTTTCACAATGCAATCGCATGACCATTACTGGTCTTTACCTTTAACAAATGAAGTTTATATAGTCCAATGTCTAAGTTTTCATGTCTAAACATGATCTCAACATGATCTCAACACATGCAATAACTAAGAGTTAAAATAACTGTTGGCTCCAAGTCCAAACAGAAATGTTCTGTAAATGCATAATAAAACCTACATTTAAATGAGGAACTAAATAAATATAATCATATCCAATGTTCGTGTCAATACTGAGCCTACGGTATGGACTAATGTATATTTAATTCTGTGACTCAGAAATATTGGGTGGTCCGAAACAAGTAAGAACACCAAATAGAACAATAAAATCAAGCTGTCTGCGATTATGGTGTTACAATATCTATGACTGTGAGTTGATAATTGATTGGCATGCAGCTGTGATGTATTAATTGAAACAGCACATCATCATTAGTCCGCCCAAATCCCGCGCCAATAGCCCTACACATGTACACTGTTTCTAGACATCTGTTGTACAATAGACATCTAATGGTAGTCATTAGTGCAGTGAGATACGTATGTGTATAAATAGACCAGCATTTTTATGCTCTTGTGATTGATGCATGGTGATTTATTTTCATTATTTTCAATGCATAAAACACACCCATACATTTAATGGTAATTTAACAACTGGTATTTATTTTGATGGATGTATGAGAACTAGAGTGAAAAAGGGATTGGATGGGTTTGGGTAATTTCAGATGAAATATCATTTTTAAAAACTTTTTTTGATTTGAGATTTAAATCAGCAGTTCATGTCTAAATGATCAATATTGTGGCATGTATTTTCTAATAGTTAATCCATACCTTCAACTTTAAACATTTAGAAATAATATTTCCCATCACCATATAGTTATTGGGGGCACTGCTTCTACCACTACCAGTATACATGTACACGACCTTGGTATACCCAGTGCACTAGATAAGTGACTGCTAAGATCATTTTATGAACAGCTGGATATATTGGAAAGGGAGGAGAATCAAGCCCCCAGGAATAGCTTGGCATACTTGCAATAACTTCACCCTGAGTTTCTCATAATTCTGTCACCAGATATAGCTCTCCGAACTATCTTGATTGATATCATAATTATTATTAGGGTAGCTTGACCAGCAAGCCCTCAAGCAAGCCCTCAGGCCCTTGCTATCCATATTTATCTTTACTTGCCTGCTATAATATTTAAACTTTTTTGTACATCTTTGAGATTTTTCTCTACATTATGAGTCATTTGTAGAGCCGCAAGGATGTCAACTTGTATATTATACTAAAACAGAAAGATAACACCCTTGTGGTTCCATACAGACAATATTTCAATCAAGCATTCAATTAATCTATCTGCTATTCTGCTGTCATGTTAAAAATGCATATAATCATGTAGGCTTACAACTTTACATTTTTTGTTTTCTTTATATGCCCTGTATATATCCTTTTCAGTTAGGTTAGCAGCTTGAATCTCATATTGAATTATTATTTACAAGCCGGATTACCATTACACTTATCCCCAACAATACCTGATGTAAACAGTAAAATCTAATCAAACTTCATCAGCCCTTTTTAAAAAACTGATATCATTTGAAAATGTATTGTATTGTGGTCTCAATACCTTTGTGGACAAGTTTCTCCAACGATAGCAGGCCAGGAAATTACTGAATTTTGATTAATACTTGCTGAAAAAATTTATTAATTTTCCCAGGGTCATTTGCAAATTTTCTGCCATTGTACCATACATCAAGCTACCCCACTACCTGTACATATAATATATTACACATGGTTCGACTAATTAACTCTTGTATTATGAGCAGGTATTTCTTGCCCATACACTGCATGCTCATAGCATAAATTGCATATGCCGGGGTATATGGGCTTCATGGCAATTAATGCTAATCAAAATAAAGTGCACATACATCAGATAAATTTGTGCATTTACATTCATACTCAAATTTAGACTCTTTCCAATATTATGAGTTATTGAGCTACCTCCTTGTTGCATAAGGCCAAATAAAATATAAAAAAAATGTTTTATAGCGTCCTGCCTTTTTTTTAAATAGGAAGGAGGAGGCCCTTTTTTTTCTTCAAAAATGTTTTTCATGTTTTAATTCATTGAAGAAAAAATGAACATTAAAAAAAAATAGGAGGCAGCCCCCAAAAAGGAAGCGGGCGGGGACGCTAAACATGTATATTTTTTTTAATGGCCTAACAGGGTTTTTTTTCTTTCTTTTTCTTCTGCAGAAAGGATGAAGGGTGATCTATAATTCTATGTCAAAGTGTACGAGTTAATCTTCTTCTTGCTGTAAGCATGGAATATTTACTGTTGAGAGCGAGAAGGGCATATTTTACTCAGAGTTAATTTAATGTCCTTCTGGCTCTCAGCAGGTTCCTTGATGGCATACTGCTGAATGTATCTGTGTGTTCATTATGTCTGAAGTCTCTGCGAAGGACACCAGAAATTGTCATTGTCAGCTAAACTGCAAGCTGGGGAAAGCATTAATTCTATAAAACTATGAGGTGGCGAAACCTTGAAGTTATTTGATTTGATGTGATGTTTATTTATTCCATAATACATCAACATATTTCCATATAAGATAATAATAACATTTTATACAACTATACACAGATTATGGGTCGTCTTATATAGCATAATCTTGAAGTGACATCCTTTCGTGAATGAAAATAAGAATACATACAATATACATGTACAATATTGTTCATTCCATGGCCTATCATAATGATAATGAGATTGTACACAGAGGTGTATATATATTAGTACTGCTAGTGGCACCCACTCACAGTCCATTACATTGGTTATTCTCTCCTGATCCTGAATTATTGATCTCTACTGCTCTTTTCAATTTGGACCTCTCTGCATTAAATTTAGACTTGCTTCCAGGCAAATTTGATTTTTTTTTTTATGTGAAGCAAATCAAATAAGGTACATTTAAGTATCATTCGTTGATTAAGGATACTTTTTTGTTCATAAGAACCGAGTTATTGAACCAACATTCTATATATAAGTATAGTTTTAGTTTTCAGATATATTTTCTGATGTTGGAAAATGGAGAATTATATTCTTGTGCAGAATCAAGACTAGCTGTGACATTGCATAGCAATTAACAGGTAGTGCTTTTCATGAGTGTGCATTTTTAAGTATTTTTTCATGAGGTATGGTATAAATAATTGATGTCTAAAGTGGCTTGATAGAAAGAATGACGTAATTGAAATAACAAAGAAAATACATACTGATACAGGTTTTGGTGAGGTTTAATGTTGATAACATTTATGGTGTTTTTAATGGATGAAGTCTCTTGATAACATTATTGAAACCTATTTAACCATCTTGTTTTGTAAAAATCAGGTATAGAAAATTACAAAATCTATCAGTTTATTGCTCTGTGGATGTAGTTTGGAATAGTTTTATTTTATGGACAATTATAGAGTCAGATCAAAACGTTTTTAGTTTTTTCTTTTATTTTCCAACTAAAAAGAACCTGGAAGCATACCGGTAGTCTAGAGGAAAATGCATTAGGTATGTGGTTTCAAACTTTAAACTTAAACTACATACTATTACAGCTAGAAGTAATGATATCTTTCACTCTGAAATCAGAAGATCACATGCATGTAGTCCTCCAAAGACATCAATGTGAGTCCATGCTGTATCCATAGAAACCTCCTTTCTTGACCCTACCTTTGTCCCTTTATTTTTACTTGAAGAACAAACTCATGCTGGACGATATCAAGCAAGCTGGTCTCCACTTGGAGGTTATTCACAAAGTAACACCAGAAATGGTGGCCCGACATTTGCTCTGGCGACATTTGCCCTTAATTTATTCCCTCAAAAAATACAGGATTAGGGTTCGGGTTAGGTATATTATTTGGTCAATTAAGGGTTAAATCGAGAGTTTGGTTCGTGTAGGAAATTTAGCAAGCAAATCGTCGCCAGAGCTTGTGTCGTAGAACCCCAGAAACATCTTTCTACTCGTCACTTGTATTCTATCTTTCATGTCATCCTATGGGCGCCTGAAGGGCGTTAATTCTGTGTAGCTGTACCTGAGTTAACAACCTTCTGGCTTTCACCAGAGTATATCATCTGATGGAAGACAGAAGGGCATTAATTAAATGAATAAAGTTTGCTACTTTTTTCTTAACTCCCTTTTAACTCTCAACAGATGATATTACATGGACATGACATAAATACATTTATTTGGGTTTTGTTAATCAATTTTCATATCCTATATGATTCTTCACATCTTCAACTGTATTCTAGCATCTTATTTCATCATCTATACAGTCAATTTATATTAAATTGTAATTCTATTATTGTTACCATACCAACACAGCATTTGTATTTATAATGTAGCATAGATGAGAAGTCATTATCAAGAATCAGAACATATCTATTACGTCAAACTATAAACCTTTGTGTATTCATCGAATTCTACAGACATATGGACAATTACATATTTGTGTGAACCATAATTTGATTTGTTCGTGTATTACAGTAGAGTAACGTTTCATCTTCTTTATAATGTTGTCGTATTTTGTGTGTGTTTCTTTAATAATCATTGTCCATTCTTTTATGATCTAGTGTTAGTAGTCACAGTTGACCGGCATTCTCGTACCTCGTTGGAATTCCCACGTAACTTCCAGGTCCTCCACCCCTTCAACTAATCCACTATCAATACGTGATTATCTTTCACTCGTTCGCACCATTCCAATTAATCCTCACACTTTTCCCCCATCTATATGCAGATTGTAATCATCGCCAGTGGTTCATGTACGTTGATGCATCAGTTCTTCATCATGAATCCACTTTTGATTCAGTCATTTTTGTTCTCGATCCTCTTCATCATAACTGCGTTAAATGTGTTCCCATTGACAGAAATCATATACAATGTAGGGTGCGTCCTCATAATGTGCTGTGCGCAGCGCGTTTTATGAGTTGCCATGCATGTTAAGAGAGAGAGAATAGTAGGCTATACTATCAAATATCAATGGGCAAGTATGCTCTATTTTGACCCACACCTTGCCAATCAACCGTGTCAAAAAACTCAGTACATGCGATAACTGTATTACTCTGATAGCTTGAATCCAAACAAATATCATAGAACAATACTTCTGGTGTCAATTTATATCATAATTCCATAGTATTTGGTAAGTTGTAGGATAAAAGCTAATCATTACGTACTGGACCTCCCCAAATGGTTCTCATGAAGGAGAAAGGACTCAATTTGACTATGTGATTTCTGTTGATGGGAATGCAAGTTGAAATAAATTATTATGTTTCTTTTTCCCCTCTCCATGAACAGCATACATTGTATATTTATTTGTTGGTTTTCTTCTTCTTCTTCAAATTAACAATCAGAATAACCCATTCATGTAATTCATTTTCCATCTACATTGAACTGGAATGTAATATATATGCATTTTAGAATAGCAAACACATACAGGAATTAAGAAATATATTACCGGTAGATAGATAATAAAGAGCTACATTTATTGTGGAAAAAAATCATTTAGAAATTATAAACTTAAAGCATAATGCCATGTTATGTCTGGTTTGAAGCTATTGTAAATTAACAATATATATTATCTTGAAATCAACAAAAAATGTAGATTTAGCACATGCATAGCTAATCTAATGAATATAGCGTATGTTCTCTATCTCTGAAAGGAAATAAATTAACTTTATTGAATAATAATAAGGCAAGTGTGAGAGAAACGTGGTCTTGCACTCATCATTATTCTCTGGAAGGAAATAAATTAACTTTATTGAATTAATAATAAAGCAAGTGTGAGAGAAACGTGGTCTTATGCACTCATCATTATTCTCTGGAAGGAAATAAATTAACTTTATTGAATTAATAATAAGGCAAGTGTGAGAGAAACGTGGTCTCATGCACTCATCATTATTAACAGGGATGGTTTCCTTTTGTTGTTTTTATTTCAACATTATCACATTATGTGCATGGATCTTCATATCTTTACCAATTACATCATCATCGACAGATAAAAATGGTAAATAATGTCATTTTCTATGCTTGGATCATTCTATTAACCCCTTTGCAACCAACAAATATTAATGGCATTATCGATTTTGCTTTTGTTTTCTTTTGGTTTTGAAACATTTTTTGCTTGCCCGCTTTAACCTGTTATCATCACCTAACATGCATTTTGCCTGATTAATACAATTAAAGCGAACCCCTGTACAGAAAGACCCCTATGGTTGTAAATTTTCTTTACAAATTGGTGAAGCCATATATTAATTATTAATGCAACATGTACATGGTATTTACTATCTAGCTTTTCACTTCCTGCAAGTTTTTGGTCAGTATGGTATCAATGATTTGTAAAAGATATGTCAGAGGCGCCTCATGTAAACTTGCAATCATGCAAATGTAGCTATCTTGTTTATCTTTCATTTTCAAGATGTAAATACAGTCAATACTGCTTTAGTGACCACCTGTATAGAAAGGCCACCTGTCTACAAAGATAGTATTGTTTGTTTCCCTTGAAAATGGTTTGTCATTGAAACATGTACTATTAAAAGGAACCTGTACATAAAGACCACCTGCATATTAAGACCACTTTCTTGTCTCTTTTGGATGGTCTTTGTAGACAGGTTTAGCTGTACATCATTTTACTTCCAAACAAGCTCCCAAATCAAAATTCATGCCTTTGAATAAAAACAGTATAACTTTGATCTTTGGTAGATGTGAATATATCCATTACCTAGTGTTGGCTGCCATTCTATTGTGAGGCTATGTGAGCTATTTGTATCTCACTGGCTGATAATACAAATTATATTCAAGTAATTTAATTACGAACAGATGATTGAAAAGCAATATTGAGTTGCTTTGTGCATTACTCAACACCAACAATAGATGGATGTAGATGACCACATTGAGAGAATTTATTAATTAAACTTTTGTTGGTAACAATAGAGTACACCTTCCTAAATTTTTTGGCTCACCAATAATACTTCACTTTTAAATTCTTGAAATTTATTGCTATTTGTGAAAACTTATTTTCCACTGGTTTTTAGTTTAGGCAGCAGAATTACTCAATGATAATTATTTCTTTCACAAAATTAATAACTTACTACATGTCACCCAAGTATGTTGCACCCTTACTAAAAACTGTTTTTTTTGTTTTTTTGTTTTGTTCAATGCATCATGTTTAACAGCATGAAGACCATTATAACTAACCCCCAACTCCACCCTCATGCCTGATTCCATTCCACCTCACCCATATTTTCATGATAAAATATCCAACCTTCCTTCCTCTTCCACCCCTTTTTATTTTCAGTTCTTTTCATTTTCTAGCTGCAACCTTTTGTAGCAAAACCGTGATGCAAAGTGTCCTCATTCACACGTTTTCCTCTTATAAAAAACAGATCTCCCACTTTAAGTGTGAATGTGATATGTACAGTGTATACTACACATTAAACCTTCCTTCCTCTTCCAAACCTATTTATTTTCAGTTCTTTTCATTTTCTAGCTGCAACCTTTCGTAGCAAAACCGTGATGCAATGTGTCCTCATCCACCTGTTTTTTTTCTTTAAAAACTGATTTTCCCCTTTAAGTGTGAATGTGAAATGTACAGACAGTGTATATTACACGTAAAAGTGTGTTCCATTTGTAATCATGATCATAACCTTGCAAGGTGAGGTGTAGAGGCGTTGTCCAAGGCGTCGTCCAAGGCGTCGCCTCTCGTCATTCTCTTACAGCTTCGTGTCACGATGGAAGAATCTTCCTCCCATGACACCCATCTCGTGTCTCATCAAATTCCTATCATCCATTCCTCCTGTTTTTGCCATCAAAGTGTGAAGTAGCCACCATCTTTAATTACGGCTTGATCAATGTGAACATGTACCAGACTTTTCGTTTATATGAATCACTCCGTAAAAGATCATTTATTATCAGACTGACATGTATCCCCTTGTGGACCATTCATATCACTTTGACATTTAGCTCTTTTATTTGTCAATCCCTCATAAATGTGAAATAAACATTTTATACTCCTGACATTTTGCTCTCACTAAAAATAATTTTCTCATTCATCAATCCACATGAATTCCATTAAAACACAAAGATGCTGAATTAGGTTTGTACTATAAACTACTCGTCGTTCTAGTAGTAGTAGAAGTAGTAGTAAATGTAGATTGTAATTTTGGAAGATAGTGTCATCGGGAAGATATATTCCATTTTGTTGTTAGTTATATATCAGCTACTCTGTATTGTTCTTTTTCTGTTTACTCCTTGATATTAGATTTAGTAATGTTAGTTATTAAAGTTAGATTTTTTATTTTTTTTTATTTTATAAAATTGTAATTGTAGTTTGTAATTTTGGAAGATAGTGTCATCGGGAAGATATAATCCATTTTGTAGTTAGTTATATTTCAGTTTCTCTATATTGTTCTTTTTCTGTTTCCTCCTTGATATTAGATTTAGTTAGGTTTTTAAGTTAGATTTTTCTTTTTATTGATATATAATCTTTATTGATGTAGATTTTCAAAGTTTTCCAGTGTACTCTGGTAGAGTTCTATTTGAATGATCCCTTCTTCCTGCAAAGAAATTTTCTTGAAAATTACCCTAAAACTTGCCAAACCAACCCTCTCTTACCTGCTTGCAATTCTTTTAAAGAAATAAATCTCAAAAGTGGATTGAGATACCACATTGCTAAATCAGCCTTTTTTATATTTTTGAATGCATGAAAATGTAGAGGGCCCCCATCCCTTGGTTTGCCAAGAATGCAAAAAGAATGATAAAAAGGAAGCTGTCTTCAGATTTGTTATTATGCCAATATTCTCGTCTTCCTCGCGACTAGTGCATGATTTTTTTTATTTTAATGAATCTGGAAATGGTAGACAGTAATTTTAGTTTTTAGTTTTTTTTAAATTTTATTTATTTCAATTTTGTATTCAAAGTCTTTGAAGAAAAATAGCTCATAAATGTGAGAAAGTTCTATATCATAGATTTTACAAATGTTCTGTGTTACTCTTTTGAATTTTTATCTTTGGTTATTTATTTGTACATTTTGTTTAATGTATGAGTGTCAAGTCTACTTGTGCTTTGTGAAATTGGAGAATATTTTGTTTGTTTGTGTTGTTCAACATTTTATCAGACAAAATTCATTTTGTTGGGGCATTGTGGTGCTACCAGTAAAAATCATTGCTTTACATTTGTGACATCTTTGCATCAAATTGTCTCCACATCAAATTGTCTCCACAAGCAATTTATCCATCGATGTGACAACAGTGTTACCATTATTTCATTATCAAGTTACTGTTTGGTACATTATGTTGCTCATAACGTGCCTGTAGCTACATGTAGCATCAATGTGACATAGCGTGAGTTATCCACAGCTTATACAGAAATTAAACCATGTCTCCATTTTAAACCCAAATACTTTGATATGTTTAATGTGTTATGACATAAATTTTGCAAAATCTTTGCAAAGCATTCAAAAATGCCTTTGAAAAAGCGTCATTATTCCATCAAATTAAACCATGAAATCTTGATACAACCAGTGTAGATGCATTATGAAATTGGCAAATAGTTTAATGGGACTTTGCCAAGTTATCTTAGATATGATGAGAGACAAAACTGTCATCTGTAAATTATGCGACACCTTAACCGACAAGCACCTAATAAGTCAATAGAAATTACACTTTTAGGATTACACAATTTAAAGGTTCTATGAGTATGAAATTTTGCTATTGGAACATACAGCCAAATAGATGTTCATTCAATAGGGCCAAATTAAGTAGAATAATTTTATTCAGTTCTCTAATACTCTTAATTCTCACATTCCTCATATTTCCTGTAAATCTTGTAGTACTCCTTTCAGTCCCTGAACCAAAATAACAATGGGCACACGTATGAAGTCATGAGTGCATGCTGGTTTAAAGCTTGTCTGTACTAGTTTGGCCAGGGGGATTAGACCTCCCTGCAAGGTCACTGATGGGTTCGTTATTAATTAACATAATAAAAAGGGGATCATGGGGACCAACAGGCACTGATTAGGCATTGTTTGCTATATAGAGGGCTCAAGTAGCTATAAGTAGTACAGCGGGGCTTTAAGGCATATGGCATCAAGTGTCTTACCATCACCTCTGCCTCTCTCTCCCACCCTCAGCTCCTGGAGCCTCGTACCTCACTGCCGGCCACATCGACAAGGAAGTCGTCGGTGAGTTCATGAAGGAGATCGGCAAGCACCCCGACCTGGACGAGATGACCATCGCCAAGCTCCTGGCCCTAGAGTCACAGCAGCATGAGCACCACTCCCGCGGTTGGTACCGTATCAACGCCTCCCGTTCCATGGCTGGTCGACAGAAGGTCTCCCCTTACGTAGACCCCCACGTCATGGAGGTAAGCTAGCTAGAGCTTGTCCTGTTGGATTCCTAAATTTGTCATAATTCTTGAGCACTCTGTGCCATTGGAGTTCGTATGCAGAGAGCGCTCTCCTGCACTACCTTGTAGGCCTTCTTGATGACTTCCATTCAGGCCTGATAAAAACCTGATTTAAATCGGTTTCCCAATGTTTTTTTTCCTGATTTTTTTCTTCTCCCTGATTTAAAAAAAAAAAAAATCCTGATTTTCCCAAGTTTTCCCTTATTTTCTCTATTCTTCCCTATTTCCCCCTATTATTTACCAATTTTTCTAACTCAAAAGGGGGGAACGTTGTTAGATGCCATTTTTTCCCAAGATTCCTCTTCTTTTTTTCTTTTTTTTACTTGTACTTGTACCTTGTACGCAGCGAGCCGAGTTCTTCAACAATACTTTATTCCATCGTATGCTGCACAAAAAAAAATGTGTGTTACTATCGTTATCTTCACCATCTTCCCCAAATCTCACCAGCTATACCGCAAGATCAAGGCCAAGGAAGTCACCACGTACAACCCCGTCTCCGATCTGTCCAACGGAGGCACCCGCTCCGTCGTCGAGTTCTCTGCAGCCTCGGTGGCCGTGTTTGAGAACGAGAAGAAGGTGAACATCGTCGTGAAGCGTTACGGTCTGCTCAGCACACAACACATGGTCAAGTGAGTATCGTTGGCATTGTTTTTATGTTAGAATTGTTTTAACGCCTGCCAGCATATGACCTACATGTACCAGGAGGGAAGTGATGTGGGAGGGGTGATCATCATTTGCTTCAGCGATACTTGCCCCGGTTTTCATTTCCTCAAAAGACGCAGGGCTAGTGTTGGGGTTGGATTGGATTTCATGTTGGGGTTAGGCTTAGGTCCGTAGCATTTGGTCTAGGGTTAAAGTTTACAATTCAATAAGTAAAGGGAATTGATTCTGTAGAAAATACTCGCATTTGAAATATCTTAGACCACCTGTGACTCCTTGATTCAGGCTCCTAAGAGCCAAAAGAAAAAAAAAGGAAAAAAAGAAGAAGAAAAGGAGGAGAAAAAAAATGGGAGGAGAAAGTAGAAAAAGGAGGAGGAGCAGAAGAAAAAAAGAGAGAGAGGCCAATGCGCCCTTTAAACCTTTAAAGAATCCCCTCTAAAGGAACAAAGAGCATTGGAAATATAGTTTCTGTCTTTCGGTTAAGATGCGTAAATCTTTGAACTTAGTAGCTCGATTTCTTTAAGCTGTTCAAGAAACCAATGTGAATGTACTAAGAGTCATTATAAATATAGCTCCTGCCTATAGGTTGGAGTATATCAAATCTGTGATGCGTAAGATCTGTGAAGTCAGTAACTAAAAAGTGGCCCTTGAAAAATAAAAAATTCATACTTTCGATCCGATACCCCTGTGAAGCCATGCATCCCGGCTCTGTAACTGTTGTACCCCCCTCGCTTCAGTATCCACCCTGGTTTAATAAACTGTTCACAGCGTGTTCACAGCGTGCATGCCGTGACGCCAAGGCCTTCATACTTGTACCGTCTCTTGTAATGATCTCATTAGCCTTTTGCACTTGATCAATCAAGGGATAGATAATCGCTCCTGTTTCCATAACCAAGATAACCATAACTCTTTTGTGTGTATTCTTCGTTGTTAATGGTGTGAATGCATTCACTTCATGTGCTCTCCCTTTTGTACGTGACAATCATTCCATATTTGTTGTTTGGCTCAATAACTTTTGATTAATTCAGAGCCCTAAAAATGCATACCAGATGCACGAGTAGAAATTAAGGGGAAAAAAATTCTTCACACACTGCATCTATTTTCATTGCATGACCATATTTTATTTGATGCTAGGAATTAAAAAATGAAAATAAGCTTTAAAAAATCCTTAAATTGGCGACACGTTGAGGGGTTCAAAACTTGTTGTTTATTAAATAAAAAAGTTGCAATTTTTCAAATTTTCCTCTTTTTTCTTACCCATGCATTTGTTTTCATAGAAATTGCATTTTATCACAACAATGTAGCAATAAAATAAAATTACCTATTTTGCTAATTTGAAGAACAACATGTCAATTACGGTAGCCCTTTAACAAAATTCCTGTCCTAAAAAGGCTTTTACCATCTTCTTAATAATACAGTGTAATTCCAGCCAGTAACCACTCATTGTTAAATGGATCAGGGCCTTGCAAAATTTTACACTGACAGACTTAAAACATGGCAGTGTAACAATACTGTTGGCTATGGGAACAGACCCTGTCTTTATGAAATTGATGTTGCATTGGATTATGCACGGTGTGTGTGCTTTATACACACTTGCATGGTAATAATTATATGCACTGCTCTAATCTTATCTCAAGGAGAGTATATTACAGAGTAGATTACAGAGTAGAAGTCAATTTATCTAAGTGCTCTCTTGTATCCTGGGTATTTTCAAAAGGACACATCCCTTTGGACACCATTGTTCCATTTCTCTCTGCCTGCTGATATGACATGTATATTACATGGGCACAATATCAAAAGCTGTATGATGTAAATTGCCTTTATCCGCAATGAAGGGAAGTTCAACATCAATTGAAATTATGTTCATCTGGTACCACAAAGTATGAATACCCCGGTACTTCAATTTAATCCTACAGTGAATTGCTTGCAAAATTTGGTACCCAACACTTTTAATATTATCATACACTTTATACTTTTATTGTCAGACTATTAAAATGTTGTACACACTATATACTGGTAATTCCAAAATTCCCTCTCGAACCCCCCCCCCCCCCCCTCCCCCCTTTACATATATTTTTTCCAATCAAATATTTGGTGGGACAAGAACCTCTTCCATTTCTTCATATTTTGACCAAATTTGCGATCCTATAGTCATACAGTCAATCTGCTTTCTGATAGCAATCACCTGTTTAGAAAGACCACCCTTCTATAAAGACCACATTTCCCTCTCTTAAACGTAAAACACTAATGTTGTTTTTTATGTGTGAAAGAGAATATTTTAAGACAACCTAGACTATAGAGACCTCTTTTTGTTTCTCCCTCGTAACTGAAAAGATGATTGGTACTTCAAAATCAGAGAATCGCGTTGAAAGCTTTTCGTCTTGCACTCATCAGAGTAAAACGCAAGAATGAACATAAAGCCAAAATCGAACAATATAGACGGAAACTAAAAGGAAAAGGCGCGAATATAACAAACTCTGATTGGCTGTCTAAGGTAAAGGTTTCTTCCTTGTGCAATATTTCTATACAGGTCTGATTGTTTAGTCATTTTCAATAACTCACTGATTGTGAATGTTCTACTTTTCTTGTCAGGTTTGAGACCTTCGACGGCACCGCCGAGGCAGGCCAGGACTACATCCCCAAGAAGGGCCAGCTCATCTTCGAGCCCGGTGAAACCACCAAGAACATCGAGATCGAGATCATCGATGATTACGAGTGGGAACCCGATGAAACGTTCTTTGTCAAGCTCAACGTCGACACCAAGGGCTCAGCCATCGTAGGAAAGCACAGCATCATCGAAGTCACCATCATCAATGACGACGGTAAGAGGGATGGAGTTGATCTTGATGGAGTATCTTGTTAAAGTAATCAGGGATGCCAGACACCTCCCCATTTCAGGCCTTTTCAGGCTTTTTATTGTACATCACATATAGGAGCCCAACGGCCCGAATTCACAAAGGAGGTTTAAATTTAACCCATGGTTTAAATCTTGATTTACAAAGCCCATAGTATAAAATTAGCGCAAAATAAGCGTGACACAGTCGGAGGTCCAATATTAGACTTTGTCTCAGGGATAGGATAGGATATAAAGCAGTTTTAAATGATGACCACTTCCTACAACCTCTGAAAATACAGGGGATAGTTAGTGGTGGTATTTACAAAATAAAGGAATGTTTTCTCATGCAATATCTGCACTCTTTCTACAGAACCTGGCACTCTGGAATTCACCAAGACCAGTTTCATCGTGAAGGAGAGCATCGGTTCGGCCGTTCTACCCGTTATCAGAAACACAGGCAGTGATGGCAAGATTGAAGTCTCATGGAAAACTAAGGTATGAATGGACTACTTATGTATTCAATTCTATGGATGTGTTTTAATACTTGTATCAGCTATACCTGTCAAGTAATCAATTTATTGTTTTACATGCCCAGGTTAAATAAACAAAAATCATCCACGAAACCATATTGAATGTGTAGTATACCTTGTGTAACTTTTCATTATTTCTGATTTGTATGCATATTTTTTTTAATATCAATATGTTGTTTATTTTGCTTTATTTCTTTCTCTCCAAATCACTCATTTTTCGTAATGATGTTAAGGCTTTAAACCAAATGTTAAATTTTTTCTTAAAATTGTTTGTTTGTTTCTTTTTTATTTTTAAATCATTAAAAAAAAAATTGTACTATATTTTCATGGATTTTTTATTACTTTAAGTAATTCTTTTCTGTAATTTCAATCTTAAAACATATTGGAGTTGTACTTCTTGTAGAACTACAGGGCCCTTGTAGAAAGCAGCTTTTATTACTGACAATGCTACCTTGTATGAATACAAAACTAAAGGAAGTAAAAAATAAATTCGAAATAAATCTTGAATCTTCTCCTACTTCTCTACATATCCCTTGTAGAAAGCAGTTTTTGTTTAAAACTGACAATGCTACCTTGTATGAATAAAACTACAGATAAAGGAAGCAAAAAATCAATTGTAATAAATCTTGAATCTTTTTCTACTGCTCTACATATCCCTTGTAGAAAGCAATTTTTGTTTGTTACTGCCAAATGCTACCTTGTATGAATAAAACTACAAATAAAGGGAAGAAAAAAATCAATTGGCATGACTAAATCTTGAATCTTCTCCTACTTCTCTACATATCCCTTGGAGAAAGCAGTTTTTGTTTAATACCTACAATGCTACCTTGTATGAATAAAACTTCAAATAAAAGAATTAAAATCAATTAAAATGAATGAATCTTTTTCTTCTTCTCTGCAGGATATTGAAGCCGTCAACGGCACGGACTACACCGGAGGCAAGGGCACGCTGACCTTCGAGCACGGCGAGCGGGAGAAGTTCATTGAAATCCCCATCATTGATGACCAGGAGTATGAGAAGGATGAGAGCTTTGAGGTGGAACTCTTCGAACCCACCGCAGGGGCGCAGCTTGGAAGACTCAAGAAGACCGTCGTCACCATTATCAATGATGATGGTAGGTGGTTTTGTTATTTATTTGAAGCATTGACTGTTCAGATTTGATCATGAAGCACACAAAATAAATATATATAAGTTAAAGTCTGTCTGCACTAGTTTTGTCAGGGGAGATTACACCTCCCTGCATGGTCACTGACAGGTGGTTATCTCATCAAATCAGCTCTCATTTGAAATAAGAAAAAGTGGACCATGGGGGATCAACGGGTACCGCTTAGGCATTGTTGACTATATAGAGGGCGCAAGTAGCTTCAAATAGGGCAGTCCCGCTTTAACAAAAAAATCTATATAAGTTGAGGTTATTGTATTTTGATTTGACTTTAAATTAGTCACTGATTTTCTCTTTTCATTTTTTTTTGGCGAGAGGGGGGGGGGGGGGGGATTCAGAACACGCTAACTGTATGCTGAAGACACCTGATCAGCTAAAGCACTTAGTGATTCAGCTCTGGAGCTTCAAAAGAGCCGTGTTAAAAGCAATAAAGTTGATATTATTGGTATGAGAAAATAACACTTTTACAACACCGAATCCAAAGAAAGCTATGATCAGTATCAACAATAAAAAAGGATCTACTTTTGCACTTTGGAATAGTATGGAAAGAGTAGTATAGTGGTGGTTATTTTACCTGACTGCTAAGAAAGCATAAACGCTTGTTAATGAGCAACCAGAGGACCGACGGCTTAAGGTCCTCTCTCCGAGAAACCTGGTAGTAATGAGGATTAATGCCTTACCAAAGGGAACTAGCGCATCACCTTGGTTTCGAACCGGGGTCGCCGGATTACGAGACTACTGCTCTACCAACTGAGCTATCGCTAAGACTTGTAGATCAGAAGTAAAACAAATTATGAAAAACCAAATCATCCACTCTTTCCATACTATGTTTTTATGCGTTCTGGTAAACGACTTTGTTCAACGAACTGTCGCACTCAACGTTTTCTAAATTCCTTTGTTCTTTTCTCGATCTGCAAATACAATCAAAATGCTACCTGAATTTTACGTTCTTCTTTATTTCTGTAATGTTATTTTTGTAACCTTTCCAAGCCATCCTGTTCACTCGAACATTTAAAATAATTCAATTATTTTGTTTTATAATAACGTAAGAAAACTTTCTGTAAAGCAATATTCTGAAGAATTTCTATGTCAAAGTATGTGATGTATTATGTATGTAAACTTTTTTTGATTCTTTGTATGTTTGTAAAATGTGAGCAAAACGAATTTCCAATATTGGACAATAAATTGAAATGAAGTAATCTTCTCTTTGTTTCCTCTCTCCACGTTAGACTATACCTCCATGTTGGACCGTGTCGTCAAGATCACCCACGTCAACCTTGACAGGCTGAGGATCGGTAACGCATCCTACGCTGATCAGTTCCGTGACGCCATGAACGTCAACGGCGGTGACGTGGAGAGCGCAACCTTATTCGATTACGTCATGCATTTCATGACATTCGGGTTCAAGGTAGGTCTTTGTGTTTCCAGCTATCATGAAAATCAGAGAGAAATATGGACAGTTGTATCTCTTTCTTCCAGCCAGGGAAATATATACAAAGTCAGGGAATTGGAGGAAAAGAAATCACTCAAATCATGGAAAATAATGGAATTTTATTCTAGCTTGTATTCAACAGTATATAATGATAATGATAACAACAACAGCAACAGCAACAATAATTATAAGAAGGAAGAATTTCAACATGAAAAAATGAGGGAAATATCAGGAATGTTATTTTCATGAAATGCTAGGAACACCCTGCATTCTCATCTTGTTTTTGGTAGTTTTTGACATACCTTGGAATTTGCCTATGTATGGTTGGTTTGCGCTGAGTACGTACTTTCCATTGATTATAGCTGTTCATGCATTTTTACGTCTTGTAGGTCATCTTTGCCTGTGTGCCCCCTCCACACTTCCTCAACTCCCGGGGCTACATCACCTTCGTGGTGGCCCTGTGTTTCATCGCCGCCCTGACCGCCATCATCGGCGACCTGGCGACCATCTTCGGCTGCCTCATCGGGCTCCTCGCCCCCGTCACCGCCATCACCTTCGTCGCCCTCGGGACCAGTCTGCCCGACACCTTCGCCAGCAAGACGGCCGCCGTCAACGAGGCCACGGCCGACAACTCGATCGGTAACGTGACGGGGAGCAACTCGGTCAACGTGTTCCTCGGCTTAGGGCTTCCGTGGCTTATAGCTGCAATCTACTGGGGAGCCAAGGTAAATTTACCTTCCAAAATTCTTTATTAAAGGCATTGTTTAAAAAAGTTTCCAGTTTTACAAATCTGAAATGCACGGCCCTACGTCGTGTTATCAGTGTCTGTGATATGGTGTGATATTGAAGCCCTAAAAAAAAGAGAGCAAAAAAAAGTTTGTGTTTAAAGGCCGACTCACACTATGACGAATGGGGGGGGGGGGGGGGTACTACAAGCTATGTTAAGCTGCGAATTGCAATATTGAATTTCCCGCCAATCATCGTGTGTTGCCTTCAATTTTCGCTGACAAATTTTTAGCGACCGCAGACGGCCAAAATTGTCAGTCGCGTCCGTCAGGAAATTTTCAGCATGTTGAAAATTTTGTGGCGGCAAAAAAATTGTTGTGATTCCGTCATTTGCCGCTACTATGTGACCCGGCCTTAACATAACAAGTGCACAGATGACCTTCCTTTACTAGGTTACTTGTTGGATTAATTTAGTAGATATCATCTGTTTGGAGCCAGAAGGGCACTAACTCTGTGTTGAACTGTATACAAATGACGCATGCGCACGAGTTCATTATACGATCTATCCGCACTCAACTTGAGGCTGTGTGTAATAGATAGACAGAGTCTCAACGAGGGCGCATAGATTGTGTAATGAACGAATGAAAACATGCATCATTTGTTTTACCGGTATACTACGAAATTCCTAGATCCTTAGCTACACATTAATGAAGAAGAAAAAAAATCCCCAGAAATTGGTTTAAGAGGGCTTTTTGATTTCATCTCTACCGGCAATACAGGCTTGTACCTGTATATTAATCCCTCGTCAATTTTTGCAGCCATTCATCAAGTTAATTCTCATTTCCCCCTACCCATCTAGTGTCGTAGTCGAGTGGTTTAAGCACTTGACTTGCAATTCAAAGGTCGTGGTTCGATCCCCGATACGGTACTAATGTCCTTTGGCAAGGCATTAATCTTCATTTGCCACACTCGACCCAGGTGAGGTAAATGGATACCTGGCAGGAATGAAATCCTCGAAATGCTAGAGCGCTGTAATGGCAGCTAGGCTAAAGCCGGGGTAATAATTAATGTGCCTCGGAATAGAATTTCTAGATAGACGGCGCTCTAGAAATGCCTATATTTATTATTATTATTATCTCCCTTCTGTAGGACGATACCTTTGCTGTTCCCGCCGGGGGTCTCGCATTCAGCGTGGCCATCTACACCGTCTGTGCCATCATGTGCGTCATCCTCCTCATGATACGACGCTACGTCGGATTCTTCGGCAAGTCGGAGCTTGGTGGTCCTAAAGCCGGCCGCTACCTCTCCGCCGCCATTCTCATCACTCTCTGGATGCTCTACATCATCCTCTCGTCGCTCTACGAGTACAAGATCATCCAGTTGTAGGGCGTGGTCAGCCATCCGGGGGGCCTTTCACAAAACTTGTCATCAGTGACAAATGACAGTTGTTGTTATAAGCTACTGAAATCCTTGCTCCTGATTGGCTATCAGCAGATTTGTCTCTCATTTTTGTAATTTGTCATTGAAAAAAGGCTTTGTGAAACGGGCCCCAGTGGGTTGTTTCACAAAACTTGTCATTAGTGACAAATGACAGTTGTTGTTATAAGCTACTGAAATCCTTGCTTCTGTTGTCACTGATTTTTTGTAATTTGTCATTGAAAGAAGGCTTTGTGAAAGGGGTCCCTGGACTGTCCTTGCCAGCCAGAAGTAACCTGACCAAATGCATGTATAATGAATGAAACCTGTATAGAAAGACCGCCTACGGGAGACACAACTTGTTTTTAACGAGCGGGAGGTCTTCATACACAGGTTTCCTTTAACACATGTTTCAGTGAGAAGCATTGGTTAAAGGAAAAACAAATAAAATGTGGTCTTTCTATACAGGTGGTCTTTCCACGCAGGTGGTCGCTAAAGCAGGTCAGCATGCATATCGTCGGTCGAGAAACAGAAGGGCGTTTACTCATATCCCTCAACATTGAGTTAGCACTCATCTGGTTCTCAGCAAATGATAGGCTTGTTATACAGTATTCGGCCATGGAGGGCAGAACAAGAAGCGAAGCAATGAAAGCAGGGTGCAACCAAAGGTAACTGCTGGAAACTAATTCTCATATATCGAAATGAAATGGCACACATGGTAAAGTGTCGGGTTTATTAAGGAACGATTGGCCTAGAAGACTAGGAAAATGATCTGGGACACGGTGGTACATCTTCAGCTGACGGCCAGAAGGGTGTGATCTTAATGGAAACAGTAAATGGTAATGTCCTTCCAGCTCTAAGCAGACAAAACACTGCGAAAGTATTAGAAAAACAAAGCATTTGAAATGCGCAGACAAGCGGACTTTCCACCAAAAAATAGATCTGTGTGGATGTGTACTACCTCACCCTCACAAAACCAAAAATGTCATTCATAACATTTCTATCTGTTATGGGAAGAGTTATGGGGAGGTCATCAGCGCAGTTTGTTGTCATCTTGAAAGTGTTTATGGGGACTTGGAATTTGAAAAGTGGAAATACTTATTTCGTCTTCTGATTTGGTGATGCACAACTTGGTATTGGATGGATAATTAATGTGTGTTTATGCAATCCTGCACGTATTGATTCGATTACTGTGAGTCTGCGGTTAAAACACATTTAGTCAA
The DNA here is from genome assembly GCA_035222895.1 of Strongylocentrotus droebachiensis. Classification (NCBI taxonomy): domain Eukaryota; kingdom Metazoa; phylum Echinodermata; class Echinoidea; order Camarodonta; family Strongylocentrotidae; genus Strongylocentrotus; species Strongylocentrotus droebachiensis. Next base: position 101,927 of record JAVYIG010002465.1, on the reverse strand, counting down.
TTAAAAGGGTTATGGAATGACTTTTCATAAGAATTGTTTTAATTTTGAAAAAATAAAATGTTATAGACATTTTAATGAAAATCTAAAAGTAATTGATATAACATATGAACTGCATTAAGTACTATCACAACACTCGAGTTTCCTATCAATTACTCATTAGATTGATAAAATAATGACATTTAAATAGCTTTGTTACGGTATGACTAAAAAATCACTTTCTATGTCAATTTGTAACAAACGTTCATAAAATTCAATATTTCATAAATATTAAATATGAATGGTTGACAGGAGAACAAAATTTTGTGGATGACCGTATCTTTGTTAATATATGCTATCATTTATTTGTAGATTTTTTAAACTAAAATATCTACAATATCTTTGTTCAAAATAGAAGATTCTCTGGAAATGTTATTCCATAATGCTTGAAATTGACTAACTGCAGTTAAGAAAAGATAGTTTGGCTGTTAAATCTGTTGAAGTTTCTGGTCATGTCAATGTCTTGAACTTGATTTTGACTCTCATATATCAATATACTTGCAGGAAGAAGTAAAGACAGGCAACTTTATTCAATTGAAGATGTAGCCATGGTTCTGCAACAAAAAATGTACAAAAATGTTACCAAACTGTACAATATTTAGCTAGAAAACTAGCAATAGATGGTAGCTCGTAAGAGAAAACACTCAGTGAAATTAGCTAGTCATTTTGTACATTATTTTATAAATGAAGTGATTCGTTAAAAGTCACATCTTTTTCTCTGTCTCTTCCATTTTCTATTTACAAGATGTCAATTTGTGTTAAAAGGATCATTGAAGGTTGGCATTCTCGAAAGCGTAGGCCAAGTTGAAACCCTGAGTTAGAAAATAGACAATTTTTTCTTAATGTTATCAAATTGACTGAATAAGTCTTTGTAAAATGCCTACAAATTATTTCATTTATCTGTTACGAATAACTGCATTTCAATAGTAAAATGCAAATCACATTCAATATTTGTTGTTAGGGGGCAAGCCATAATGTTTGTCCTACCTAGCAACAACTAATGTAGGTGATTTGTATTCTGACTATTGAAATACAATTATTTGTAAGAGATGAATGAAATAATTTTAACTTAACAAAGGCCGTTGCATTAAATTTGATTACATTACGAAAAATGGTCATTTTCTGCTTTCAAGAATACGGCCTTGATGAATGTGCTTTTTAATTGATGATTTTTAAGATATAAAAAGTCCAGCTTTGTATTTATTGAAATAAGAAAATATTCTTTTGGATTCTGCATGGTGTTCTATCATCAGTGTTCGAGGTATGAGGGGAAACTATAAACAGAATTCACTGCGCCTGGTGAAATATTGCAGATTGTTCATTTCAGGGGTATATTTAATTAGTTTCAGCAAATTACGAATGAAAACCTTCAAAGATTCTAAATGTATCAACTCTTTAGAATATTGTGTAGCTGCTTTGAAATGTCATAATGATCTTAAAGCAGTGCATATTAATCTAGCCGTTATGATTTGTAGAGCTGTTTATCTCATGTCACATTTTAGAGAGTATTGATAATGTATATTGCTGTCTAGAACAATATCCTTCTGCCAACAAATTTGTATGAATCGTTTTTGTTGATTCATGGTATGTTTTATTTTTGAATGAAATACTTTTGAACAGGCTTTTATCAAAAGATATTTATAAAATTAACATCAATTAAATTATTAGTGGTATTCATACAGATTGATCATTCATGAATATGTAAAAATCTGCACAACTATTTGAACAATAAGCTGCCAATTGATTATTATAAAGTGTTCCTGTTGACTGTAAGCTAGAAAAGAAGAAAAGGTAATTTGTTTAGTTTATTTTCTCGACTTAAGGTCATGAATATTTAAATTTAATGCAAATTCATTTTGATTAATTTTTTCAAGACAACAGATTAAGCTCTTGTGGGTGAATTTATATGAATGTGTATAATGTGTTAAAAGGTAAAAGGTTCTAATATATCACATACAGAAAATTCTATTAATGTTAAAAAGAGGGTATGATATACATGTATCAATTTAACTGTTTAGTACAATGAAATAACATGTCAACTATTATACTTGGTGACTAAAATCATTTTTTGGGGTGTATTTTGATATCTTCCCTTTTTGTATTTTTGTTCTTTTTCTGTCTTTCAAACACTTCGGGAACCTGTTTGCCTTCATTTCTATGTCGTTCCCACTTATTTCTATCAGTCCATTTACAACGTGCATGTGTAAGATCATGAAAACAGTACCGTATTGGAAATCCAAAACTTACCTTCTGTCCAAAATTGTGAGGAGAAATGGCATTTCATCGTACAACTCTAGTGCCTTTCTGCTTCTAAGAGTTAAAATGATTTAACCCATAGGATAAAGGAAGAGACATGACTATGTGTATGAGGAAGGAGTTATACCCTTTAAGCCGTAGTAAAGCACAGTGAAACTAGAGCAAACAAAAGTTTTTTTTAAATCTTCCTAATTAGCAAAAAAGACTACTTTTGTATTCACAATTTCTAGGATCATGGTCATGTTTCCTATTTCATAGCAGAAAAAAAAAACCAAGGGCTTATCAACTTGAATCATTCTTTGTGACATTATGCAATATAGGTGTTGCAATATTATCAGACTTTTTAAATATTCATTTGAGATGATCTGTGATTTTGGATTTCGGAGATAGAAGGACTTCTGGTGTGATTTCTTCTTTTTATTTCTGGACCCAAAAATCCAGATGTGATGGACTGTCATCAAAAGCTAGTTAGGCCAAATGGCTATGGAAAATTTGATAATTGACAGGAAGAAGGGTATTATGCTTATTCAGGGAGATTTTTTAAAGATAGCCTGAGAAATTTGTGAAAACTACTGTTTCTGAGACTCATATTTATGCAAGCTCATTGAGTAGTGCTTGGAAATTTGTGAGCAATTTGAGGCAGAAAACTCCCCTTGAGTCAGGTATTATTTATTCTGAAATTCAGCCACAAAATGTGCTGACTGAGAGAATATTCAGCTATTTAAATTTAAAAGACACAAAAGTGATGTGTAGATTTATATTAGCTTTGTCTTGCTTTTAACTTGTGCATATATACGCAAGATGAACTATAGCTGTGTAGATAAGGGACTTTGAACAAATTAGCAATATTTATGGAAAATATAATTTTATGTTTTCTTGCAACTAAGATTTTTATTTTTACTTTCATTTTGTCATATTTCTCATAGTTATTCTTTTTTAATCCCTCTGTATATGTATATGTCTTTTATGTGTAGTAAACATCTGTATAATGATTATGATGATCATTTGTTAATTTTAATAATAAATTTGTAGATGAGGGGTAACATATGTTTGTTTTAACCTCTATAAACAGGGGAGTATGCATTTTTGGTCTATGTTTAGAAATATAGAATTGAGGATCTGTACAGATATATTTTCATGTTTCGTGTGTTTTTGTTGTTGTTGTTTTAATGAATAAGAGATTAACAAGAAAATATGAGTGGAGCACTATATCAAATATGAGAAGAAAGGAACATTTGATAATACATTTAGAGGAAAAAGTGAGACATCAGTTATAAATGTGTTCACCACTAAGACTCGTTATGAGATGGGGATAGAGACAGAGAAAGAGAGAGAGGGGGAGAAAGAGAAAGGGGTTAAAATAAGAGAGAGAGAGAAAGAGAGGGGGTGAAAGAGAGAGCGCAGGGAAAAAGGGGGGGGGGGGGGAGAAAGAATAAAAATACACATACTTTATAGAAATAGAGGGAGGATACTGCTGATGGCATGCTGATCGTAATTCGTATAAACTAAAATTAATATATCACATAGTTTGTTTGTCCAATATTTTTTCCCATCTCGTGTAAAATGATGTACAGTGTAGGGTGAAATTGCAATATGGTTTCTGCTCCTTATACTAGTCTCAAGTTTGACGTGGTAAGATTCTTCCCCATGTAAAAACAAAAATATAAAACTTGCTTTACCCTATGATTAAGCTGATGAACTATTTAACCTCAGGTAACCTCGAGCAAAATTGATATTTCTGTAAAAAAAACTATAACATTAATGGGCGTAGGCGGGGCGCCTCCGCCCATTAGTTTTATAGTCTGTTTACAGAAATATCACATGTACAAGTTTAACCAGCTTAAACCAGAGACTATCGCCCACACTGACCCTGTAAAATTCAAAATTGCCCTGACGTCCCCCCTCCCCTCATCTACAAATTAATACACCCTACCCGCACCTCCAGTTAAAACTCAGACGAGTATTTAACCAAGAAGAGAACCGTTATCGATTTATTGCCCCAATTTAGCGAATCCAAAATGGCTGCACAAAACAAGATTCTCTGCTGCTTGGTCGTCGTGCTTTTAGGTCTTGGAATTTACGATGTTCTCACAAATTTCGAGAGCAACCGATGTGCTATGTCCTTTATGTGGGAAACACCTGAGTATATTGTAAGTATACTTTTGTAGTGGTGTGTAAATTTAGTTAATGAATGGAACAAATCGTGATCTTTGTACTATTGCTATCCTACTGTACCTACAGTCCCACTAGTGCATATCAATGTTATACTGAAAGCTTAACTTTGGGAGCATCGAGTTTGCATTTTGCCAGGGCCAGGCCGGGCATGAATTGTACAATCAAATTAGCAAAGTTCATGAAAATCTGTCTGTATGTAAGGAAGTAAATTCCCATTTTCTAATCCACATTTATATAAGTAAGTAGGGCCTAGTGTTAAGGGATAGAAGTAGTTTTCAGACCGCAAATGCCAAGTGCATGGTTATTTTTATTGGGCGCTTGTTCAGAAACCTATCCAAAATTTGACCCATAATTCTGGCGTGGAGATACCCTACTAAAACATACCCGAAATGAAGTAAATATTCATTAATTGTCCAAATAAAGATCTTGAGTTAAAAGTCGTTATGTTTATTACCTTTTTCATGTCAATTTTCTTGTTATTTTTGGAGTATTTTTTGGATAGACCTTGATATTAGTATACACTTTTTCACAGGTTTCACGGCAAACCGCTGCACAATACAAGTGCATACTGATGGTGGGTTGGGGGCGGGCGCGCGCCTCTGTGAAGTTATCTACCGTTATGTCTCAGATCCTCATTGCGCGAAAGTACATTCACTCGTTAGCGGTTAGCCTTGAATCGGTCGCACACACCGACACAGGTAATTGCAAGCCGCAATCCTGAAATCGAGCCATGGAGGGACAAAACAGAGAGAAAAAGCCAACACAGTGATTGTAGTTGTAGAGAAATGAGTGTGTGAGGTATTGTGAATGGAACAAAGAATAACATAAGGAAAGACAAAAAGAGAAAACGATAAAGAATAGATAATGGAAAGATAGAAGAGAAGAAGAAAAATGGAAAAACTAAGAATAGCATAATAAAAACAGATAGAGAAAATGAAAGGAAAACAAGGAATAACATAACGGAACAGGCCACGATAAAGAGCATGCTATAGTTTACGCAAATTGCATGAAAAGCAAGCGCGCGGTTTCTGCCCGAACCGGAACAGGACACGATAATAACGCCATAGAATCATGATTGAGATCTCCGTTCGTTCAATCGAATTTTAGCGACCGTGATTCTGCAGAATCATGATACAAAACGCATCTTTTTCAGCGTTTCATGTTTGTGTTTTTAAACAAGTTTATTTTTACGACCGACGAAAAAATCGCTTGAACGCAACACGCTTTAAACTAAACCTCTTTGAAAATCGTGATTCTAGGGTGAAAAAGTGTAGATTGAACGCACCCTCAGCCTAACAGCTTCGTGCAACAGATATGCACATCCTCAACTCGAGTGCGGAAAGATTGTTTTTCATGAACTCATGCCTATGCATCATTTGTATTAGACCGAAAGCTTCAGTCCCTATAATCATCGGTTGTTCCACTGAGACTACGTCTGGCTCCACTAGACCTCGGTTATAGGGACTGAATGACTGCCTATGCCAGCCTGTGTTGAAGATATTCGGCTAGATTTTAGCCGTTAGGCCCCTCCCACAAACATGACAAACTTGCCACGGCCGTATTGTTATGCCCCCAAAATCCCCCGAAATGTCATTTTACCTCGTGAATATCCAATTTTGAATTAGGCCTAGGCTATAATACATCGGTTCCACTTACTAACTTGATTGATATAATCCGTTTAATGGTCCCTTTTAAGGAAATTATGGGTCAAAATCGACCTCCATGTTGAAAATCTTGCAAGCCGTTTTAAACTCTCGCTGCCGTCAATCTCATCCCTTCTAGTCTACGCCGAAGGCAAAATGATTATGAAGGAAAAACTGTGATAACGCCATTACGAACGTGTAGATGGCGCACAGTTTTTCCTTCATAATCATTTTGCCTTCGGCGTAGACTAGAAGGGATGAGATTGACGGCAGCGAGAGTTTAAAACGGCTTGCAAGATTTTCAACATGGAGGTCGATTTTGACCCATAATTTCCTTAAAAGGGACCATTAAACGGATTATATCAATCAAGTAAGTAAGTGGAACCGATGTATTATAGCCTAGGCCTAATTCAAAATTGGATATTCACGAGGTAAAATGACATTTCGGGGGATTTTGGGGGCATAACAATACGGCCGTGGCAAGTTTGTCATGTTTGTGGGAGGGGCCTAACGGCTAAAATCTAGCCGAATATCTTCAACACAGGCTGGCATAGGCAGTCATTCAGTCCCTATAACCGAGGTCTAGTGGAGCCAGACGTAGTCTCAGTGGAACAACCGATGATTATAGGGACTGAAGCTTTCGGTCTACATTTGTATGTACTCTATTACTGAAGTTCAAAACAAGGTTTGTTGATTTAATGCTTAAGGTTAGATTTGGTAATTTTTTTCTTTATTTCATGTCAAGACTATGGTTTTAAAAAAGGTAGGAAAAAAGATGAAGAAGGAGGAGAAGGAGGGAAAGAAAAAGGAGAAGAAGAAAAAAAATGGGGAAGAAGAAAAAAGAAGGGGAAGAAGAAGAAAGATAAAGAAGGAAAGAAAGAAAAATGAAGAAGAAAGAAAAGATAGGAAAGGAGAAGAAAAGAAAGGAAAAGAGGAAGCGGCTGGACAGATTGACAGAAGCAGGGATATGTGGATAATGTGTGTTGTGTGATGTAGATCTTCTTGGATCAGGCTTGATATGGATCTCAAACCCTAAAGTAACATCAATCTTTAGTTGGATTGGTACCACAGAAATACCTTTTCTCAATAAGCCACATGGGTTAAGGATGTTTTCAAAATTCAAACCCTTGAGAAAATTGTGAGATGATGAAATGAAATCAGGACCTTGAACTTTGGTAAATAATAATTGTTTGCAGATCATGCTGATATGATTCTTTGCCTAGTCTTTAATCGCCAAGGAAACCATAATGAGTGTTTACTTATTGAATTTATATTAGACACTTGTGTACGGTTTATATAGAGGTCTTTCATGTTCACACAATGACTGTCCAAAGTCTGGTAGAGTTTGTCTTGGAAGAGCTAGCACTAGTGAACTTAAGCTTATCTATTTCATGTGATGCCATTGGAAATTTTGTTGATTTTGGAGGCTGCACTTTATTGCAAAATAACTATTCCAATTTCTCATTGTTATTCAATAAATGTCATAAAATGTTCACAAAGTGAAAGACGATGAGAAAAGGGGCATTGATCAAGAACGTTCCATTAAAGTACAAGTCCACTCCAAAACTAATTTACTTTCAATAGAAGCAGAAAAATCAGACAAACCAATAAAAAAAAGTTTGAGCAAAATCGGATAGCTAATAAGAAAGTTATGAATTTTTGTAAAAAGTATGTAAAACTATGGAACAATGAAAATCACTACACAAATTGCCAATTTGATTATCAGTTTGTGACGTCATGTCCTCACTATTTATCAATTGCTTTTAATAGTTTAATCCCATTAATTTCCCTTTTTATCCCCCAAAACTTGATTCCCCCATACCTTTGCCCAGGTTATATGATTTGTATCATATTGCATCCATGGCATTTCACAAAATCTTTTATGAACTTTGAAGAATTGATACTATTTTCTGAATATTGTATATTCATAATTATTGATTTTTATATAAATACATGTAGGTACATGTAGTTTATCAAAATTCACATTTGTCATGATTTAACTGGAAAAAAAATTACTCTATATTAGTGCATCTACACAAAAACATATTACTATCATTCTAAATTGGATGCTGGTGTGAAGAAATAAGATTCTTACAGGGAAAATAGGAAGTTTATATTATCAGTATAAAGAAAATAATTAGTGGATAGTGAGGACATGACGTCACAGACTGATGAGTGAGTTCCCAATTTGTCTTGTGCTTTTCCTTGTTCCATAGTTTTACCGGTACATACTTTTTAAAAAATTCATAACTTCCTTATTACATGTACTGTAGTTACCGGTATCCGATTTTGCTCAAACTTTTTGTTGTTGATTGGTTTGTCTGATTTTTCTGTTTCTATTGAAAGTAAGTTATTTTTTGAGTGGACTTGTCCTTTAAAGGCATGAATGCAGGGCATGAATCTTCTGTACTAGTAATAAAGCCAACACAAATTGAATGCAAGAAATCAGGTGTGGATGAGCAATGATAAGGATTGGCAGGAATTCATTTGCGACACTAATGTCCTTTGGCAAGACATTGATCTACATTTGCCACACTCCACCCAGGTGATGTAAATGGGTACCTGGCAGGAGTTAATTCCTTGAAATGCTGGAGCGCTGTATATGGCAGCTAAGCTAAAGCCGGGGTAATAATAAATGCGCCTCGGAATTTCTAGATAAATGGCGCTTTAGAAATGCCTATTATTACTATTATTATTATTAATGTATTTGAATTTTGAAATACAAGAGATACTTTGAAGTCAGTATGTGGGGAATCTTTTTTTATTTCACAGTCAGAAACAAAATAAGTTACATATAGTTATACAGAACTGCCAACCTTGTGCAACCAGAAAAAAGGAACCATGATGGCAAGAAAAAGGAATTTCAGGCAAAAAAAAGGAATTCATTTAAACGAAACTTACAACTACGCGCGACACACTTCCAATGCAGAAATGTCCATTCCTTATGCTGTTTTCTCCATACAAGCAGGTATTCTTTTTTGGTTATTTTGGTATTATCAGCCTTTCATTATTTTTGAGAATATTTTTCTCTACAAGGGTGTTTTCAAGTATGTTTTAAAATTAGTTTTCTATTGAATTAAAAAAAAACGTACTACCGTAATTTGGAGGAAAAAAACAGAGTTATTCCGGCAAAAACGGAATGGTTGGCAGCTCTGCATATACATATTCAGATTTTGAATGAGTCTATTGATATTTGAATAAACTGTTTATTGGTTTTCTTTTCCAAATTTAGGATGTTCTTCATATGAATGAGACTCTGCAGGAGAAGTATCCCCACTATTCACTGACAGTGTATGGAGAAGGCAGATATGCGACGGACTTAGAGTGAGTAATCAAAACAAAATAAAAAGTAAAATATTTGTAAGAAAACACAAATTGCTAAGAACAGCACTGGTTTTACTGAAAGTTTTGAATTTATGAACTAATCAAAGAGTGTTATTTATTGGACAAAGTTGCTGTCTGATCATTTTGCAAAGTTGTAAAAGATATTTACCTGCACTTGCTACGCTCGATCCACCCAGGTGTTAAACGGGTACCCGGTAGGATGCGAAAGTTCATGTGGTTGGACGAGCAAGTGTGCGCTTGTAAAATGGCGACTGGCTGGAATACTCCCCAGGGAGTGGAAAATGTGCACACATTGTGTGCGGGTAAGCCTGAATCCGATGACCGGGGTAATAATATATCTGTAAAGCGCTTAGGCACATCGTTGGATCGATGTATTGAGCGCTATATACATGTAAACACAGAATATTATATTATTAGATACGTATACATGTATGTTTACAAGAGAGATTTACAAATGATATGTAGTTACTGTGTGCATTAAATAAAATGTTGACATATGATTGTGAAATTTGGGATCAGAAGAAATATATTGTTGTTTGTTAAACATTCATACCCTCAATTATTTATGACATATTTACGTATATATCCACTGAATAATACGGGTACACTGTCGTTACTTTCTTTCATGTTTCTATAAAATCTACAGGAGAATGAAGTTTACTGGCATTCCTATTTTGTTCATCCCTGGAAATGCTGGAAGTCACAAACAAGGTAAAATTATTTGACACATTTAAAAGATTCACCCAGAGGAAATAAATAAATAAAAATAAATAAAAAACTGTTTTCGTCCATACTAATTTTGATGCATTACAACACACCAATATAAATTATATATTGTAGATGCTCTTTTTCATTTAATGGGGGGCAGTGGGAGGTTCTTTTCCATTGTATCTTTTGGAATTCACCTAGACAACTCTGTAATTTTCTTTAACTGTTTCCAACTCATAATCAGGGTGTTGAATGAAGAGAGACAATTACTCTTGCTTCCAAGTGATGCAATCATCATTGGTATGATTCTACAAATTACAGGAAAAACGTGAACAGTATTGAATTATATCACAATTAAAATAAGGTGAAGCATCGTTCACAGAGTTGACTTTGCTGATTTCAAACGATGCTCTTGATATACTCTGTTTGTGTGATGCATTCTCACAGCATACTACATGTAGTATGCAATATTTTGATCACTACCAGCATATCAAATACTTTCAATAGGAATTATGCATAATTCGTATTTTACATACTTGTACCTGCTTATTTGCAAGGCTCAACATACATACACGCGATTCGCCCCCGTGAGCTACACAATCGCCCCCGTCAGAGTGCTCACGGGGGCGATTGCAAAATGAAAAATTGCCCCCGTGGAATTATAAAATAAAGAGTATATGAATTCATGCCCTTATGGTTCATACATGTAGGTTCATTGCACTTTAGAAAATAAAAATCCAATTCGATCCAGTCATTGCCTACCTGAATGAAAAACTCAATGCAGTCTTTATGATAATACATATTTTGATGTATGGTATCATTCAAAGTCAAATAATGTTCTTAAAGATGAAGTTGAGTTCTGGTCATGCGATTGCATTGTGAAAGATTAAACGGTGTGGAATCAACCAGAAAAGGTTAGCATATAAGAATTTGTGTGTATTGCAAGGTTCTGGAATCATCAAAATGATAAGAAATTTGGCCAAGTCTTGGTAAAGTTACGAACACTGTACACAGAAAGATGTATATGGGACTACACGAACGTGTGGCGTAAAAATCCTACCCTGGAGTTTTACGATGTTACATGACATATTTAGAATATGAAGGCATTTGAAGAGCCATGCTTTTCAGGGAACATGTCTTATCTGATGTTCTTCCACACTTGCATAATAAGAATGATAACACTCATAAATCATTTTTCACCTTTTCCCAGAACTCAACCTTCTCTTTAAATTACATTTTTTCTTCCCCGCATCAATTTCATGTCTTTCATAGTTCGTTCCCTGAGCTCCATTGCGCTGAGAAAGGCAGACAAATACAACTTCCATTTCAATTACTTCAGTGTGGATCTGGATGAAGAACTCAACGCAGTTTATGGAGGAGTGTTGGAGGGGCAAACGGGTAAAAAAAAGAAAACCAAATTATTGAAATGAAAAAAGTCTAAATCACCATTTTTATCTGTAATTCTTGAGTTTGATATATGGATTCCTAGATTTGATCACAAAAGACTGTATAGCACTGGGTCTGAAATTTCAGCCAGTGGATTTTCATGACTTAATTTATATGAAAATATGATACAAAGTTGTTAACAAAAAAAGATGTGGGAAGCACTAAAAGAAAATAAATCACTACATGTAAAATACAGAAAATTTGATGTTTTCTATATAGAGGGAGCAAGTAGCTACAAGTAGGACAGTGGGGCTTTAAGATAGTGATCTTGGTGAGATAACAGTTTATTTTGGACCTCGGTGCAGAAGAGAATGAGGAATGAATTGTACTGATGATTTCTTCTTTGTATTTCCTTTCTATCTTACAGAGTATGTCCATGCCTGTGTGAAGCACATCCTGGAGCTGTATAAAATCAACAAGAATCCTCCCAAACAGGTCGTGATCATTGGGCACTCAAAGGTAAGCTTTAGTTACATGGCTCATTTACATTTTGTGCAGAAAGTGATGATTCATAAGAACAATAGTAAGGGCATATGGAAGTAATTTTGTCAGTGAAGAATAAGAGAGAGAGAGAGAGAGAGAGAAGGAAGGAGAGAGAGAGAGAGAGAGAGAGGGAAAAGATATTGAGAGAGTGGAGTTGGAGCAAGAGAGACAAAGGTGGGGAGGAAAGAGGGAGAGAGACAGGAGGAGGAAAGAGAGAGAGAGAGGGGGGGGGGGGGAGGGGGGGGGGGGGGGTGTTTGGTCATTTAAGACATTCCCATCAGTTGCAGGTACTATTTTTAGATACTAAAAAAAAATTCTGTCCTCATGTACATGTAATGTTGTTTTACTCTTTAGGAGGTTTGGATTGAAACCAGAGTTCAAAACCTCCAGAAGCATAGTATGTGCCTGGCCTCACATTCAATAGCCAAGCAACATGTTCTTTGGATAAGGTTTGTTTAATGACCCTCAATGACTTATTCATTAATTTGTTTGTTAGTTTTTGCTGTTTTAGTCCTTTCAAGTATAAAATTACAGAACTGAGAGTTGCTTTGGATGAGGAGGATAAAAACCGAAAGCCTAAAAAGTAATCAAATTCTCTACCTTTTACTCTTGGTGCACACAGGGAGGACTAGTGGCTAAGGCCCTCTTTGCATTGCCTGACTTTGATGCTAGCACCGTCAACACTCTCATCACCATGGGAACGCCCCATGTGAATGCCATTGTGAAGCCTGATATCTACATGGATCAGTTTACTACTAGTGTTAACGAGGTAGGTCAAAGGTCAAACTAATGAGGTAATGTTTTCCTTCAATGTTGATACATGTATGTATTCTAGTTTGAATGTATTTAGGGTATAGTGCTTGTGATTTTATCATTTGTAAGTAAATATATTGAATTTGATTCCAACAAAGCTCTACTACCACATTAATGACATCATAACATATATATATACCTTGTAGGCTAAATGATTTACATAATTTACAGAAAGTGTTTAAAAGAATTCCTCAATATGTTACACATATATTTCTAATTGAGCCTTCTTATATCCTTTGTAGATTTCTGTGTCTTATTCCTTTTTTATGCCATGAGATATAAACTGCAAATACTTCAAAATTTTATACCTACCGTATATATTCTTTCGTAATTATTTGACAATGGCTTATACATGTTTTTCAATTTTAAAAATACATATATTAAGTAGACAAGACAGACTTAAAAGTCTAGAAAAAATGAAAACAAATGTTTGATTTGTTTTTATTATCTATTGAACAGTTCTGGTCTGAAAACTGGGATTCTGCTGAATTGGAGGATGTTACCGTTCTGTCCATCGGAGGAAGTTACCGTGACAACATGGTGCGATCAGGACTGGTGTCTATGAATGGGATGGTTTCACCTGATAGAGGGCTTAGTGTTGTGGTAAGTGATCAAGGTTATGTTTTTAATCCAGAAAGGACCCCAAACACATGCTTGGTGTTCTATTTATTTTTCAGAACGATTCATTGAGGTTTATGTAGCTGATCATGTTTAAACGCCTCTCTTACATTGCCTTGTTACCATGTGTTTGATCAGGGCCCCGTCTTATAAAGATTTGATATCAAGCGTAATTTATTTGCGATTGACATCAAATGTAACTTTGTACATAAGAGATAGGAGACTGCAAACTTGCGATTGATTGAATCATAACTCTTTATAAGACGGTCCCCTGAGTTGTAGCAAATTATTGTTTGCCAGTGCATAGGAGCTTTGCTTCTGAGATAGTATTAGGGTGATTTTACTTGTTTTATTTTCTTGCCGTTTTTTATTTTTTATTTTTTTTGGAGGGAGAGGGGGGTGTGATAAATCTTTATAAAAATGACTGACCTAATTAAAAACAAAATCAATAGAAAAAAAAATTGAAATGTTTTGATCATGAACTAAATCCTTAAAGTTGATGTTCATTGATTTTAAAAACTAACTTAATTTCATTATTGCAAAGTTGAAACTGTGATTCGACAAGGTTATCAAACTTCAATGCTTGGAAACATTCGAGGTGATTATTATTATAAATTATAAAACGCTTAAATACAGCCCCGGCATAGCACCTGAAGAGCTCTCCGAACGCTCCTGAGATGTGTGAGATCACTGTATGGACACGATTTGCACAAGCAGACGATGTCCCATGACATCACACACATTTTCAGTGCCTGTGTTTACATCTTCTCTTGAGTTCTTTCTCTTACTTCACTACCGTCAGGCTAAAATTATAATCTATTGCCTCACTCTAAACCCCGCACACGGTTTTATTTTGATGACAAATGCAGCGATACAAAAATAAAGGAATTTGTCGCTTGTAAACAAAATAAGACGGTATTGAATATTCAGCTGCACACAGCGCGGTATGTTCGGCGTTTCAAGAGGGAACAAATGCCGTCCTGATATCATTCCGGGGGGTTTTCAATTTGAAAGTCTGGTTTCTTTGATCGTTAATTAACACATATCCTGTGTATTTACAAGCAAACGATTTTAGTTATCGGAATCGGGTCATATCCCCCTTTGAATGGTTTGACATGCCATTACATTTATATACACTAAACTCATTATAATTTGAGAAATAATAGCTTTGCAATTATGTTCATTCTCTATGGGATGTCGTCTGCTTGGGCAGTGTTGGTCCATATAGTGACGTCATTAAAAACATCGTTATTTTTCCGGCGAATCTCTCGCATATCCCAGCTGCTACTGGAGGTGGTTGTATTTGTATTTTTATAAATCACCCGATATGTAGTTGACCTAAAACTTGTACGATGGCTATCTGTTAGCTTACCAGTTTCTAGTGATACATTAGTTGACATATTTGTGATTTTCTTTGAAGTTCACCTTTAAGTAAATCAATTCTAGCAGCTTATATTTCATTAATGGTAATGGAACGTGTAGAATATACATAATTGAATAGAAATAGAAATATACCAGAATGCATAAAATTTAAATGTATACTACCGGTATTAAAGTGCATTTCATCCTGATGAATGATAGTAACTTCCTCTG
The DNA here is from genome assembly GCA_035222895.1 of Strongylocentrotus droebachiensis. Taxonomy (NCBI): domain Eukaryota; kingdom Metazoa; phylum Echinodermata; class Echinoidea; order Camarodonta; family Strongylocentrotidae; genus Strongylocentrotus; species Strongylocentrotus droebachiensis. The sequence goes on along the minus strand of JAVYIG010002465.1, from coordinate 86,811 downwards.
TTGTTTATTGACTTCTAGGTTGGTTCCATACCTCGGGTTTGGCTCTCTACAGATCATAGATGTATTGTGTGGTAAGTAATGACTGGTATGTTTTTCTATATCCTTTTTTATTCAATTTTATTCAATTTTACTTTTACTTTATGATATATTAGATATGATAGGTTGTGTGTCAATTTTTTTTACTTCAGAGAAGTACTTTAGATCTTTCCTGTTTCCCTCTTTCCACTTGTCCTTTAATCTTTATTTTGTTTTCATCTATGGTTCATGATTAGCACCACTTCATTCTGCTTGCAATATATCTCAAATTTGTTCAATGTTTTTGATATCGCATGTCACTTGTAGATTATTTGTTAAGCTGTAACAATTTTTATTTATATTTGATTTTTATTATGTTTGTGCTTGTTCTTATTCAGGTGTAAGGAGTTGGTACTTGCAACAAACAGGGCTCTCTTTGATATGGTTGACAAGCTAACAAAACAGGTAAATATTATACATTTCGTGCATTGAATGTGTTTAAAGGGTACTGTATCCCTTTTGCAGCCAACATTAAATTCTGTAGAACTTCTGCAGGAATTATAAATATGTCACGTATCTGTGAAATTTAAACGTTGGCCATGTCCTAGTATTCAAATTATTGCATGAAAGGAAACACGTTTACTTTCTAGACTTCACTGTCAGACACTATTAAGTGACTGACACAGCACAAAACTTAAAACCATTCGGAACAAGGATCTGAAACCAGACTATTTAGTAAAAGGAATGCAATCCCTAAAGTCAATTCTACAACTAACGGTCATTATTTTCCCACAAAAAGACATTTTCAAGCCCTTTTGTTTTGAGAAAAGTTCTAAATTAGTATTATCTTTCAAATGCCGTTTGAATTTTATCTTTTAATTTTGTTGGCCTGCAAATGGGACTTAGTACCTTTAAAGATACTTTCTTTCTCTCTAAACTGACAGTATAGTGAAGGAATTTTATTGATGATATAATATGTTTGATTTGCTTTGCTGTTGTAGATTTCTGTGAATCCTGAGTATCGTATGAAGGTCCTAAACCATCACTTTGTCTCACATGATGGCCAATCTAGCTATACTCCTCACACTGAAGATGTGGTTGGATTTACAGGTAAAGATTTCTCAAGTATTTTTTTTTTTTTTTTGGGGGGGGGAGGGGTGAAAGGGATGGGAAGCATAGTAAAACAGCATCGATGGTCAGGGCTTTATACGATCTTTGTATACATTGTGTATTATAAAAAGTTTGTTTCTAGATAATAACTGATTGACCATCATAATCAGATGACAATCATGATCAATATCAAATATACATTTAAAATTGAAATGACGGTGGTAACTTTACAATGCTTTATCGAGAAATATGGGTTTTGATTTCTCACTTATAACCCTTAGATTTTAAATAGACACTTAGAGAAAACTAAACTGAACTCTTTCACTCATTTTATACAAATAGGCCTTTTCATTTGATATACTCACACATTTCAGTTTTATTGAGGTTAAATCATGGTTATCTTGAATTTTTTTCCTCTTCATCCTACACACAGATGACAACTTCAAAGCGATATCCTCTGGTTTCCACCATGTTGCCGGGCGTCACATCGAGAAGGCCGTCCACTACACCTTCCCCATCAACCCCAGCGACCCTAACCACGCCCTCTTCACCGTCACGGCCACCATACCCTCCACCACCAGCAGCTGGCTCTACGCCTGCACTCGATCCCACGAGGACCGGTGTATAGAGGGCGTCGACATCACCAGGAGGGCGCGGCTCATGCCACCGCTCAAGTCCGACATGAGAGTGGCCCATCTGGACCTGAAGAACCTCGGGATTGACAACGTGAAGCAGATTGTCGTCAAGATACCAAAAACAAACAAGGTTGGTGATTTTTTTTTATTTGTAAATGATGCAATGATGTATATCAGCTTTAGTTTATTAATTTTGTCAGTGTCACGGTGTCATCATATTTAATAGTACATTATATATACATTTACAAGAAATGTGTTGTATTACTTTTGAAATTTGTAACGTCCATATCTGTAGTTTTATTGCTGTTTACGTAAAGTTAAAATCTGTTGAAAGAAAAGTAATGAAAAGCCAGTGATACAATTTATTTAACTCTCTCTCTCTCTCTCTCTCTCTCTCTTACAATTGTTTTATTCTATTATGAGCTGCCTGGCTGCTAGTGCATTTTATTGGGTTTGAAAATTTCCCTGTTTCATTTTGTTATATCAAATTTTATGGAGGCTTAAGAATTACATCATTTAATGCTCAAGTTTAATATTTGATAATTATAGACGAACCTTCTTACTAATGTTCTGTTTTCTTCTGATTTTACATTGACCAGGTCAATGTTATCGCTGATTTGCATGGAAAATCAGGAAGAATTATGAATGCAACTCTACCAGGTTTCTTCTCCTACAGTAAGTATGACAATTATTGAAAAAGGGGACAAGATATTTTGCAATTTGTGGGTTAATTTTTTTAATATTTTTTTTAATGGAATGATATTGAATAGAATACAAATACATAACATTTATACTGCTCTGGTTTGATGAGAAAAAAAGGAGTATCATCATTTTGTATAAGATATATGTATTTGCCCAAAATTAATTGAAAAAAAAGTTAGAGAAAACATTGGTCTGCCCAAATGCAGTGAAATTACTATTATAAGACCACTTATTTGAGACAAGAATAATAGTCTTTGTATGCAGGCAATCTTTATAGAAAGGTTGCTCTAGTAGAGGTTTCAACAGGAAATAATTTTCAAGGGAAACAATATATGTGTTCTTTCAATACAAGGTTACTAAAGCAGGTTTCACTTTATTAAAATTATATTTCTGTTTTTGTTTATGTAATGCTTTGTTTATAATTTATGTATGTTTCTGATTTGTATTGTAGAACCAAAGATATATAAAGATATTTATATATTATACAAATATACACTGCCTTGAGAGGTTCTGGTTAAAACTATGCGCAAGAGGTGACTCCAATAGTACTATTTGCTGAGGGGCGCAGCCCCGAAGCAAATGGTGCTCTTGGAGTCACCGAGGCACATAGTTTTAACCAGTACCTCGAATAGAGGCATGGTATATTTGTTTTATATCCTGCATCCAAAAAAAAATTATTAAAAAAAAAAACCTATTTTTAGAAAGTACTATATGAGAGTACTATTTTTGTTTACTATTTGGGAGTTGAAAAAAAAATGTGATTTTTGTTGTTGAATTGAATCAATTTTTTTTTTCAAATCTTAATTTAATGAAAACAAAATATTTTAAATCTTTTTTAGATAATAGTTGACATTTTTTTGTTCTAAATTTTTTTTTCCCAAAAATGTTTTTTTTTTTTTTTTTTTTTTTTAAATACATTTTTGATGCAGAATATAAAACAAATATACCATGCCTTCTATTCAAGGTACTGGTTAAACTATGGGCCTCGGTGACTCCAAAAGTACCATTTGCTTCGGGGCTGTGCCCCTCAGCAAATAGTACTATTGGAGTCACCTCTTGCGCATAGTTTTAACCAGAACCTCTCAAGGCATTGTATATTTGTATAATATATGTTTTATTTAATGTTTTGTTTATGGTTAACTCATTTTCCCCTTCTAATTTCATGACAGAACCCAAGACAGTGATGATGCAGGATATAAATGTATTTATATCTTGCATCAAAAATTTGTTGGCTTTTGATTGGTTGAGAGCTTGTCACATGACCAGAAATATTTGAGCTATTTTTAGAAAGTACTATATGAGAGTACTATTTTGGTTTACTATTTGGGAGTTGAAACAAAAATGGGATTTTTTTTTTTTTTTAATTGAATTTTTTTTCTTCAAAATCTTATTTTAATGAAAACAAAATATTTTTAAATCTTTTTTAGGTAAAAATTGACATTTTTTTTTGTTCTAATTTTTTTTTTTTTTTTTTTTTTTTTTTAATAATTTTTTTTTGGATGCAGGATATAAAACAAATATAACATGCCTCTATTCGAGGTACTGGTTAAAACTATGTGCCTCGGTGACTCCAAGAGCACCATTTGCTTCGGGGCTGCGCCCCTCAGCAAATAGTACTATTGGAGTCACCTCTTGCGCATAGTTTTAACCAGAACCTCTCAAGGCAGTGTATATTTGTATATTATATCCTGCATCAAAAATTTGTTGGCTTTTGATTGGTTGAGAGCTCGTCACATGACCAAAAATATTTGACCTATTTTTAGAAAGTACTATATGAGAGTACTATTTTGGTTTACTATTTGGGAGTTGAAAAAAAAATGTGATTTTTTTTTTTGAATTGAATCAATTTTTTTTTTCAAATCTTAATTTAATGAAAACAAAATATTTTAAATCTTTTTTAGATAATAGTTGACATTTTTTTGTTCTGTGCCCCTCAGCAAATAGTACTATTGGAGTCACCTCTTGCGCATAGTTTTAACCAGAACCTCTCAAGGCATTGTATATTTGTATAATATATGTTTTATTTAATGTTTTGTTTATGGTTAACTCAATTTCCCCTTCTAATTTCATGACAGAACCCAAGACAGTGATGAAGCAGCACGACTCCCATACGTTATTCTTCAACATCTCTTTACCCGATCTAGACTCGGTGTGGAAGGCTTACACCGCTATTCTAGAACCCGCCCATTGCACTGATCCTGTGAGGAAAGGTGAGTCCATGTAGAGTGTCTGTTAATTAAAGCCTGTCTGCACTAATTTGGCAAGGAGGGATTAGACCTCCCTGCTTGGTCACTGACAAGTTGTTATCTCATCAAATCAGCTCTCAATTAACATAAGAAAAAGGGGACCATGGGGGACCAACGAGTACCGCTTAGGCATTGTTTGCTATATAGAGAGCGCAAGTAGCTACAAGTAGTGCAGTCCAGCTTTAAAGCCACATAGTCGTCAGTGTCCATGTGTATCGCATCATAATTAGCTGACACTGGATTTGATTGAATTTCCAATTAATGTGTGCAAAAAATTCTCTGAAGCAGCGAATCCGTGGTCCCACTGGAAAATACTCCAACTTTTATACTTACTTTGATTGTGAGGAAAGTTTGATATATTCCAGAATGTGGTAGGCTAGTGCACAGTGCTTTACACAAGACTTGTCTGTCGTAAAAGTCCACTCTTGGTGACTAACAACACCTGTTATTGGGTAAACACCAGAATGGTGTCAAATTCCCCATGAAAACTCACTACTATACATCTTTGAAGAGAATGTTGGACTCTGGTCAGATTCAGCATGTAATGTCCTTTGGCAATTGTATGAGGATAAAATAAAATCATCAGTGAATCACTACAAGTAGAACCAAACAACATGAAGTTGTTCTATGACTTCTCTAAATTTCCTTCTAAAGAGTGAGAAAACATATTTGTAAATCCTGCTACTTGACTTGCTATTTCACTCATTAATTTGTTTGTATTTGAATGAAAAACGAAAAAGTTACACCACCTCTTCTCTAATCCATCTTTCAGATGGAAACACCACCCTGCATTTCCATGTACCTTGGTATCAGGAGGATGAATGGTCCGTTGCCAAGGCAACAGAAAACAATGTGATGCCCCTGAAGCTGCAGAGTGGACCACCCGCAGGCGACGCCCGATCCGTCCAGCTCCATGCATACGTCTACTCCAGGTGCCATTACAGGCTGAGGATAGCTGTGTCACACAGAGAGATACCGGGACAGGTAAGTCTGGTTTAATATCTCAAGGTGCTGATCTCTTTATTCCTCTCTCTTTCTCTTTCTTGCTTTCTCTTTCACTCTCTCTCCCAATTTCTCACTATCCGGGCGCACTCTCTCTCTCTCTCGCTTTCTTACACTCTCTCTCTCTCTCTTTATCTCTCCTCTCACTCTCCCCGCCCTGCTCTCTCTCTCTCTCCCACCAAATTTTGAGATTTTCAGCAAAAATGGGTGTGGCCGCCTACCTTTGAACCCCTGTATCTCAGAAACTAATGGGTCAATCTTAAACAAATTGGTATTGTTGGAAAGGGGATTCAATAATGAATCACCTTCCATTATATGATCTTTCACTTCCCTCTCTTCCACCTACCTCTCTTCCACCTACCTCTGCAGACTATCCATTCCCCTACTTTTCCTATCTATCTCTCATGGCAATGCCAGCTTCTCCTATCCTCCATCAAGTATCCCATAATCTCATTTGCATAATCCTTAGCCCATAAACAGCAGTAATTGAGATTGAGAAGATTGTGAGCAGGTCATTAAAGTTGAATGAAAAAAAAAGGGTGTAGTTCTAAAGAAGAAAAAAAACTGTTGGTATTTGCCTATAGAGTAGTTCTGAAAGATTTTCAGGCTTTAAGTATTGTTTCATAGAAAGTATTATATTTGTAGGTTAATTGGGCTTATATTAATCTTAGAATATTTTTTGTATGATAAAGTTTCAAGTGAAAAGACTTTCATTTATTTTGTGAGACAAGATATCCGTCTCATTTTTAGTCTTTAATTTTTTCTTCTTCATATGAATAAAGCACTTCAAAAGAAAAATATCTATTGATTACCATAAATTTCATTGTTTTAGAGAGAAATGCTTCAGTCATGTTTACTCTTTTGGGTTGTAACACTTGAACTTATTTTACCATGCAGGCACACAAATATGTTTGATGATTGATGGAAAAAATATTTTGTCTTAAAACCCTATAAATCAACAGCTCTTAGCCACACAAAAAACAACAACTAAGTAATCAGAGTTTATAGTGTGAAATACTATGCCTTTTTACTGCTTTTGCTTCGATATACAGTGTTACCATAGTGAAATTGAGTAAACACATATTATCAATGCTGTGAAACTTGGTTATCACACTTTATGTTTACCTGTAATCTTTGTACATGGGGCAAAGGTCTTCTTCTGTATATTTGAATGGCAGTTGTGCAGGTGGTAATATAGATTGTAAAAATGTAACAACTTGTGCTTGTACAATATGTGTACAAAATGTTAGATATTGCAGCGGTCTGCCTTTTGCATTGAAAGCTTCAAGTGCAATGTTCGATAGTAACAATATATAGCATACAAGGAAGCTAGAAACAACTTTATTTTTGATATTTTATATTTATTTATTTATTTTTTACAAAAAGATCTCTGCAAAGAGTAGAGTTTGCATCTGCTTTAGGAAATAAATTGAAATATTTGCATACCGGTACCGGTACTGTAGGTTAGTGAAAAATACTGGTTCACAAACCAACCCAGTACATTACAATCACTTTGATGATAGCACACTTTACAAAGCTAATTCAAGAAGAGTTCCCATCAACAGATACTTTTTTACTCTGAAATTGAATTATCAATGATTAGAATATCGAGTTATTCATGCCGAATTCAGATTGTTTCCTGGTTCAATATTTGTTTGTCTTACATGTACCAAAGTTTATAAGGATCATATTTCAAATTAAATGAGACAATTTATACATACCGGTAGTAAAAACAAAACAAAACAGAGGATGGCACATGAGATACAAAACTGAAAACAGAGTATGATTGCCCTTTGTTCTATGAAAACATATATAAGATGAGGACTTTTGAAAACCCAATGAAAAAAATAAAAAAATCCTCACTTTTTGATTTGTTTAATTTTTTTTAAATGCAAATGGTATACAATACATGTGTTCTCATTCATTTAATAAGAGATTTGACACATTTAGATTGCCAAATTTTATTATTTTTCTTTTTTTACACGTCCATCGATTAAAATTGTATTCAGTTTATTGTAAAATCTAAGTTTGTTCAAATGCTATAGTTTTTCAAAGTAACATAGTAACATAGATATTTCATTGTCTGATCTTGTCATGGTAAAAGACTTCCTGATGGCTCTCAAATCTACCTACACAAAACTCTTGGCGTGATTTGATAAACATGAACATATCCACACATATACATGTAGGCCAACAATCGGACAGGCTATAATTCAGATTGCAAACCGAATATAGTATTTAGATTTAAAAAGATAAAGTTAATAAACAATTTTGCAACATTTAAATATACTTGTACATGTGTATTTTTAAGTATTTTGTTTCTCCAGAACCATTAAATATCTATGTAAAACAAGCTATTTTGACACAAAAGACTTTTATGAATCAAATAAACTTTTGATTGCATATAGGCCTCTATTCCATTTGAAACTGCACATTACATTCATTTAGCTTTTTTAAATATCTGCTTTAGATATGTGTACTATAAGTTCTGTTCTACACACTGTTTGTAGATATGTATTAACAACAGCGCGTTTAAAAGCACATATAATGTAACTCAAATATACAATAGTAGATATGAAACATTTATAAATAAGTGCTGGGGAGTGTTTCACAAAGATCCTAAGTCGAACGTAACTCTAAGTTAGACTTCACCATTATGGAGAGCCATTTGTAGCCTTAAAATGAAATATATTTAAAAGCAAAAGTTCAAGTATTTTAGACTTTTAATGAATCAACCAGATCAAGAACATGAAATCTCCTTGATAACAGAAAATATGAATGATTTGAATCAACATTTTATATCTAAAATAATTTTTACAAAAATATTTTCAAAGACGCTAATTGCTTTCCATAATTGTTAAAGTACAAGTCCACTCCTTCCACTCACAATTTGTAACTTTCTTATAAGTTGTCCGATTTTGCTCAAACTTTTTTTAATTGGTTTGTCTGATTTTTCTGCTTCTATTGACAGTAAGTTATTTTTGGAGTGGACTTGCCCTTTAAGTTCAACTTAGAGATAAGTTGAACTTAGGATCTTTGTGAAACATCCCCCTGCTGTGACAGCTACTTCTGCTCTTGAGCTTGTTGAAGAGACTCGGCCAATCTCAACGGCATGAGTACAGATGTATTCCCAAGCGACATTGTACGTTTCCTTCTAAACTTTGTTGATGGTGGAGCTGTCAATGGCTCCTGTCTAAACTTTCCTTGTGCCGTAGGTGCATCCGTTATTCCACTGGTGGTCCTACGCACTTCAGGGAACCGCGACCTCATGGCACTCAAGACGTTAAATTGCATTTCTTGCGTTCCTGATTTGGTCTGCGGCGTTGTTTGAGGCTGTGCGGTGCTGATGAAGCGATGTTGGTGAGAGGCCTGGCTCGGTGTCAGTGCATTGATTTTAGTTTGTGTGTTTGTCCTCTCAAGTTTCTTTGTCTGATTGAGTTCATTACTGAAAGACTCTCTTCTGCCTAACTGCCGTTCAGTTCTTGAGCCATTCTGACCATGTTGTCCATTGGGTCCGGGTTTGCTGTCTCTGCGCTTCAAATGGCTCTCACTCCCTCTCCTCTGCACTCTCCCTTTTCCCTGGACACTGTTGGCTTGAGCCTGCTTCTGACGCTCCTTCTCCCTCTGACCAAAGTCGTAGAGGTCCATCTGAGGGAAGAAACCCTGGTAGGCGCTGTCCGTGACGTGCAGCCTCCGCAGTCTCCGCTTCAGCATGATGTCTTCAAGCTCTTCCTCCTCTTTCTCACCATCCTCATGATCATCATAGTCGTCACCCAGCAGTTCTTTCTCCATGGCTATGGCCTCTTGGTGCCTCCTGCGCTCCTCAATCATCAGCTCCCACTTGAGCAGGTGACGATCCTGATCCCTCGCGAACTGATCCTCTTCGTTGTACACTTTCCGACTAGGCACGTAGTCGTAGTAGGACAGAACCCGCTTTTCTTTTGGCTTGTTCTGCTTGAGAATAGGCTCTGTATGGCTGAGGAGTGATTGGTAGGCTCGTGACACCACAGGCTCTGGCAAAGTGGTCGACCCTGCCACCAAGTACTTGAGATGATCCCTGTCCCAACCCATGATAGCTGGACAGCTAGCTCGCCGTCCCCGCGGAAAACGACCAATACTTTGCGAAGTCACGGTACTGCAATCATCACTTTCCTTTTCATTTTGATGGTTCTTACTTTGCTTATTCCCGATCGGAGGTAACGCAAACTCTATGGACGTGTCAGAACCACTGACAACAGAGTAAAACTCTGACTCTGATAATGATTCTACATCGTCTTCGCTCTCCTCTTTTATAGTAGCCATTTCGGTTTCTTATCAGTGTTTGTTGTCTGTAAAAGGGTTACAAGATTAATTTCAAGGGTAGCAATTGGGAGCAATCACAGCACAATACAAACATTTCAGAGATAGTGGCATACATTGTTAGATTTCCGGTTCTTCTGGTTCTTCTTAATGGCTTCAAAGTCCAGACCCGTAGATTGCAGGAGGGTTTCTTCAGATGTTTCTGCAGTAAAACTGAAGAGTTTTAGATTGATAATCTGTAAAGAATCCAATAACTGTTTTCAATGTCCTTGCATTTAATACAGGAATCGTATGTAACAAATGCATCCAAAATAACTCCAATGATTTCCCAGTGCTTTAGATCGATGAGTTTCAAAAGGCTTGACTTATTAAGCAGTTTAGTGCTCTTCCCTTTGTCATAAGTCTTTTATCGGCTGTGGATAGAACGGAAAAGAAAGTTGATGTAAAGGTTCCACTCCCAGTAGGTTACTTCCTCAACAATATGAGCATCTCATGTGTTTATTGTTCCAAGAACATTCCACTATGTGCAAGAAAATTTCATCAAACATACAGAATTTATTACTTCCTGAGTGGTAATGTTTAATAGCTCTCTCTCTGTCTGTTTACATGAATGTTGCACATTTATTACCAGTTGTGATTTATAGAGGTGCCGGCCATCATGAATCATTTCTTTAGCCTTCAAAAAATAATTGCAGAAAGGTAGTTGATGAGTTTACCAGACAACAGTACCTATGAAAATGGAGAGATATGAAAATTACTGTGTGCAGATATTGAGAATTGTATAAACAATTTTTTTTTGCTTATTGCTAGTAGTAAAATAAGTATGCTATTGACCTGTGACATATTAATTGTACTATTGATCTCTCATATCATACATACCTGTATGCTTTAAGACTGCAAATTCTGCATCTGCTTTTTAATTCTCAGTGTTGAACAACTACTTCTAAAACAGTAAATGGTTGGAACGGTTATACTGTAGACTGTTGACTTGAAGTAAAATTAGTCCTGATTATTATTATTGTCACTTCGGATGACGATCAAATTTTGCTGGTGCTATCACTTTCAGTACTACTTTTTGCCTCATTTTGCTGAATTTATTAGTCACTAAACTGTCCATGTAATGTACATGTATACACTTTTGATCATTCATCTCATTACTATCAATATTGGCATTTAAAAAGTACAAGTGGTACTGCTACTTCTACTTCTACTTCTACTACTACTTTGTTTATGATGGAACTTTCTAATTAAGTGCTTTTGATGCCAATGTTCCTTTGTTTGTTATCTGCCACAGCAAGAAATCATAATTAATCTTCAAACTTACCATTGATTGGTATGTCTGACTCAGCAATATCTCCTGTTTCGTAACTGCATGACCAACTATGCTTTCTAGAGCCGAAAGTATCTTGCCGAAATGTTGAGCTTTCAAATCCCTCTTGGGGCATTGTGTTTAATCCCCTCCTCCAGTCCCGAAATTGTCACTAGGGTGCTAGCCAGTGGGGAGATAAACACCAGGTCCAAAGAAACACAACCATTGTTCCGGGCATTCCTTTCACCATTTCAATCATTATATAAACTGCCCCTTGTCACCCAAGCTTGTTTGTGAAAGTAAATAAATCAGAGCCTGTGACAAAAGATGAGGAGGAAGTTTTTCAGTTGAGTGGGCACATTGAGAATATATGTCATAGTGTGATGCCCTTACAAAAATGTACCATGTAAAAACCATGGTTTCAGTACCATGGTTACCATGGTTCTCATGGTGGATGGTAATTTGGACATAGAACCATGGTAACCATGGTACTGAAAACCATGGTAACACCGAAGTATGATAATCATGGTTCGGTGTTACCACGGTGTTCGGTACCATGGTTACCATGGTTCTTGGTACCATGACCACGGTTCTCAGTACCATGGTTACCATGGTTCTCGGTACCATGGTTACCTTCGTTCTCGGTACCATGGTTACCATGGTTCTTGGTACCATCAACATGGTTCTCGGTACCATGGTTCTCCCATACCTTTCGTTACCATTGTTCTCCTGTACCTAGGTTGCCATGGTACTTGTACTATAATGTTACTGCACGTACCCAGTCGCCTTTCCATTCTGCATGTAGCTTAATAAAAAAGAAAGCATTGATTACATTGCATGATTGAATTTTTGTTACCATTTACAAATCTACTAACTAAATTAAGCACTTTCAACACAGTATTCCTCATAATATCTGCCAGCCCTTGATCATTTAATTTTGAAAGAACATGCTGGTCTGCAAAGTAGACACAAAAATGACAGGAGCTGGCATGAAGTCCACTTTCAGCACAATAATCCATATTCTCAAGGTTCAGCCACTTCTCTCGCAAACATCATCTGTTAACAAAAGACATCACAATAATGTTGATCATTATTGTCAAATGATCATATGACGTATCAAACATCAAACAATGGAAACAATATGTTTAATTTTTTAAAGGGCGTTTATTCAAACGAGCTAAAATCTAGCTCGCGTAAAATATATAAAACAATTTACAGTCGAAAACTGAAGTCTATTTCTATAGCGAAAGACTGCCGCTTGTTACATTGCATATGACACTAAACACTTTCAGCACACAGCAATATTATAAGTAAAGTGGTTAGTCTATTTCTATAGCGAAAGACTGCCGCTCATATTCAATAGTACAATTTACAAACTGTCCTTCCAGCGGAGGTGCGAGATTCGTCGACGATGTCGTACTCGAATTTAGTTTGAAGAAACAATTGGCAGCTAGGCCTACTTGCTATGGTAGATCATAGATGACGTCGGTAATCATAATACAGTTCAAAAGTGAATGATGAATGAAAGCCAAGAGTCTGCAATGTCGATCGGATGCGAGGTCCATGTATGCAGCGATGGTGAAACTTGGTGTAGAGTTCGACGTCGACGGTGATCGAAGACAGATCGAAAGTCAATAAATTCATCATTAGCCGGAGTCAGGATCAGACTTGCAAACGACGAAATTTCAAATCGAAGACGAAGAAGGTAAAGAGGAGGTTCTTACCTTCAATCAAAGTTCGACGTCGTTGGTGTTCAAAGACAGAACAAAAGTCGATAATGCCAATGTCCAAATTTATTATCAGAGTTCGCAACAAACTTCAAGTTCAAACGCCAAAACGGAGGTTAACGACGAAGAAATGGTGATGGTGGCGTTGATGTTTTGGTCAAGATGATGATAAAGAACGACGTCGATATGGAAACTACTCATTTGTCATGTTGCGTAGACTATATATCTGTAATTTAAAAAAGACAATATTGAATTAAATACAAAAAACAAATATGAATATCAACAACTGTCAACATGAAATCACACATGCAGTCACAGAGCAGATGCAGACATGACTTAATTCGTTAATTTGCTGGATTTTTATGCAGTATTCTATTTATTTTCTAAAAAGAATAAAACATTCAATCCTTCGAACAATATGACACTAGAGTATATAAACTATCTAACAGTAGAGTTAATGACAATGTGTATGTAAATGGATAAACTTTGCTTTGAAAGAATGATATGCCCCATAAACCCTTCAAGATACTACAACAAATTACGTACATGGGATCATACATGTTCAGTCTGATTTCCTGTCGAAGGTATTTTAAGTCCCAGTTGACAATGTCATAAATAACTATCTAGACATCGACTAGATCTAGATCTATGTACATATTGTAAATAAAGTAGATGATTCTTAAACTTACCCATAGGCCTATACTGTTGTAGATTAGCCGGGAAAAACAGAATTCAGCATGATTTTGCAGATCTAAAACACCAAGATGTACACAAGGCATGAAGCTGGACTGTGAACGGTGCACGTACTACTAGCTATATTGCTGCTAATGCTGCATGTACACAGCATACACGTACACTGCAATGCATGTACAGCGATCCTCGGCACAGAAAATGGCTGCTCCTTGGTTGTGTAGCTTATAGCTGTAGCTGCAGCGCATGCGCTGGCCTTGTGTGGGGTTGGGGCTTGTAGGTAATAGTCTTGATTTGTGCAGACCTTCTTTATGATATTTCAAGGTGTTGCACAATTTCTACATTTACACACTATATTGATAAATGGCCAAATAAAAGTTGACTTTTCCACTCCTGTTTTCCCGTAATAAAAATTGCACAAGTCTTAAACTGCATTAATGCATATATTACATTTTAGTCAGATTCCTAGCTGTATAGCTAGTCCTACTTTTTAATTGTCAGTTTTTCATTTATACTAAAATCTTAGAAAACTAAAGGCCTATGAAATTACATAATTTTACTGGATACACGCGATATAGTTTTTCCTTACAATTCTAATAATAAAATAACAAAATCATAATAATCATGTTTTTTACGATTCTTCGAATTATTTGTTTAACAATTGTTTTTATATATATTTTTGAATCATAATTTTTTCTATCTTGTTCTTAATGATTTTAATTTTTTTTTATTTGATTTCATGCGTCCGGTAAAATGATTTCATGCGTTCGGTAATTTGTTGTTGTTTTTGTTTTAAAAAAATGCAAACGATTCCTACCGAACGACTCATACCTGCACATTAATTGTATACTAACAAAGTTTATTGTATACTATTATTAGGCATTATTATCTATGTAATACTTATGTAAACATGTATAACCTCCTATTTGTTATTTGAGCGCAGAATTTAATCAATCAGACAAACAAAACAAACACAACATATGGTACTGAACCACCATGGTTAGAAACATACAACTGCCAATTAAGTACCACAATGTACCATGTACAAATTCGGAAGTACTATGGTATACCATGGTACTTGTCATATAACCGTGGTAATACCATGGTTCTTGCATGGTAGTACCATGGTTAGAGACGAGTACCACAGGTACCATAGAGTACCATGGTACAAATTTGGAAGTACCATGGTATACGATGGTACTTGTCATATAACCATGGTAAAACCATGGTTCTTTGATGGTAGTACCATGGTTATAGACGAGTACCACAGGTACCATGGTGGTACCATGGTTTTACCATGGTTTTACCATGGTTACCATGGTACTTTTTTATAAGGGTGGTACCATTATATGCGATCTTAAGTACAATAATCAATAGTCTGGAGGCTTTTCTTCTCCCCCTTCCACACTTCTCTATTTTTATTTCTCTCTTCTTCAAATAAAATATACCAGTATTTTTAAATGAATCTGATGATGATATGTAAATTTGATGATTTTTCCACTTTTTAATATTTTAATCTCTATAATTTAATACTATACTGTTCCTTAGTTCCTAGGTGCGCTTTAAAAAAAAAAGGAGATTATAAGCTTAAAGATAAGCTTGAGTTTTAGTAATGATAAAAAATGAATTCTCACAGAATCCAACAAAACTTACACTGAATGTTCAAGATTACAAATAAATAACATGTGCCAATAATTTGAGTAGAAAATGTATAGGGACTGAGTAATGAGCATAGAAAGATTTATAAGGAAATTAAGGTAAGTAGGACCGACACCATGTGCTTAACACAGGTCACTATGTGCAAATAATAGTTGTGGATTTTATTGAAGATGATTTCCAGCAAGTTTTTGTGAGGTTGTTTTTATTTTACTGGTTCAAACAATCAATCTACTGCAGGATAAACAATCCAGAATGAATTATAGCCATGTTCTCTTGACACACAATGCCCATACTAGAGCTCAAGATTAGCTTTAAGAGGATTTAGTATTTTAGATGCTTACATGGACTTGAAGTTTTGTAATCTTCTATATTAACTGAATTCATGCAAGAACAAGATTATTCTAAAGCTGACTGCATCAATACATGTTACCATGGAGTGTGCATGACAAACTAAGCAAGAAAGAGAAAGAGAAAGAGAAAGAGAGAGAGAGAGAGAGAGAGAGAGAGAGAGAGAAGGAAAGGAAAGGGGGGGGGCAGAAATATAGAAAATGGGAAAAGAGAGCAATGCCGGTAATTGAGAAAGAGAGAGAGAAGGGAGGATTCGGAGGAACAGGGTGTACATGTTTATTTCTTCTTTTGCAATTGTATGCAAATGTTTACAAACACAAAATACTACAAGTAATTTCTTCATTTTTAGGTATCAAGATTATTTTATTTTGGTCATCATGAAATTTGCCCACAATGCAAGAAGCTATGGCTGTGAGATATTGTGTGTGTTTTTAAATGCCATGACAATTTTCTTTTAAACTCTCTTTCATGCTCCACTTGCTTAAGCTCAAACTGAAGGGGCTTCCCAAATCACCTGCATGAATAACAATAGATTGTGAAGAAACTAAAAACATCACAAGTGATGCAAGATCGTTTTATCTGGCTTCCTTACATTGACTGCCACTGAAGCCTTTAAAAAATGCCTTGAAAGTGGTCTTAATTGTCAATGGTACATGTAAACAACCTCCAAAAAATCTTGTCTTTTTAAAGTAATTGCCCATTAGGTCTTGCACAGTGAGGTTTATATGATAAAAGCATGTGGGTATGAGATGTTTGTTTTCCCTTTCAAAGTTCCAGTGTCTGTTTTCCTTCTAAATATTTTCCTGTTTAATGTTTGTTTTCCCCTTTTTCAATATTTGCTGAGAATTAAAATCTAATTTGATGGTTTGCTTTGCTTAGGCTTTTAATAAAGCTGCTTAAAAAATAGATGAGTTTACAAAAGAAGGGAATGTTGAAGATAAATATACATGTATGCAATACCGGTGTTAATTGGATGAGTACACATGATAGTCAAACAAATCGACCCTAAAACTATAAATCAAAATGCCATCCAAATATCATATGTAGATATGCAATTTCTTTCATTCATATGCAAATCTCCTATGCTATATATAATGGCGAAAAAGAGGGGTGCGGTTAATACACGAGGGCGGTTTATACAACTTTAATTACGGTATACACTGTTTTGAAAGCATCCAACATAGTTTGGGTATGGTTAAACTTTTTAAAATTATATACCGGTATGCTCTGTACATGTAGTTGCTTAATGATTTGTATTTGTTCTGAAGTAGACTCTAGATATACTATGTCCATGTCTGTGACAGCCCATCGAACAAGCACCTGTATCTAACTCATGTTATCCTCAATACAAATAATACTTCAAAATCAACTTTCTGTCTACTCAGCAAATTAAGCAATCATCAAAAATGCCAAAATTATGGAATTATTTGGGTGAAATTTTATGACAACTCAGCTAACAGATCATTAGCAGTTACGGTAGATCAAGAATTGTATTTTTCAATGAAATCATTATATCATGCTTCTTTGCTATATTTAACTTTTGTGTATATATCATTACATCGATTATGTGTATGCATGAACCCTCATTTGTATTAATTATTTGTATCTTCTTCTACTTTTCTTCTTTTCCTACAGTTGATGCGTTTCTATGGCAGCCTCCTGCCCAGCTTCGTGGTGGTTGTAGCTCTCCTGGTTGTCTCCTTCAGTTTGACCAACGTTGCAACAATGAGTAAGATTCTTTGTTAATACTCATCGTTATCGTAAAGAGGCTGTAGGATGAAGAGACTACGTGTCTTTCCCGTGGCCTGACTCGGGGTCAATCCGGTATAATATGACTATGGACGACGCAACCGCAGTAGGCCTACGTATTCATGTGCGTGCAACATTCGCAAACCGAAGCGGGAGGAAAACTTTGGTCTTTTTCGCGAATGCTATGGTGCGCTGACCCAGTTAATCAAGTCCATTCGCTTACGTGCAGTTGCCCAAAAGAAGGCGTAGATGGCGTCAACCAGTATTTCCCATGCTACAGCCCCTTTAGATGAAATGGGAATTGGTTGCTTCTTGGTTTACTAGGCTTCATTTACAGTGCATTTAAATAATATTTGATGAACAAAAAAAACACCAAGGCAGCTGAATTTTCCTTCTCATTCACTGGACTGGTTGTCTGGGGCACTGTACCACAACATATCTGCCTATGTGATACAGAAGACGATTTCAAAAATAAAGTCTTCCTGTCCTAATATAAATATATTTGCTTATATAGTGCCTAACACTTACTTTATCAGAAGTCTCTAAGCGCTCTACAATAATGCAGCATAATTATAATTATAATCGAGTTTATATTGTCTTTTATTAGCTGGAAGGGCGTTAACTCAGTTGTGAGATTTCACGCCTTTCTGTCTCCCAGCCATTGTTTATGAATATTTGAATATTATGTCCACTGTATATTAAGTCTATTCCTACATGTATTTGTTCTGTTCTATTTGTAAATAGACATTATTATGAATAGTTCATTTAAATTTTCATATTTCACACAAAATGAACTTTGAATCACAAGAACTTTGATATGATTTCCAAATGAATACTGATAGGATTTCCAAATCAATACTTATATGACTTTTTGTTTAAGAAATTTGTTGAAAGTTTTAATTTAATATGTTTTTTTTTACAATGTATCACTCATAGTTTTAGATATGGTAAAGTATGGTCTCTTTTCAGTATACCTCGTTCACATAAATTATGGATTGTTTCAACTGTTTGTTATGATTTACTTGTAGATATTATAGTGATGTACTGTTAATTTTCTCATTTGTTTTTATTGACAGAGCCTGTAGAGTCCTTCATCATGACACAATCCACACACTGCAAGCCATTCATTGTGGTCCCATTCGTAACCATGCTAAGAAAAATCATTCCGCACATGTGAGTATATCTATGTCGATTGTGCTACACGCAAAAACCAAGACCATTTTTGC
Source organism: Strongylocentrotus droebachiensis (assembly GCA_035222895.1). Lineage (NCBI taxonomy): Eukaryota > Metazoa > Echinodermata > Echinoidea > Camarodonta > Strongylocentrotidae > Strongylocentrotus > Strongylocentrotus droebachiensis. Next base: position 68,094 of record JAVYIG010002465.1, on the reverse strand, counting down.
ATGTCTAACATATGTGTGTAGCTTAAAGCCCCACTGCACTACTTACAGCTACTTGCGCCCTCTATATAGCAAACAATGCCTTATCAGTGCCTGTTGGTCCCCCATGATCCCCTTTTTCTTATATTAATTGAAAGCTGATTTGATGAGATAACCACCTGTCAGTGACATTGCAGGGAGGTCTAATCCCCCTGTCCAAACTAGTACAGACAGGCTTTAATGTTGTCAAATAAACCTTAACTCTGGAATTGATGTTGACTTGATAATATGCATTATTGATAATTGTTCCTCATGATTTTCCCATGTTTATCCCAACAATTCAGCTTCAGAATACATAGAACTAGGGTAAAGAAAAAAAGTTTTGCATTTTTCCCCTTGAAAATGTTTTTTCATTAAATCATGTATTAAAGGAGCCTGTCTACAAAGACCACCTGTCTGTAAAGGCCACTTTTCTTGTCTCCCTTGGGTGGTCTTTATAGACAGGTTTCAATGTATATGTATTACTACAGCTTGCATTATCATTTCTCGACAGATATGCCCCTCTTGACGAGGCAGACAACTTCAAGGTATTGGACGATCAGGGAATCAACTTTGGCATGCTACCCATCGTATTCTTTGTCTTTGGTTATGGAATACTGACCATCTTGGCAGCCCTCTTAGAGATGGACGTTCTCTTCTTTGGAAAGATTCTCTCACTCGTCAAAGGGTAACTAAAACTTGGAATTATTTTCTTATCAACAAAACATGATTCTACCCCCCCCCCCCCCCCCCCGCCTGCTTAGGTAGCTTTATTGTGAAAGAAAGAAATATAATGTACAGTCAAACCTGCTTTAGTGACCACCTGTATAGAAAGACCACCTGTCTACAAAGACCACATTTTTTGTTCCCCTTGAAAATGGGTTTTCCATTGAAACATGTATTTAATAAAGGAACCTGTCTACAAAGGCCATTTTTCTTGTCTCTCTTGGGTGGTCTTTCAAGTTTATTTTGTATCACAATTTACATAATTGACAAAATTAGAACATAATATGAAATATACTAAAAGTATCGCGTTATATAATCAATTCTTTGTAAAGACATTGAAATTAATTGTATTGAATAGTAGGTTATACAGGGTGAAATGTGAGGAACCTACATGTATTAAAGACAGGTTCACTGTAATAGGAAATTGAACTGGGTTTTAGTACTTTTAGAATTTTATTTTTGTATGCTTTAGGGTCCTGTGGTGTAGTAGTTCAGTCACTTGACCCTCAATCAAGAGGTTCAGGATTCAAAGCTCTGCCCAGTTGGTACGACCAAACACAAGGCATTTAAGTCTAAGATATCCCTCTTGATCAATATTAGAAAGGTATTTGGAAAGAGAGAACTCATGCAAGCATAATAAGAGTAGGCAAAACCAATGTAATATTTGAGTGCCTTGTACTTTATTGTTGTTCTTATTACAAAAGAAACACAACTTTTCTTTTATGTTTTTAAAATATTTAAAAAAAAGGGGAAAAAACAAATCCTACTCTGTTTTTCTCATTAGATCTCATACCCGATATATTTATGAAAATCATTTTATTTTCTTCCTTTGTCAATTCTTACAGAACAAGTATTGATGCTGTCATACCCAAAATATGTATGAAAATTATTTTCTTTTCTTCCTTTATCAATATTTACAGAACAAGTATTGATGCGGACAGCACCCCTTATACCGGTAGTCTGGGGTACTCTCTGTTCCTCTATGCAATCCTAGGGGGTCTCATGGCAGTCTGTGTAGGCTCCTGTGGAGCTGTGGTGCTCCTGGTATTAGTAGTGCTCTATCTTCTAAAGGTCGTCGCACTTCAGGCTAGAGTCCTTGTGCTGAAGGGATGCCTTAATCTGGTATGTTCTCATTGCATGTTTTCAAATTGACAGTACATTTTTATCTTTAATAACAATTTAAAAAACAGGCACTGTACAACTATATAAGATATGTTCTGATTTTAATTGTTATGTATTGTAAGAGTAGATAGAGCCTATTGAGTGTTCTATGTCCAAGTTTTGTATTATGTGTCTTTTTAATTTCTGAATAAGTGTTTATTTTTTTTCCCACATACATATATATAAATGGGTACCTGGCAGGAATTTATTCTTTGAAATACTAGAGCGCCGCAATGGCAGCACAGCTAAGCCGGGGTAATAATTTCCAAGTTTGGAAGCGCTTAGTGATTCTAATAAGCGCTATATAAAAACTGAGTATTATTGTTATTATTATTATCATTAAAAAAATATATATGGAACTGATTTTAGATGAAAAAATGATCTCAAGAATCTGCTTTTAAACCATAATATTTTATCACATTTCACTTGTGATTAATCACTAAATGCAGTTGAATCCAATTATTTTATAATCCATGAAGGACACATTTACTTCTAATTTGATAAAAAGGTCTGAATACATCAATAAGATAAAAGAAACATCAATTTGATCTTCTTTTTCCCCCTCAATTTTCAGGCAAACGATGCCATTGAAAAGGAAAAAGATGGGAAGGAGATTGAAAAGGAAACAGATGGGAAGGAGATTGAAAAGGAAAAAGACGGGGAGGAGGAAGAGACTGGTGCCAAATCTCAGGAAGATGAGGCAGCTGCCAGCACTGCGGAGCCCTCCCCTCCTACACCACCCTCCCCACCTACACCCTTAGATGTGGCTCAAACCAGTCTCCATTTCCATTTTGCTCTCATGGTCCTCACCCTTCTACTGGCTCTCCTCAATATACCGTCCCTCGCTTTCTGGGTGAAAAATATGCAGTAAGTTTTGATATTCAGAACCATTTATAACCCCACTGCACTAATTGTAAATACTTGCGCCATCTTTATAGCAAACAATGCCTAAGCGGTACCCGTTGGTCCCCCATGATCCCTTTTAAGTTAATTGAGAGCGGATTTGATGAGATAACTACCTGTCAGTGACCATGTAGAGAGGTCTAATCCTTCCTGGCCAAACTAGTGCAGATAGACTTTAAGGAATTTTATTTTGTCATGCAGTGAAGGAAGTCTTATTTAGAATCCAATTATAGAGTATGCCTATACATTTTCTCTCTTGTATGCTGCCTTTAAAGTAGATCGCCATATTTTCACTGATTACGGTGTATACCTGCCCTTACTCGTTCCCAATTTCTTCAACAGATAAAACAATACCTCAGTATAAAATGGAAAGAGTGGTGAACATACACCCCCTGAGAAAAAGAAAACTTTGAGGAGTGATTGTTTAGTGTAAAGTTCTTGAAATGAGATATACCACAATGTTCCCACAGTTCCTATGTTGAAGTAAATGTATTAACAAATATCCCCATTGGTCAGATGTTCAGTAGGACATGAGCTGCACATATTTAACTACCTATTTAAAATCAATGATTCTGAATGAGAACAAAGTAGGCATCAGCAATGCTTTAATCCCATTATGTATCAACCTATTGTTATATTTATGATGTTCTATGACTGTTAAATCAAATTGTACATACCCGTATGTTTATCCTTGATGCAGGCATGACATATACAACCTTGAGCGAGACCCAGCTCTCTACCCTACCCTGGTGGTGATAGCAGCCCTGACTGTTCTGCTGGATCCAGCTTACACCATTCCTAAGAAAGGGTAAGTTGACTCACTTCATCTCTAATAATAATAATATTAATATAATATTCCGCTTTTATAAAATGCTTAATACATCTACAATAAATCAATCAATGTGATGGTTATTTACCTGACTGCTAAGAAAGCATAAATGCTTGTAAGTAAGCAACCAGACGGCCGAGGGCTATAGGTCCCCTCCGAGGGACCTGGTAATAAGGATAAATGCCTTACCAAAGGGCACTGCCACATCGCCTTGGTTTCGTACCCGGGTAACCGGATTACAAGACCACTGCCATACCGACTGAGCTATCGCGCCTCCTCATGTCTCTAAGCGCTTTACAGATATACTATTACCCCATTCATTGGATTCAATACTTTCCTGCAAACACTGTGTGCACTATCTCAATGGTTTTCATAACACTACAGTCTATTGGGGAAAGCGAGTATGGTAAAACCGGTCACTCAAAGATTTTTACTTTTTTGAGGCACTTTTTGAACATTTTGAAGTACAATTTTTTTAGGGCTTTAATATTACACCATATCACAGACACTGATAACACCTTTTCATAACACTACAGTCTATTGGGGAAAGCGAGTATGGTAAAACCGGTCACTCAAAGATTTTTACTTTTTTGAGGCACTTTTTGAACATTTTGAAGTACAATTTTTTTAGGGCTTTAATATTACACCATATCACAGACACTGATAACACCTAGGGCCGTGCATCTCAGATGTAACATTGCTAATCGATGCCTTTAACCTTGTACATTCTTTATGTTTTGATCCATCACCAGGCTCCTAACCAAAGGTCTCTCCTGGACAGTGCATGCCTTCACCCTCATCGCTCTACTGTATGCATCGGACGCCATGTATCGCCTCTCCTACCTCCTAGCATCAGCTATCTTCCTGGTAGCCGTCAACCAAGCCATGCCGTTATGATGATGGGAGCTAGTAGCTGGATCTTAGAGAGAGAGTCGGAGAGAGAGAGAGAGAGAAAGAGAGAGAGAACCCTCCGTTCAGTTTTTATCCTTTAACTTTTTTGTTTGCGCCCTTCATGGGCAAACAAACGCTTGAGAGACCATTGATCTTAATTCCAGCAATAATTCCAGAAGACTTTTGCAATTAAAAAATTGCGTATGTACAGTTAAAAACTGAATTATTCATACCCCTTGTAAATTTGATGTTTTTGGTTTTTTGTAACTCAGGAATTAAAGATACTTTTAGATATATACTTTAATATGTCTCAAGAAACATAAATTTGGTCACATAAATTGTTAACATTCTTGAAATTACAGAACTTGGTAAGGGTATGAATAAATTAGTTGTTAACTGTATTTGTAAATCATGATTCCCTGTTTGTCAGAAAGATTGAATGATCCACTTTCTTGATGAAATATTGTGCAGTTTGTTCACGAATGTATTCAAAGTTAGGATGTTGTATCTCCAGAATTACCTTTTGATCCATATTGATGATGAAGTAGTGCATTCACTTTAACCGTTAATAGAAAGCCAGTAGAATAGTTGTCGCTAGGTCAGGAAAACATTTGTAAAACCAACCATCTTTGATCGGTACTGAATTCATAGAATTTTAATGCACTTGTGAAATACCAATTATCTATTGTGTGTGATATGCAAATTGATATTTGATTAGATTTGCCAATTCTTATAGCTGGGTTGCATTTAACTTCTGGAAAATTATTGCTAGTTTTCAGATCAAGGGTCTTATATTCATGATTTCCATCTCTCATAGTACTTTTATGCAATACTTGAGACATTCCTGCTTGATAAAAACATTTACATTCTCTTTTAATACTCTGAATCTGCAAGTAATTTTAGTTTTTAGTACACAAGCAAACTTGGACAGCCTTTCTCCCCATAATTTGGTACAACAAAAATACCTCTCATTCGTTAACTATGAATTACTAAGTCCTTGTCTTATTTCAATCAAAACATACAGACATTTGTATTTATGTTATTTTTTTCCAATTTTGTGATTTTCATATGGTGTAGTTATTCTGCTATTCTAATTACCGGAAATTTATGTTGTTACCATGAGAAATTGCTGTTATTGTGAGTTTGCCGTCCTTGTTTGTCAAGTACACCTCTGTTATGATCTAGTAATTAACACATTTTTAAAATTTAGAAGTAATTATGCTGTAGGCACTCTTGTTTAATAACAAGTACTGTTATTCTGCTATATATACCTGTTTCTCTGCGAGGGTTCGGCATTAAAATGCATTTTTATATTTCTATGCCGTTGTATCATTACTTCTCTTTCTACATAATATATCCTGTTCCTTGTTAATGCACAAATTTAGCTGCATCTGATCTATTGGAAATGCATATTACTTTGATCAGTATTGCGTTTCCAAATTAAATTTGATATGAAATACAATCTATATTAATGGACTAATAGTGAATGGGAAAACAACTTTTTTTATCAAAATTGGTTAACTATAGAGTACCGGAGTGTGACGTCATACTGGTAAAGTTGTCAATGTTGCCGATTCCAAACAACTTTGCGCTTAACAATTGTGTGGTGATCACACCAGCTCCAATCACTGAATTTGCCCTGCTGTTGCTTGAATGACTTCGGAGTGAACCTCATGCACAGGCTCTTGTATTTTACAACCAGTAACGTGGACGATGAGTGAATATGATGTTGGCATTTCGATACTCTATATATGCATGTTAGGTAAAAAGAATATATGCATGGGAGGTAAAAAGAATGTATGCATGGGAATTATGGGGATAATTGCTATAGAAATGGAAATTTAATGTAAGAAGAAGACTAGAAGGAGAAAAAAAATTGTTGCACTATTTTAATACTGTGTTTTATATCAGCATGTTCATTATCAATACAAATGACAATCGGCAATCCATTCCCTTTTTTAAATTTAATGTAAATGTAAATTGATTTTTCTGTTTGTTTTTTATCGAAGTCATCACTATGTTCTGTGGAAGTCTGATATTGATATGTTTTGGTTGGTGTTGATAATGTATGATGGTATATGTAAATTGGCAAGTGTATTAAAATCAACCACCTGTCTCTTCAAAAGAAAAGTCCATGCTGGCATCAATGAAAACATGACAAGTTGATCAGTTATAGTTTAAAGAAAGTTGGTTGTGATTTACATGTAGGTTGGGTAGATAAGCACTAGAGCAGACTCAGTATCAAACATTAGGTTCCAAGAGTTGGATTCTAAACAACACATTTGACTTGTATTAATTAGATAGCCATACATTATATCCTACCTCTTAAAATGTTGAATGTTGCCTCATTAGTAATTATTATTTTCTATCGTCTTGATGTTGCACCGTGTTTGAATTGTCTTGTATTCAGAGTAGAGATATATTTGACTAGAGGGTGCAGTGCATGTATAGTGACACAGGGTTAAAGAAGCATTCGTAATAGACTGTATTAGTATCGTGACTTTGAGCGCATTTATTGTCAGAAAGCACCACTGCCAGTTTAACAAATCAGATAGAAGTTTACCAGTATCTCGAAGGAAAAGGCAATCTTATATTTAAACATCACAAGAAGGTAGTGAAATGATGCGTTGCAACAAAAATGTTAAGCGTTTGCAATACATTGTATTGATCTGAATGAATTTGAATCAGAAAGAACCACTATTGGTCTCAAGAAAAAGAACAACATTTTGCCAGTATGTGGAAGTGAAGAGCGTGCTTGTATTTAGATATTTTAGATACATGTATCACAATAGGACAGTGAAATGATTGTTTTGGACAACTTTTTGACAAAGGTGTAAAAGAGCATTTGCAATAGATTATATTTGTGATTTGAATGCAATTTGTGTCCCATAGAATACCTGCTAGTTTTGCAACATTAATAATTATTTTTCGTTATATACCTCACTTAAGTAATCCAGCCATCTGATTGGTCGAAATTGCATTCATAAACTTCAACTGTTCCTGTAAAATTCCCGGTAACCATGCATAAAACATTTAATATTTTTAATAACCATGGTTATTAAAAAAAGAGTTCAGTCTCCATGGTTACCCCATAGGTTTACATGTTAAAAAATGGTTTGAGCGATCGAGGATACCGTATGTGTGCGAATAATTGGTCGGTAATTTCAATACAATTGAATCTCGATCGATCTTACCGACAATTTTATCTTGCATTGTTGACATGAAGACGAAAATAAACTTCCAAAAACAAAAAAACAACATCTGCCGATAGATCTTGATCTAAGTTCGTGCCAATATGCATTGCAAAAGTAAAAGAAGGGTGCTTTTGCGAAGCATTCATCACGCCGAAGCCGGTTTCAATCCATTGTAATGTATATATTGTACAAAACTGCCAAGCATTTTAACAGCGCGTGATGGCCGAGTGGTGTAAGGCGTTGGTTTAAGATGCATCACTCATTGTACGCAAGAGTTCGACTCTCACCTTCGACAAAAAAAAAAAGTATTTTTTATTTTTTATTTTTTAGTCTATTTTTTTTCGGCATATAAAAGTATTAATGACTGCTTTAATATTCGAGAAATAGTTGTTTTTATACGCTCTCGGGAAGGTTACAATTTGGCTATTCCCCTCGGCACGCCTCGGGTAATAGCACAATTCTAACCTTCCCTTGAGCTTATAAAAACAACTATTTCTCTCAAAGCAGTCATTAATACTATATTGCAATGGCCTCCCAGCATCAAGACACAGAAATGATGAACTAAAAAGGATAATAGTCTAGGTAGATGTATTGAGTAAAGTAAAAAAAAATATTGCTCTTTGATGAAGTGGAATAAAAGGTATTCCTCAGCAAAATGGGACCATATTCTACAATTCAATCCAGATGCTGTGTTTAAGGTTTTTAAAAGTAAAGTTCAAATAATGGAAATTTGAGTGAGCTTTAAGAATCTCCTTTGTCAAACATGACCTTTCGTAGTAGAATAGGGGTCAATGTACTCGAGTTGGAACTGCACAATGTTAATATTATTTCATAGATATCGATGCACCCGGTCAGTTTGACAAATGTGAAAGGTAAGTTTTGAAGAAAGAAAAGGCAGTCAGTCACTCATAGTTTTATTGTCAACCATATTCTTCTTGGTATATAATGCCAACAACAACAACAGCAGGTCACAAGCATAGATAGTTTTTAACAACAAATAGTCAATGAGGAAGTTGCTGCACATGCAAGAAGGATAATTCGTTTTTATTCAAAGGCTTGCCAAACGTGTCAATATCCATTCCATTCGGTATCCTAGTTCACGTTAATGGTTCATGTTATCTTTCTAGGGAAGGAATTGAATTGGATTGATCACTTGATAGCATTATGCCAATTTACAGCTGCCTTAATATGCAATATTGTGCCAGTATACTGTTGGTGTTTGTTGTCTGTATACATTTGAAATTATCATGTAGTTACGTCTACTTGGGAAATAATGATCGAGTGATGTTGAATGAATTAATAAAGTGTTGAAATCATAATATGCAATTTGAAATCCTCTTCATTTCAGTCCGTGTTGTATTAAAAGTTCAAGCAAATTTACATTTTATACAGTAGGCTTAATACGGTTGCACCATGTGAGAGAGGGGGATTGGGGACTCCTGAAAAACACTGTCGGTAATTTTTCTTTCTTTAGTGTGTGTAGTAAAGGGCCGATGGTAATCTTTCTTGAGCTTATAGTTCTAAGGAGAACTATAGCGCCGGTTGGAGAGGAATAGGTAGTAGATCTTACATTTTGTAGATCTTTTAATAATATCCAGTTGAGTTATGAGAAATCAGCATTATTCAAAAGACATTGTTTAGGTGTGATGCCAAAACAACTCGGGGTCACCTCGGTGTCATATTTAAAACTTGTTATCTATCAAGAAATATAATGCCAAATTCCAACAAGGGATTTAAAGTTCACATTTATTTCCTTCTGACAAAGGATATGCAATAATTAATAATACAATAGCCATTGCAAAGTAGGAGAGTACATGAAAGTTGAAGCTTGTTATTGCAATACCAAGAACAAATTATAAAAACAAGTATTTGTAGGAATATTTTTATTTAAATATGTCTTTATCAAATATATACACATGTACCAGTATATATATATTTTCATATGAGTTGCAAAATTAGAACAAGAGTGTCACCACACATTTTACCAAACATTTAACAAAATGGTTCAATGTGTTGACTTTTGAAACAGCAGGGTAGCGTTTCATGAAACCATCATAAGTACAAGTTCACTGACATCCCATTGAAACACGCGTTAAGCTTAATACACTCCTTTCAATGGGATGTCGGTGAACTTGTACTTATGACGGTTTCATGAGACGCTGCCCAGACTCTCCCCAATAGCTTTGGTGGGCCAATCAAGTGGTTTGCTGCATCTCAAAATAATTAAATGATTACATTTCAGGCAAAACAAAAGAACAAACTATTACCAACACCAAATTAAAAAAAGTAAAACGCAATATTATTTAACATCAAGTATTTATTGGTGTACCGGTATTCTACATTTAAAACGCCCTGAAGCTTATAATTTTGTGCATAAATATTAAAAAAGATTAACATATTCATTATTCAACCAACGATATTTTTGAAAATATTTTTTTACTGATTCGTTGGTTAATCAGAATTTAATTCAAGTACTGTACGCAACGGAAACAGGTAATTAAAAGTTTTATAATTGTCATATGTCAATTTCACCCACATATACATTGTAGTTGTATGATAAAAATAATTGACACAAGACATTACACATATCTCACATCTTGAATGCATAGACAGATTCATTCACATGATCAAGCAATGTGATTCATTTTTAACACAGTAATTTTTCTTTCCTAGTTGCAAAATATACATACATACATCACATTCTAAATAGACACACATATAAAAGATAATGGATCTTCAATAAGTGATTTGTATTCTTGAGATTTAAAATTAGATACAATATTTCAGATAAGCGCTTTACAAAATACCATGTATCATTAAAATTTCAGATAAAAACATGACTATCATATGCTGCGCATAGTAATGCGAAAACATGAATCACTGGTGCTGAATTTATTGCCATATCACAAAGTCGTATTCATTTTGTGCATTAAATTTTTATAATTGCAATTCCAGTCTTGAAATTTATGTACAAAAAATGGTCAATAATGACTTCCTTCTCTTTAAAAAAAAAGTAAATACAAGAGGTCTTATTTTGTTACGACATTAACAAGTCTGTAATATGTCCAGAGCATTTTTATACTATTTACATGTATTAAAAAAACAGTTTATAATTGAAGACAGATCATTGAACAAAAATCTTATCATTTACACAAAAAGGCACATTAAAATTATTCATTGCTATGAATCAACAAAACAAATCAGCTGCATTCAGTATACTGCACTATCAAAGTACTTTTCATTATAAAATAATGATCTCTATTTCTCTACTCATCAAAAAATATATATCTACTTTCCAAATGCTAAGGAAAATAGTTAAAGTAAGAGTAATGGGTTGTTCGTATGATTACTTAAACATATTACCAATATATTTCAAAATTAGTCATTTTGGTACCACCTACCAAAGATGTTTGCTGCCAGCAGAGGTTCCTTCAAGGTTCCTCCTCTGCTCCATATCTGATGCATCCTTTCAGAGTAACTCCATTCCTTACCCACCTGAGGAAGTCTTACGCCGGACGTCACTACCTCAGGAAAGAGCCGCGTCTGATCGGACTGTCCCTCCATCCGCAGCTCAAACTCCTGAAAGATGGTTGCCGCGTCGCTCATCTCGGCTCCGCACTGGTACGGGTCGGTGTTGGACTTGCAGCGAATCAGGCCGCAGCATTGAATGTAATAGTCGCCGTTCATCGTGTGCAGGCCATCGAAAGCCCCCAGAGCGTACATCTCAGAGTCAGAATCGCGGACGTAGTCAACGGTGCAGGATAGGTTGTTGTTGCTGACAGAGGCATGTCCTTTTGTTCCTTGAAGAACTGTTAGGTTGTAGGGGTCATCGTTCATCTGTGCGATGAAGAACTTAGGAACCTGCCTTTCACTCTCCATTGATCGCTCATCAAAAGAATTTGCTGAAGACTGATTTTGGGTAGCACCAAGTTTATTCTCTTTGAACTGCGCATCAGTGGTATCCCTTTGAATACCAGAGAGTAGACCTGAGTTTATGCCTCCATCGATCCCTGCAGAAGTCATGTCGTGGCCCTTGGAGCGCTTTGACTGGGAATAATTATCCAAGTCGCCAAATGGACCTCTAGCTGACCTCTGACCACTGCTCTTGACCCTAGCAACCAGCATCCTCCCTAAGAACGACTTCATATCGTAGGTGTAATCAACAGCACCTGTTGTCGGTGAGAAGATCCCGCTTCCGGTCATCTGAGCGATGGGGTAGTGCTGGTTGGCAGCTAGGAGGTTGACCCCATAACTCAGACTCCAGGACTGCTGGTACTCCGCCGCGCTCAGCAACGGAAGCTGGTTCATCCACGCCGTCGGAAACACCATGGTGTCAACACCCAGCTTCCCGACCAACCTCTCCGCCGGGTATGGAAACAGAAGATCGAAGCACGTGAAGAGACCAAAATACCCAAAGCTCGTCCTGAATGCTGCCACCTCTGTTTGATTGTGTCCAGGATTGAATACCTTCGCTTCTCCGGTGTAGAGATTCTCCTTGTGGTATTTCGCCACCAGCTCACCTTCGTGGGAGAATGCGACGTCAGTGTTGTACTGGTAGCGCCCATCTGGAGGGCAACGAGGGTCGGTTTTGTTATCACAAGATTGGACAGTCATTAAATTGGCAACAATAGTGATGTTGTGCTTGAGTGCGATGCAGCTCAACCTATACTGGATTAATGTCTGTGTGCTGAACTTCTCATGGCAGGGAATACACCTTTTTGATTTGTGAAATGATGGATCTTCGACAGTTTCCAGAAATGGAACAACATAGTCTCTCTCTTCTTCTACAAAGCCCGTGATGCCATACTCTGGGAAGACCAGTATATCTGCTCCCTGGGAAGATATGAAGAAAGAAAAGATGATTAAGTCATGTTTGATTACAATTATAAATGCAGGAAAGCATAATGACAAACTGGAATTAGTCTTTCTTTACCTTTCATTATTCACTGTTTGCTTTTCATTTGCAATTCTGTTTATCTCACTTCTATACATGAACAAAAATGTACCAGAAAACATTTAAGAATACATACAGTTGAATGACAATATCTGAGATACAGAGTCCACCATGCATCGATCCTCATAATCCTAATAATGACAGCAAAGCAAATCATACAATAAATTCAAACCTGTCTATTAAGGCAATCCAATATAACCACTAAAAGTGACCACTTTACATCAAAAGACTTATTCTAATAAACCATCTTTTATAACACATCTCTTCTTTTTTCTTCTTCGAAACGGTCTCTTATGCACAAGAGACCATTGCATCTACATGTAGTGCTAGCTACTATTTAAAGCCTGTCTGTACTAGTTTGGCTAGGAGGGATTAGGCCACCCAGGGTGGTCACTGACAGGTGGCAATAGACCATAGATTGCAAAAGAAAGGTTTGAGAGTGATTTGAGAGTGAAACGTCCAAAACAGGTAAGGCTGGGAGTTGTTGTTAGGGCAGACAGCCAGTGGGACCATCTCATCAACTCAGCTCTCAGTTAACATAAGAAAGAGGATCATGGGGGACTAATGGTCACCGATTAGGCATTGTTTTCTACATAGAGGGAGCAAGTTGCTACAAGTAGTACAGTGGGGCTTTAATAAGTTTGACTTGAACACTACTTTTATTTCACACTAGTCTTTGTCTGACCTTTGATGTAGCTTGAGAAGCAAGGTAATTGAAGGCATCTAGATTGAGCTCGATGATAGCATGGGCCTGCTCTTCGTTGACGAAGGGTAACAGCCAGGATATAGACTTGTATTCCACCACCGCTGCTGTGTAGTCTGCTTCCGTTACAGGCACGGTGCAGAGGACCAGGACCAGGACCAGGACCCATGAAAAGACTCCTGCTAGACATGCCTTCTTGACCGACATCTTTGCTTTGAAGTTCTTCTGAAAAATTAATAAATATATTACCAGGTAAATTTGTCAGTATGAAAGAATCGGGACACAGCCTAAAAAGGTACCGGTATTTATTTCAGGAGAATTTGAGCATGTAAAAACTGTTTTTGAAACAGCTTTTCTTCTTTCTTTTTTGTTTGTGGAATAGACCATAGATTGTAAATTTTGAGAGTGAAACGTCCAAAACAGGTCAGGCCGGGAGTTGTTGTTAGGGCAGACAGCTAGTGGGACTAATTCTTTTAATGAAATTATGGAAATGCAAGCATTACTTTAAGTTCAAACAAACATAATTTTGTTATTCCTGGCTCATTTTTCCTGATTGAGGTGTTATATGAAAGGGCAGAAAATGAACTTTCTAGAAATATGATTTTATCTTTGAAATTCAGATACCATTTGCCAAATGACGTTTTGGTACCCTTTCTTCAAATTGTTTTTAATCACTCATGCATAGAATACGCATCATCTGAGTTGCATCGAATGAAAGAGGATCGCGAGGATCTAATTTTACAAATATGTCATTTATCAATTATTAATGTGATTAATTTATGATAAAGTAACATCTATAATTCTCGGTTGACCTGGGCTGACATACATGTAGGAATAGCAAATTATTCCACCCAATTAGCACAAAGTCAAAGCATAAATAACCAGCCAGCGCCAGAGAGAGAGAGGGAGAGAGAGAGAGATATATATAGAAAGATAGATCATGAGAACACGTACAGCGATACTTCCAGAATCTCGGGTAAAGGTAAAGGTAATAAACTGACTGCAGTTTTCCAGTACTAGACCTAGATCCGGTAATATTAAAGGGAATGAATAAGTACAACAACATGAACAATGATCTGTGACTGTGATTGATCAACTGTCGAACTGAACATAGTCTACATGATCACGATCGAGTCTATAATAGCTGAATTAGATGTTAGGCCATATATGTTGCAATCATGCCAAAGATTCAATGACATAGTCATAGTTATTGACTTATTCATGATCATCATCAATTCATGTCAATTGTTATCATGGTTATTGTTTTTCAATTAGTCTAGGAATCTAGGCCTATTGTTTGTCTTGATGAGTGACATGACATGACAAAATCGACAGTAACGTTAGCTTAGAGTTAGAGTCTTCTGAAAATATAATTTGGATCTAGCTAGATTTCTAGAACTCATTAATTTCTTTAGCAAAAGGAAAAGCTCTAGCTTAGTCTAAGCAATACGACTTATATACTTACATGTAAAACGTCTTTCATTTCCCCCAAAAAAGTTCACGCTCTCCGCTGAGCTGCCTTGGAATTGGCCTGGCCTGAGATTCTGCAACTGGCAATACTCCAGCGGGAACAACATAGATGTTCACGCTGAACTGTCGGCCCACAATTCGGTGGAGAAACGTGTTCGACCGTCAGCTGTCTGTCCTTGATCAGCTGCTATTTTGGTTTGACTGCGCATGCGTTGCCACGTTCATTTAGACTTGACAATACTTAGCAGCAGCCGTCGTTTTGTCTGACACGTCAACTTTTGTACATCGGTGATAACAGCGTAAGAATCTCTTTGATGTTCATTTTTATTTCATTGAAAGAGTGTGTGTAAATTTGTTAAATCCTATTGTATTATGTAGAGATGTGTTTTAGATTTTAGCCGAGAGAAATGTGAGATGGAGTCATCGACATGCTTAATCTAGTCCCATGTTGTGCATTTGATGTGTGTTGATCATTAATGTTATCTTCATTCAACCAATATGATTATGAGTTATGACTGTATTTCGACCATACGGATACCGTATAACCATAATTACCGTTTACAGTTACCAGTAGGGGTGCTGGTCCGAGAATGAGGATCGTACGCATAAACGATGATATCCTCGTAAACGTGGCCAAATCGAGTCCTTAAATTACAAAATAAGTTCAAGTTCAAGTTCAAGTTTTATAAGGATCATCTGCATTTTCTTTGGCGATCTGCGGGTGTAGGTTCCTAATCCGCGCGCTGGCAATGCAAGAAACAAAAATCTGCTTCATAAAGTACCCCCAGTTCACTGTCTACTTTTACGGGTTGTCCGTCTTCCCGAGGATTTATCGTTCATAATGTGAAACTGAAAGTCTTTGTGCTTCGTCAATGAGATATGCATCACATGATCTAGACCGAAAGCTTCAGTCTCTATAATCGTCGGTTGTTCCACTGAGACTACGTCTGGCTCCACTAGACCTCGGTTATAGGGACTGAATGACTGCCTATGCCAGCCCGTGTTGAAGTTATCACGGCTAGATTTTAGCCGTTAGGCCCCTCCCACAAACATGACAAACTTGCCACGGCCGTATTGTTATGCCCCCAAAATCCCCCAAAATGTCATTTTACCTCGTTCATATCCATTTTTAAATTAGGCCTAGGCTATAATATATCGGTTCCACTTACTATCTTGATTGATATAATCCGTTTAATGGTCCCTTTTAAGGAAATTATGGGTCAAAATCGACATCCATGTTGAAAATCTTGCAAGCCGTGTTAAACTCTCGCTGCCGTCAATCTTATCCCTTCTAGTCTACGCCGAAGGCAAAATGATTATGAAGGAAAAACTGTGATAACGCCATTACGAACGTGTAGATGGCGCACAGTTTTTCCTTCATAATCATTTTGCCTTCGGCGTAGACTAGAAGGGATAAGATTGACGGCAGCGAGAGTTTAACACGGCTTGCAAGATTTTCAACATGGATGTCGATTTTGACCCATAATTTCCTTAAAAGGGACCATTAAACGGATTATATCAATCAAGATAGTAAGTGGAACCGATATATTATAGCCTAGGCCTAATTTAAAAATGGATATGAACGAGGTAAAATGACATTTTGGGGGATTTTGGGGGCATAACAATACGGCCGTGGCAAGTTTGTCATGTTTGTGGGAGGGGCCTAACGGCTAAAATCTAGCCGTGATAACTTCAACACGGGCTGGCATAGGCAGTCATTCAGTCCCTATAACCGAGGTCTAGTGGAGCCAGACGTAGTCTCAGTGGAACAACCGACGATTATAGAGACTGAAGCTTTCGGTCTACACATGATCATGATCATGGAGCCTCATCGCGGAATATGTTTTTCGCATCGCCATCGCGCGGATCGTTAATAAAAAAATCTGCTTCATAAAGTACCCCCAGTTCACTGTCTACTTTTACAGGTTGTCCGTCTTCCCGAGGATTTATCGTTCATAATGTGGATATGTTTTTCGCATCGCCAACGTGCGGATCGTTAATAAAAAAATCTGCTTCATAAAGTACCCCCAGTTCACTGTCTACTTTTACGGGTTGTCCGTCTTCCCGAGGATTTATCGTTCATAATGTGGAATATGTTTTTCACATCGCCAACGCGCGGATCGTTAATAAAAAAATCTGCTTCATAAAGTACCCCCAGTTCACTGTCTACTTTTACGGGTTGTCCGTCTTCCCGAGGATTTATCGTTCATAATGTGAAACTGAAAGTCTTTGTGCTTCGTCAATGAGATATGCATCACATGATCCTGATCATGGAGCCTCATCGCGGAAAATGTTTTTCGCATCGCCAACGCGCGGATCGTTAATAAGGATCGTCTGCAATAAAGCGGAAGATCATTATTTTTTAAGACGAGATTTGTCCGCGCTTACTAATACTAGGATATCCTTGTTTATGCCGATGATCCAGACTTCATACATTAATTGTAGGACTAGGAGTGCATTTTGACCACTAACAGTTTTAACTGGTGTGGAAAAGAGTTATGTTACTACTTCATATTTTTTTCCATCTACTGTAGGTATAGATCTACTAAATGTTGGACACTTTTTACGTTGTTCATAATTTTAGTATTGAGACAGTATGAGAGATCTTTTCTTTTCTTGAGGATTTTGTAATCCCAAATTCGTGCCACACGACACACACACCTTGCAAAATAGACTGTTATCAATGATTGTTCATGTTGACAAATGTTAGTTTACTAAAGAATTCCCCATACCAGATGGTTATTTCTGTCTACTTGCAAACTACCTTCAGAGTCTATCAATTTTTATAAAGTATAAAAATATTAGTGCTTGTATTCATGTGCTGCATATTTGACAGTTTACTTCATGTGCTGTTTGAGTTGATTTCACTGATTGCTGAAGAAATCTCTTTCCTCTGTCTCCTAGATACAGTATTATGTAAAAGTTGTACCAAATATGTGGAGGGTTTTGATTTTAGCAGATTGGGAAGTAAAATTAATTATCTGTCGCTTTTTCTGGTGACCTTTTAAAATTTGCCTTTCTCTTTGTACAGGAAAAGGTAGACCTACATGTACACGTGTGTGTGATACCTTAAACTACCTGGAAGCATCCAAAGGTTGCACCATGTGATCAACTCTAAATTTCTTGCGATTGAAAAAGCATCTATGGTACTACAAGTTTAAGGATACATCAGCCAACCAGGGATTTCTTAGAGGGAAGAGATTCAAATACGGGGATAGGGGAGAGAGCCTCCAAACAGCAGATTATACCAGAACTTTGATAAAGACAGTGCAGGGAGATATTCAATTCTGTACTCCTTGAGCAAGTGGAAGGAAGCCCCGATCCTGGGGCTAGTTCCCGATCCTAGGGCTAGTCGGCGCGAGACCTCCTGGTCACCATAGATCTCCTTGAAGTGACGGCACCCCTGTCTGGTGTATCAGACACGGAGCATTTATACGCCAAGATGGGGCAAACTCCGTGGTCAGCGGTCATCAACCTTAGTAACAGCATCATCGGGGTCAGTGTCCTGGCCATGCCATGGTGTTTCAAAGAGGTCAGTAACTATGAGATGGGGGGTATTTCACAAAGATCCTAAGTCGAACTTAACTTTCAGTTGGACTTAAACATTATGGAGAGCCAGGTGTAGCCTTAAAATAAAATATATTTAAAAGCAAAAATTCAAGTATTGTAGACTTGTCATAAATTCCACATCAAGAACATGAAATCTCCTTGATAATAGAAAATATGAATGACTTGAATCAACATTTTGCGCCTTTTGAAATAACTTTTACAAAATATTTTCAAAAATACCAATGGCTTTCCATTATTGTTAAGTCTAACTTACAGATAATTTCAACTTTGGATCTTTGTGAAACACCCCCCTGGTGAATTTTTAAAACAAATTTCTTTTCCTCTTTCGCTGTACTTTATTATATTATACCTGTATCATCAACAAAGTTGCATATTGGACTCGATGATATGACAAAATCAGCTTGTAAATCAGCCACATGACACAACCTTGTAACTCAATTTGTGGTGACAATTATTTTTTCCATTATTTTGATGCAAATTTATTGTTCTGATGCATCCATACATGTCTGCAAAAGAAATTGCACAAGGTAACCCATCTTTATAAGAAAGGTTGTCAATGCTCCTAATACATGTTTAACATAGTATGTGTTTCACTAACCTGTACAATTTTAAAAAATTGTACCTTTTAGTCACAAGGTTTCATCACCTCACTAATGATAAATTCGTTTATATTTTGTTAACATCATGAGTTTTCCTTCTGTCTTTCTATACAAGTACTTTCTCAGAAAAATAAAAGGAATGCATGAAATCCACAAGTTTTATATAGTTGTTTTTATGTCATAGACTTTTTTTGTACATACATTATATCTCTTACCAGTATATCTTATTTTTTCATTTATTCCTCAGTGTGGAGTGGTTTTGGCCATTTTGCTGCTCTTTATCACTGGCATTGTGAACAAGTTCAGTTGCAACCTTCTTCTGAAATCAAGCAAAGCTACCAGGAAATATTCCTATGAAACGCTCTGTAAGTAATCGATGCTTCTTTTAATAGTACCAGGATCTTTTCTTTCTACTTGTGTCCTTATCTTGTTTCCACTTTCCAGTTAAAGGGAGATACATGCTGGCATCAACTTGGCCGTTAGTAAAAGCTGAATTATGAAAGAAAACGTTATTTTAAATTTTGAGAAAATTCTGATAAAGGACAAGAAATTTATGAATTTAAAGTTGTTATTTGAACACAAATATTGGCCACCGTGTGATATACCTTGGCAAGAATTTTTCAATATTTTGTACTTAAAATAACAACTAAATATAAGTACCTTTGATAAAAATTATTCTGACTGGCCTAGATATACTGGACACATTTTTTACACCCCTTACAAAAGAATTTCCTTCCTAAATTTCAAATTAAAGAAAAATATTTGTATAATATATATATATATGTCAGGGCTCGAATTACCCACCGGCAATCGGCAATTTGCCGCCATGCCCCTCTCACTGGCCGGAATGCCCTTTTCAAAATCAAACCGTTTACGGCCAAAATATTTTAATCCACAAAAGTTTTGCCGACATTATAGTCATCATTAGTCAACCCCGACTTGTGATGTTCAAAAAGACTTTGTTGCCCCTACGGAGATCTGAAAACAATAATTATCGGCAAGGTTTTGATGCCTCTACGGAGATCTAAAAACAATAATTGAAGGCAAGACTTTGTTGCCTCTACGGAGATCTAAAAACAATAATTATCGGCAAGGTTTTGTTGCCCCTACGGAGAGCTAAAAACAATTGTTATCGGCAACGTTTTGTTGCCCCTACGGAGATCTAAAAACAATAATTATTGGCAAGGTTTTGTTGCCCCTACGGAGCTCTAAAAACAATAATTATCGGCATGGTTTTGTTGCCCGTACGGAGCTCTAAAAACAATAATTATCGGCAAGTTTTTTTTGCCCCTACGGAGATCTAAAAACAATAATTATCTGCAGGGTTTTGTTGCCCGTACGAATCTCTAAAAACAATAATTATCGGCAAGACTCTGTTGCCCCTACGGAGCTCTAAAAACAATAATTATCGGCAAGACTCTGTTGCCCCTACGGAGATCTAAAAACAATAATTATCGGCATGCCTTCGATGCCCCTACAGATATCTAAAAACGATAATTATCGGCAAGCCTTTGTTGCCCCTACAATCTCTAAAAAACATAATTATCGACACGGTTTCGTTGCCCCTCCGAAGCTCTAAAAACGATAATGATCGGCAAGGTTTTGTTGACCGTACGGAGCTCTAAAAACAATAATTATTGGCAAGGTTTTGTTGCCCCTACGGAGCTCTAAAAACAAAAATAATCGGCAAGGTTTTGTAGCCCCTACGGAGATCTAAAAACAATAATTATTGGCAAGACTTTGTTGCCCCTACGGAGCTCTAAAAACAATAATTATCGGCAGGGTTTTGTTGCCCGTACGGAGCTCTAAAAACAATAATTATCGGCATGGTTTTGTTGCCCGTACGGAGCTCTAAAAACAATAATTATCGGCAAGGTTTTTTTGCCCCTACGGAGATCTAAAAACAATAATTATCTGCAGGGTTTTGTTGCCCGTACGGATCTCTAAAAACAATAATTATCGGCAAGACTCTGTTGCCCCTACGGAGCTCTAAAAACAATAATTATCGGCAAGACTCTGTTGCCCCTACGGAGATCTAAAAACAATAATTATCGGCATGCCTTCGATGCCCCTACGGAGATCAAAAACGATAATTATCGGCAAGACTTTGTTGCCCCTACGGATCTCTAAAAAACATAATTATCGACACGGTTTCGTTGCCCCTCCGAAGCTCTAAACACGATAATGATCGGCAAGGTTTTGTAGACCGTACGGAGCTCTAAAAACAATAATTATTGGCAAGGTTTTGTTGCCCCTACGGAGCTCTAAAAACAAAAATAATCGGCAAGGTTTTGTAGCCCCTACTTTGTTGCCCCTACGGATCTCTAAAAAACATAATTATCGACACGGTTTCGTTGCCCCTCCGAAGCTCTAAAAACGATAATGATCGGCAAGGTTTTGTTGACCGTACGGAGATCTAAAAAGTAAAAACAATAATTATTGGCAAGACTTTGTTGCCCCTACGGAGCTCTAAAAACAATAATTATCGGCAGGGTTTTGTTGCCCGTACGGAGCTCTAAAAACAATAATGATCGGCATGGTTTTGTTGCCCGTACGGAGCTCTAAAAACAATAATTATCGGCAAGGTTTTTTTGCCCCTACGGAGATCTAAAAACAATAATTATCGGCAAGGTTTTGTTACCCCTTCGGAGATCTAAAACAATAATTATCGGCAAGGTTTTGTTGCCCCTACGGAGATTTAAAAACAATAATTATCGGCAAGGTTTTTTTGCCCCTACGGAGATCTAAAAACAATAATTATCTGCAGGGTTTTGTTGCCCGTACGGATCTCTAAAAACAATAATTATCGGCATGCCTTCGATGCCCCTACGGAGATCTAAAAACGATAATTATCGGCAAGACTTTGTTGCCCGTACGGATCTCTAAAAAAAATAATTATCGGCAAGACTTTGTTGCCCGTACGGAGCTCTAAAAACAATAATTATCAGGATGGTTTTGTTGCCCGTACGGAGCTCTAAAAACAATAATTATCGGCAAGGTTTTTTTGCCCCTACGGAGATCTAAAAACAAAAATAATCGGCAAGGGTTTGAAGCCCCTACGGAGATCTAAAAACAATAATTATTGGCAAGACTTTGTTGCCCCTACGGAGCTCTAAAAACAATAATTATCGGCAGGGTTTTGTTGCCCGTACGGAGCTCTAAAAACAATAATTATCGGCAGGGTTTTGTTGCCCGTACGGAGCTCTAAAAACAATAATTATCGGCAAGGTTTTTTTGCCCCTACGGAGATCTAAAAACAATAATTATCGGCAAGGTTTTGTTACCCCTTCGGAGATCTAAAACAATAATTATCGGCAAGGTTTTGTTGCCCCTACGGAGATCTATAAACAATAATTATCTGCAGGGTTTTGTTGCCCGTACGGATCTCTAAAAACAATAATTATCGGCATGCCTTCGATGCCCCTACGGAGATCTAAAAACGATAATTATCGGCAAGACTTTGTTGCCCCTACGGAGCTCTAAAAACAATAATTATCGTCATGCCTTCGCTGCCCCTACGGAGCTCTAAAAACGATAATAATCGGCAAGGTTTTGTTGCCCGTATGGAGCTCTAAAAACAATAATTATTGGCAAGGTTTTGTTGCCCCTACGGAGCTCTAAAAACAAAAATAATCGGCAAGGTTTTGTAGCCCCTACGGAGATCTAAAAACAATAATTATTGGCAAGACTTTGTTGCCCCTACGGAGATCTAAAAACATAATTTTCGGCGAGACTTCATTGCCACTATGGAACTCCTAAATTAATAACTATTGGCGGGACTTCATTGCCGATACGGAGATATGAAAGCACATCTTCATGGAAATGACGGAAACGTTTGGCACAAAAACCGTAATGACTCGGGCTTAGTTTCCATCCTTTTTACTTGGACCAATCAATATCGGGAAGTTTTGTTTACCCATCGTTGGTTCAACATCTGCACTTCGCATTGTGACCTTTTTTGGTGCGTTTTCAGAGTTTTTAATCAGTAAAAAACTAAAAACTTGGATTTTTCTCGGGAGGAGGGTCCGGAATTAAATCAGAAAAGGATTAAGGGTTGAGATCATGGTACATCAAATCGTCTTCTTTCCCATACGTTTTAATTAAAACGTCATAGCTTAAAGCGCGGGAGGGGGTGGGGGTTGATTTCAGAAAAGTATTAATAGTCGAGAACGGTACAACGAATCGTCTTCTTTCTCTAATAATTCAATGAAACGTCAAACAGGAAACTCCCCACTTCCTCCACCCACCCCACGGAAGGATCCAGCCGGTGGCAGGGGAGGGGATCAATGAGGGGGCCCATTTTGTGGGAGAATATTTAGCGGCGAAACAGCCAGCCTGTTAATGAGGGGGGGGGGGGGGTATTGAGCACTAATTTTGTTTTGCCCCCGAAAATTTGAAAATCGCGCCGGCCGATAATTCGCTCAGTTGGTGGGGGGGGGGGGGGGGGTTGCAAATACCCCCCCCCCCCCCCCCCCCCCCCCCCGGGCCCACCATGAAAACGGCGTGAGGTGATTTTACGCACACTTTTCACTTTGGCCTAAGTGCCCCTTTCAGTGGATTTGTGCCCTCTCAAAAAAGTGGCCTTGACCCAAATTTGATGTAATTCGAGGCCTGATATGTTCAAACAAATTTGAGAGCTGTTTAGAATGGCTGCCAGAGATGCCAATTTGAGAGGATTCTTAACTTCTTTAAAGGGATAGTCCACCCCAGGATTTTCTTTAGCTGACGATATAGACCTAATAATACCATGAAGAATGATACAAGTCTCATTAAAATCCATGATCACATAACGAAGATATATCGACTTTTTTATCGAAAATCAGCCGCCCCCCAAATGCAAATGCGTTACATGGGCATGAAACGATCGCCAAAAAATAACCGATAGTATCGAAATTGTGACGTATGTTGCGAGCTGCCTTCTTATTTCGCAGACATTCACTTTCGCTTTCACTTTCATTCATGATTCGTCGTGTCAGTGCGATAACAGTGTACCGCGAGCGAAAGTGAATGTCTGCGAAATAAGAAGGCAGCTCGCAACATACGTCACAATTTCGATACTATCGGTTATTTTTTGGCGATCGTTTCATGCCCATGTAACGCATTTGCATTTGGGGGGCGGCTGATTTTCGATAAAAAAGTCGATATATCTTCGTTATGTGATCATGGATTTTAATGAGACTTGTATCATTCTTCATGGTATTATTAGGTCTATATCGTCAGCTAAAAAAAATCCTGGGGTGGACTTTCCCTTTAATCTTTAAATCTCAAACTTTAAATAATTTTTAAAAAAAAGTTTTTTGTACATGTCATTCCTAATGAAATACGTGTGCCTCAGATTCTATGCAACTTATTTGATTGGATCTGACCATAATAATAATAATGATATTTAAATGTACACATGTTTGATTGTTTTTCCAATACCCGTCTTATGGGTGACATGAAAATAAATGTCATTGTCGTTGTCTCATTACTTTGCTTTTTAGACATTAATTTAATATCCGCAGGGAGCTGCTCCTTGATATAAGAATGCAGTTTCTCTTAAAACGTGGTGTGGCAATTACTTGCTTATGTACATGTACGTGTATCTCCTTCCTGAGCTCATTTGCTTAATGACTTGAACAGGCATATAAAAATTAACTTTTTGACTGAGAAAACAAATATTTAAAAAGTCACATGTGGTGTTGAACACTTCAGTCAAGTATAATTTGATTCTGTCCCAGTTTGCATATTGGAATCAATCACACTTACCTACTTACCTTTATTGATCTGAGGGTATTTAGTTTGCCCCACCTTTTTCCTGTTTTGTTAGTAGCCGACAAAATTCAGTCCATTTTGGTACATTGTCGTCAATTTATCAGACTGTTTGTTCTGCATGTCTAGCAGTTCCAAGCAATATTTAATTTTTCTTTATGGGCAAATTTTTTGCTTAATATGCCATTATTCACCTCAGAATTCATTCCTCTCTTGTGAATTATTAATAATTCTTCTTTTCTTATTTATATTTTCCTTCTCAAGACACAACTCACATGACCCTTTCAATTGAGTCTGTTAGCCCAATATACAGGTATTGTAATCAATAAGAAATACATTTCTGTACTCCTTGTTATGAGATTTTTTGGTTTGATAAAAGTTTTAAATCATGTGAATTAAAATGATTTATTTGTCAAAACAGCTCATCATACTTTGGGAGGTATGGGAAAACTTGCAGTAGAAATTAGGTAAGTAAAGCAAAGAGCATTTACTGTGTGTATGAGTTTACATCATAGACTAGTACGTACTGTATATTGAATAGAACAGCTATAGTAAATAATGTAGATATGAATGCTTATGTAGTGAAGAAGAAATTGATATTTCTATAAATTTTATTATGATAAGAAGTTGTATTGATCATCTACATGTACAGTATGTTGTTTAATTGTCAATATTACTGTTAAGAAATAGACATGGTGCTGTTGAGATAGTAAGATACTTCAGTGCCTTATCATGAAATGGAAATTGAAATATTACCTTTTTGTAATTTGGTTGTAATTAGCTATTAAATGTAGTTGAATTGGGCGCACAGTAAATCATGTCAGTTTTTTTCCACTCATTTAAGAATATTAAAACGATAGATCAAATAGCTATATTAAAACAATACATTGAGTCATTTCTGCCATGTGAAATACTACTCATCCATTTGATGCTGTTTTTATTTGTCTCTTTCCAGTGTAATCTTATTACTGATGTGTACGTGCATAGCATTCTTTGTTATTATTGGTGATCTTGGCCCATCGTTGGTGTCAAAGTTTTGGGGCATTGAGGTAGGTTGCTTTTCCAATTGTTCAAATCTAGGGCATTTTGACATTTTGCATTCCATGTGGTAGCAAGTACAAGTACACAGGGCTCTTGCTTATTAAACCTTCTATTTGGGTCGCACCATAGCTGATTATGGTACAGAGGTTGCCTAATTTATCCTTTAGTGGCTGCTTAAAGGGATCCGGTAACTTTGTTTCAGATTCTGCAATGATAATTATAGACCTTTAGGTCAGTCAGGAACCCCATGACTTTTACAGGCCGATTGCCTGTCTGATTATCAAGATATTTATGATTGGAATTACAAATTTTGAAAACCGTTTGCCAAACGGTTTTCATAACACTACAGTCTATTGGGGGAAAAGAGTATGGTAAAACCGGTCACTCAAAGATTTTTACTTTTTTGAGGCACTTCTTGGTCATTTTGAAGCACAATTTTTTTAGGGCTTCAATTTAACACCTTTTCACAGACACTGATATCACGTAGGGTCGTGTATCTCAGATTTAACATTGTTAAACGATCCCTTTATTAGACTTGGTTAACTGCACAAAGTTCACAATAGATAAACATTTTATTTTTTTGAAATATATTTTTGCCAAGATTCAAGAGGAATTTGGTGTAAAGTTATAATGGATATTACTCCCTTTGAACTTTCAATAAATGCAATGATTTCTCTTATTATTTTTTCATGGTCATTAATTTTTATTAACCATAGGTCGTCTTTTCTTTTTTTTCTTTTGCCAGGATTTAAGAAGAATTTACTGTAAAAATTAAGATAGATATTACTCTGTTACTCTTTTTATTTGATATTATATTATTCTTGTTCTGTCTCCTTTCAGAATACCTCAAACCTGAGAACATTTATTCTTCTGGGGACCGCCATCTTCATCATCTTGCCTTTAGCCCAGAAGCGGAATGTGGAGAGCCTCAGTGCTCTCAGTACAATGTCTATCTGCTTTTACTTCTTCTTTGCCACTAGTGTGAGTACAATATATGCGTTAGATTGACTTTTTTTTTTATACTGATTTTCATGTATAAACCGCCCTCGTGTATTAACCGAACCTCTCTTTTTCGCCCTAAAAAAAAAAAAAAAAAAAATTGCCGATTTAAAAAACAGTAGAGGACCTAGGATAGAACCTTGTGGTACGCCGTGTAATAGAAGAAAAATTGGAGGAATTATTTTTATCAACTACATATTGAAATCTATCAGAAAGATTACTTTCAAACCAAGATCATAGACAAATTTGAGTGTCGTTCAAGTTTCCGAGTGGTGAGTCAACACACCGATTACTGAGCTGGGAGACATTGCCAGGCATAGCGCCAGGTGGAGGGGCATAAATCGAAACTTTAAAAAAATAACTATTAGTCTGTCCTCCAAAAGGCGTTTTCACATTCAACTTAAGACCTTGATAAGTCATTAATCTGGAGAGGGTTTATTTAAAGCAGGTAGGAATTTAATATGCATTAAAAGCAGGAAACCAATTTTCATTTCAGCCTTTACGAACAATGTCCAGAGAAGCATATATTTGCTGATACCAATGAGAGGTATTTAAAGGGCAACGTCAAAATAACTTGACTTTTGCCTGATGGGAAACCATTAATAGCACAATCAGTGTCTCAACCCTCATAGAAACTATGCATCATTTCTGCCAATTGTAATGATACAAACATCACAAGCTAATAGCCTAATGAGACACAAGATCTTCCTAGTAACACAAAGATGCGATAGAAACTCTTTCACGGGTAGAAAGTGAAAGCCGATCTGCATAAATTCATTAACAAGGCAAGTCAGAGAACCATTAAGAGGATACTTGGCTATCATTAATAGCCGAGATGCTTTCACATACAGGAAAAATATAATGTATATGCAGTAATATTCAGTGCAAATTACAGATTAAAGGGAGTACAGACAGTCCTCTACCTTTAAGTTTGTGCAGTTTAAATATTTTTGCTTGAACTCAGAATTGTGCTCTTATTTTTTTATTTTCCCAGCTATTCCCACTATTAGTGCTCAACTATCTAGTTGGAAAGTCTGTGGGAGAAATGACTTTCCATCTCTGTTTATTCCTTTCTTTTTATGTTGCTGATAAGATAATTATGAATGCCTGAAAAAGGGTGAACAATTGAGTCAAGGTAGTTGGAATTTTGCACAGGAGTCCGCACTTCCGCAAAATGGTGCGGTTAATACACCGTTAATTACGGTATATGGTTGACTTTGTTTTATTGAAACACTCTGTACATGTTAAAGTGTGAGTGCAATAAATGCATTAGATTACATTTTTTACTGATTCTCTTAATTTTTCAAATATGGTTGACTTTGTTTAATTGAAACACTCTGTACATGTTAAAGTATGAGTACAATATAAGCGTTAGATTGACTTTTTTACTGATTTTCTTGTTTTTTCAAAAATGGTTGACTTTGTTTTATTGAAACACTCTACATGTTACAGTATGAATACAATATGGGTCAGATTTACCTTTTTACTGATTTTCTTGATTTTTCAAATATGGTTGACTTTGTTTTATTGAAACACTCTGTACATGTGTACCCATCTACATATGATGATACAAACTTTGTTTTATTTGCTCTCTGTAGTCATGTACTGACAGTTTACCTAGTCCTTACATCAATTCATGGAATGAAATATTACTGTAGAAATTTGAGCGACTTTTTTTATTGAAACGCCCTGTACATGTTCATCAATCCACATACATATGAATGATCATTCAATCTTTCTTTGATTTCTTTTGATGCAGGTATTTGTTGACAGTTTACCTAGGCTAGTATCATTGGAATGGATTAATACTGTAGTGTTTTGGAGACCAGCTGGAATCTTGAAGGGGATGTCTATCTTTGCCTTGTCTATGTGTTGTCAAGCGTAAGTAATTGCATCATGTCTCCTTTAACAACAGATTTGTTATTATTTCATCTCTAATGTCTTAATTTTAGAGTGTTAACAGTTTCTCTTAACAGGAACCACATACATGTACATTTTGTTCTCTATTTTACCATTATTTTTTAAGTGAATTCTAATAATTCTATGCTGTACTGACAGCCTTGTCTATTTTTGATAAGCATTTAAGTGTGATTTACTACATACTGTATATACATAATGTAAATTAATGTAAATTAAGGGTTGGAAGTTGGAGATAGACATAAATGTCATGAACATGAGGAATAATTTGCATCATATACATGTAGCTAGATTGATCGATTATGCCTCCACAGTTACAATTTTTTGCTTCTAAAAAAACTCAATGTCTGGAAAATTTGGACAATCTTTAATGATTTCTTCTTCAGATGAATTCAGAAAACTTTGCTTGATCAGTGACATTACCATTACTTTCTTTTTCAATTCCATGTTCATCTTTGTCTGTTTTTCTTTTTTGGATGCAGAACATTATTTCCTATTTACAACTCTCTCCAAGAGAGAACCCCCAAGATGATGGAAGATGTCGTTTCCAAGGGGGTCAACTTGGTGGCATTTGTCTACGTAGCGGTAGGTCATCCAACAAGACAGATTTATGATATTCCTTGTTTATATAGCGCTTAATATACAGTGTGTCCAAGAAAAAACAAAACCGAGAGTTATCAATGTTTTATCATATCTTAATCACAATTATATTAATAAATGACAGATATTAGTAAAACTTAGATTCTCCTCTTTATTGATGCAACTCATATGATGCCTATTTCATGTATGAGTGATTAAAATCAATTTAAAGAAAGGGTACCAAAAAGTCATTTGGCGAACGGTATCTGAATTTCAAAGAAAAAATCTCAAATCCAGAAAGTTCATTTTCTGCCCTTTCATATGACACCTCAATCAGGAAAAATGAGACAGGAATAAACAAAGTTCTGTTTGTTTAAAATGCTTGCATTTCCATAAGTTCATTAAACGAATCCGTTCCACTGGCCTAACAGAATGTGTTGTTTGTTGCTACGGCAGGCAGCCAGTGAAATCAAATTTGTGTAATGAAATTGATCTACATTTGCCACACTTGACCCAGGTTATGTAAATGGGTACCTGGCAGGAATTAATTCCTTGAAATGTTAGAACGCCGTAATTGCAGTAATGCTAAAGCTGGGGTAATATTGTGAAGCGCCGGGAGTGTCAAGTCTGACAGATATGAGCGCTATACAAGAATCCACTATCATTATTTAATGTTTTCAATCCTTCATTCACCCACAGATTGGATTCTTTGGTTACATCACTTACTACACGGAGGGTATCAAAGGGGATATTCTTCTTAATCAACCCCCCTCCTTGATCTCTGATGGTCTGAAGCTTGGCTTTGCTCTCTCGGTGGCCCTCAGCTTCCCCCTCTGTGTGTTCCCCTGTAGGGCCAGCATCTTCTCGCTCCTATGCCCGAATGTAAGTACAGTGAAACCTGTCTGTAAAGACCGCCCAAGGGAGACAAGAAAAGTGGTCTTTATAGGCAGGTGATCTTCATGTACAGGTTCCTTTAGTACATTGTAAATTTAAGTTATATTTAAGACTTGAAGTTAATTAAACTACGGTATGCGATTTATGCCCTTAAAAAGGCTTGAACCAAATGAAAATTAGAGGAAAAAAACCTTAGAAATTATGATCTTAAGATAATATTGTTTCCTTCAATAATGAACGTTCAAAGAATGTAAATTCTGTAGATTTGTGACCACGATTTGAAGTATAAAAAATGAAGTATTAAAAAATGTTAATTCTGTAGGTTTGTGAGCACGATTTGTACGTCCCTTGAGAAATCGATGCCAGGAATGGTTAGAGGAACTAGTGGCATGAAAGGCCCGCCTTAGTTCAAGTCCAACTTAAGTCGATCTTAGTCTTTGTGAAACACTCCCCAGTTGTTGTAATGAGCAACTACAGGGGATATGGATGCATTAAAAGGGATTGGGTATCTTTGGCCTAGATTCTAAACAAAATCCTGGATTTAGCTCGTGCTACAATCATGAGTACAAACCTTTAGGTCAGTCAGGTATCCCATGACTTTTACAAGCCGATCTGATTATCAAGAAATTTATGATTAGAAATCAAAATTTCAAAATTCGTTTTCCTAACGTTTTTTACAACACTTATGAGTATGGTAAAACCGGTCACTCATATATTTTTAATATTTTGAGGGACATCATGATCGTTTTGAAGCGCAATTTTTCTTAGGGCTTCAATATTACACCAAATCACAGACACTGATAACACGTAGGGCCATGCATCTCAGATTTAACATTGTTAAACGATGCCTTTAAAGATTTGTCTATGCTTTTTCTTATCATGATTACCTTCTTTTCTCCTTACCATGCTTTGCTGTGGAGCAGGCAGACAGTAACCCCATCACCGGTATGACCCACATTCCTCCAATCATGTTCAGAGTCATTACGGTGGTCATCCTCGCCATCACGCTTACCATAGCCATCCTCATACCAAATGGTAAGAAATGATTAGGGCTGTCATTAGTGTGCTTCCCACCCTCTGTCTCCCCCTGGCCCCACCTATCTCTCTTTCTCTCTCTCCCTCCCTCCCTTCCCCTCCCTGTCTCTTTCTCTTTCTCTCTCTCTTGTCCATTCTCTGTGATTGTCGTGTCTTCATCTGTGTCACCCTATCTCTGTGTCTCTGTCTCTGTCTATTTCTGTTTGTTTCTATCTCTCTCTTGTCCATTTTCTGTGATTGCCTGTCTCTACCTCTCTCCCCTATCTCTGTGTCTACATGTATTTCTGTTTGTTTCTATCTCTCTCTCTCTCTTGTCCATTCTCTGTGATTGTCTGTCTCTACCTCTCTCCCTATCTCTATATCTCTGTCGCTGTCTATTTCTGCTTGTTTCTATCTCTCTCCCTTCCTCTCCATCTTTCCCTTGCTCTGTATCCTTTAAATCATACATATTATGTACGTTATAAAGTGATGAATTTCTTTAACAAGTTCGGATTGCAGCAAAAAATATTCAATACCGAGTACTAATCGCCTGCATTCATTTCTTCTTGTCCCACCTATACTAGTTGAAGTAGTGTTAAGTCTGACTGGTGCCACCATGGGCTCTTTGGCTTGTTTCATCTTACCAGCACTCATCTACCAGCATACAGTGGGCGTCCCAACAAGGTTCATGCCAAAGGTATACCCTGTTGCTTTGAAAATCTTTAGTTACGTTTTTTTCTCTCTCTGTTATGAATATGTGTCACAGTTAGCTTAGGGTTGTGGAGAGTTTCTTTTTAAATCATTGGTATTCATTTTAAAAATCATTCTTTAAAAAAAAAAAAAAATTGAAATAGAATGATGTAAAAGACCAAATGTGTTTCTAAATGATAGAAATCATTGAAGTTAATTGCATTAAAAGATTTTGAGGGAAATTATTATGTACCTGATTAATTTCAGTCTCTGAATCATTTCAGTCTCTGAATCATTTCAGTATCCATTTTCCTCAGCAGGGTTAAAAAGTGACTACCCAGTTAGGACACATGTTTCTCTCCATCTCCCTTATCCCTTTCATGACAACCGTTCCACATTTTGTTTCAGGGCCTTAAAAAATTATACTAGACGCATGAGTAGAAAATGTAAAATTTTCTACATACAGTGCATCAATTTTTGATGCATGATCATATTGCTTTTGATGCTCGAAATTTGGAAAAGGAAAATAATCCTTAAAAACCTTAAATTGTCAACACATTAAGGGATTCAAAATCATTGTTTATTATCAAAATTTGCTGTTTTTCAAATTTTTGACAGTTTTCAGTGACGTTGCATTTTATTAGAACAATGTAGCAATGAAATGAACATCATGCTATTAATGCCAATTGAAGCGCAACTTGATCAGTACTGCCCTTAAAAAAAGCCTGTCCTGAAACTTGAAGGTAAGCGTCCTTACCATTTAATGTATGTTATTTTTCTATTGCAGGTACTGCTCATCATTGGCATCTGCTTCATGCTGTTCAGCACCTATGACAACGTCCGCCCCGGCCCCCAGGATCCCCATATCCCCGCCCCGGTGCAGGTCTTTGAGAAACTGGACAAGATTCAGATTGCAAAACTGGATGAAGCCCCCGTCGACGCCCTGGTGAAGAAGCCGGATGGTGTTCTGGATAAGTCAGCAGAAAAAATGGGATTACAAGGTATATATGCCAGGGGGCTTTTTTTTAAAACGTAACCTAGCCATCCTACGCTGCATATTATTATTTGAATAAATGAATATTTGCATTGGTACAGTGTGGTGGAGATCAAAATTAAATTGGACAGATTCTGGTCTAAACCAGTATGTCGCAATGATTATGGACAACTTACGACCTGGGTAGTCATTTGTTTACGGTAACCCTCTTGATTTTCTCGCAATGTCATTTATTGTAAGTAAACTTAGCTTTGCACTTGTAATTTTTGTATGAAATCTCATGTTTGATAAATTATCTCATCAGATTCTGTGTGCGTGCGTATCATGAATATTGATGACTAGCGCGTGACGTATAGGTTCCCATTGAGCCAATCAAATGCAGCGCTAGGTTACAGGGGAAAAGACGCTGCCAGGGGGGTGTTTCACAAAGACTAAGATCGACTTTGAGTTGGACTTAACTATGGCAGACCATTCATGCCACTGGTTGCTCTCACCATTTATGATCTGTAGATAA
The DNA here is from genome assembly GCA_035222895.1 of Strongylocentrotus droebachiensis. NCBI lineage: Eukaryota > Metazoa > Echinodermata > Echinoidea > Camarodonta > Strongylocentrotidae > Strongylocentrotus > Strongylocentrotus droebachiensis. Next base: position 34,686 of record JAVYIG010002465.1, on the reverse strand, counting down.
TATGTTTTCCTTCAGTACGTCCCTTGAGAGACAAATGCCAGTAAATGGTGAGAGCAGAGTGTGGCACCCTAGATGATATTAACACTATGACAATGATGGACAAAGAAAGCGGACAAAATATACAGTTCCTCAGGTAGACAAAGGAACATCCCTTCACTGCTATTGTGTAAAAATGTGTAGAACAGGTGTCACATGCATATTCACTTTTTACACAATAGCAGTGAAGGGATGTTCTTTTGTCTACCTGAAGAACTGTATATTTTGTCCGCTTTCTTTGTCCATCATTGTCATAGTGTAAGGATCATGGTTCCTCTACATACTACCAGTAACCAGCACTTTGAAATGACATGGATCAATCTTTCTCCCACCTCTTTGTGCAGGAGATGATGTAATAAAAGCGAAAGAGCCAGCAGATGTGGGTGATATAATGGGAGCTGAGAGAGGTAAGTCACTCACCACATTCAACTCTTTGGTTCTTTCTCTCTTAATACAAATGGAGTTTATGGGAAATACTCCAAATACAGTCAAACCTGTCTATAGGGAAACACACAAAGTGATCTTTGTAGATACATGTAGGTGATCACTAAAGCAGGTATGACTGTACATATTCATTGCATACAGGGGCATAGGGAGGCTGATCTTTTGATGTTCGATAAGCCAGACATGCTTGTCCTTCTCTGTTGATCATGTTATATTCTTCATTCTTATTAGAAACAAGGCAAGTAATATTTCTTCAGTATTTGTTCAACGTACCATTTCTATAATATTTCTTCAATGCAATATTTATTCAATTTAACATTTCTTGAATGAAATATTTCTTTCAATATTTTGTTCAATACTTCTTCAATGTATTTCTTGAATATTTCTTTATTGTAATACTTCTTGTTATTTCTTGATGGTTCTACCGGTATTTCGTGAGTATTCCTTAAAGAGAAGGTTGAGTTCTGGGAAGAGGTGAAAAATAATGTGTGAGCATTACTCATTCTTATTATGCAAGTGTGGAAGAACATCAGTTAAAACATGTTCCCTGAAAAGCATGGCTCTTCACATGCCTTCATATTCTAAATATGCATGTAACATCGTAAAAATCGGGGGGCCGGCTTTTTACGCCACGTGTTCGTGTAGTCCCATATACATCTTTCTGTGCAAGTGTTTGTAACTTTACCAAGACTTGGCCACATTTCTTATCATTTTGATGATTCCAGAACCTTGCAATACACACAAATTCTTATATGCTAGATGGTCAACCTTTTCTGGTCGGTTCCACACCGTTTCTTTCACAATGCAATCGCATGACCAGAACTCAACTTCATCTTTAAATGTAAATTTTCTTCAATATTCCTTCAAAACAATACTTCTTCAATGTAATACATGTATTTCTTCAATATATCACCATCCAAAATTTGAGTCAGGGCCGCCTATATTTTTTAATTTTGACATAGAACCCATTCATATAAACACTTAAATGTTCAATCCTGATCCCTTCCAAAAAGGTTAGTGTGGAGCCCTGTATATCTTCAATGCAATATTCCTTACATGTAATATTACTTCAATATACAATGTTATTGTTTGGTTTTTATTGTTAACGTATCAAAACGTAAAGAAGTTATAATTTTTGAAAAGAAACGTTGTAATCACGATACGTATGGAATCTTCAAATTGTCTGAATTGGTCACGAAACTGTATTAAATATTCAATATTTCTTCAACATTTGATGTTATTGTTTGGTTTTGATAGTGGAAGGTGAAGTGAAGAGGCAGGAGCCACCCATCCCTCATGCACCTGTAGATGGGGTTAAACCAGATAGTAAAGACAAGGTTAGCAAGCATGGAGTCATAAGGCCTGTTTTCATCAGCTTGAGTTTGCAAAATAGCCCGCTATTTTAACCATCCCGATTGCAAATTAACCAGTTAATTTGCGTCTTCATCGGCTTGCAGTTGCAACTAGAGGGATATTTAGACAAGAATCTCCTGAGAAATCTTGGTCTTGTTTCCAAAATATCCTGCAATTTGGGAAATAGCCGGCTGAGCGTGTCGGTCTGGTGAAAACGCAATTTTCGAGATTCGGGATAATATCTTGAGTCTGAAAATAGTGGGTTATTTGGCAAACTCAGGGCTATTGGTACTTGTCTCTTATCATTTGTATGTAAATCGCTTGAAAGGACAATCCAACCTTCATAGCGAACAACCCTGAAAGAGAAAGTAGAAATATCGGAGAAGCAGACTTATTGGACATAAAAAAGTAAACAAAAGTTTAATCACCATAGGTATAGGCTCTTCAAACTGATTCCGTAATGTCTCTGTGATGTATTGTCAGACAACTTTCCCATTTGTTTCAACACAATGTATGATTCAGACGGGCCTTTTCTTTTTAGAAAATATACATTCCAGCTGTACTCGTATTATTTTTTCAGGTGACTGGTACACTTTAAGTATCAAGCATACAGGTATCTCATAACTCTGCTTTATATCTTTCAGGCGATTGAAGACGTCGTCAAGGCCGGAGAAGGGAAGGAGGGTGAAGGAGAGAAGGATGAAGTTCAGCTGGAGGTTCCTGAAAAGAAAGTAGAAAAGGAGAATGAAGCCGAGGGAGATAGAGAAGGACGTGACATAGGTGAGCTATTCATGTTTTCTTGTCTGTCTGTAGTTTTGGGCCCCATTTCACAAAACCTGTCATCAGTGACAAATGACATTTTTCGATATAAGCTAGTGAAATCCTTGCTTCTGATTGGTTATCAGCAGATTTGTCACTGATTTTTGTAATTTGTCATTGAAAGAAGGCTTTTTGAAACGGGTCCCCGATCTCTGGTTTTTAGTAAATATCTTGATATCTGCTCGGTTCTATTGTCCTTTGGCAAAATATTATTCTACAATTGCCACCCTTGACCCAGGTGTAGTCAAAGTGAATATCTGTTCAGATTGATTCCTTAAATATACTGTTCATTTATAATGGTTGCCTGAGCCTTATGGGGATTTTAATTTCCAAAGAACTTTCATAATGTAGAGTGTGCTATAAAAGAAAAGAAGAAAATATTACATTTAACAAAAAAATAGATGAGGATTAGTGTATAAAATTCAATGTCTGGTTGTCAAATACCAACTGGAATAGAGATGACAACATTTGAAGGAATATTACAACTTATCATAATTTTCCAGTGAACAATCAGTCCTTAAATTTTTGAAAAATAATTGGTTATCGTCTGCATTGGGGAAGACAGATTTTTATGCTATAGTAAATTAAAGTTATATTACATGTATGTCGTAGATTTGTTTGGAATATTTGAACAAGATCAGATTAAAATTATTTCTTCTTTTTTTTGTCAGTAGAAGGTGCTGGTGGTGCTGATAAGAAGGAATCAAAAGAGGTAAATGATTTTGAGTAATCTTTGTAAAAATACTTATTAAAAGTTGATATTGCTATTGGTTTCAATGGGAAATTGTGGGTGGTTTAATATTGTCATTTCTAATTCATGTCATACATGTATCATTGCACGATGAGTATTGCTGCATGCATTATGGAATATCTGTGACATAAGTTCCATTTTTGTCTCCTCAGAACCCCCTCCCCCCTTCCCTCCAAAATTAAAATTAAAAACAAATCTTATCTTCGTTTGAATAGGTGTGTCGTTTGGATTTGATGAGCATAGTTTACTATCAAGTTCATGAAAGATATTTAACTATCCAAATAGATATATAAAGAGTGTTACTTTGCCAATATATACGGTATGTATTGAAGGACAGTTTGATCTGTAGACTAGAAATCCACCTAGTCCGCTGACCGTTTGATTATTTTCTTGTATAGATTGCTGGAGAGACGGAGGAAAAGTTCAAAGTTCAAGAGGAGAAACAGGAAATACAAGAGAAAAAGCTTGAGGAGCTACAGGTATACAACCACATCCATACCAATACAACTCCCATTATCCTCTAATTATGTTTCAGATTTTAATGTTGTTTTTTTTCTTCTTTTTTCCCGCCCTCATTTGGCTGATATTTCTCAGTTTTTAATGCTTTAATACATGTGTTTCAGTGTCATCATTCCATTGATATTCTTTTTACCTTATAATATCCATGGTTTGCACGAGTGAGAATTTTGGAATAATTTGATTTTATGCATTTATATCCCATTTAAACAAATAAAATACATGTTTTTTTATTCATTGATTAAAAAAAATCTAAAAAGACTGTTAAAAAGAAAAAACTTTTTTAAAATGGTGACCCTAGATGTTCAGATTTTTGGGTCGGTTGCAAAGGGCAATTCAACAATTTTTGTCTCGCCTGCGTAGCAAAAAGCGAGACATAGGCGCCGCTTTTCCGGTGACGGCGGCGACGGCGGCGACGGCGGCGACGGCGGCGACGGCGACGGCGTCAACATCAAAAACTTAACCTAAGGTTAAGTTTTTGAATTTTTGATATAATTTTTAAAGTATAGGTTCTTAGTCAATGAAACTTGGACTATAGGGTAATCAAGTATCCCCAATCATGTGAGTAGAATTTCAGATCACAAAGTCAAGGTCAAAGGTCATTTCAGGTCAACAGACTTGGACTATGTTGTAGCATCATCATCGAAAACTTAACCTAAGGTTAAGTTTTTGAATTTTTGATATAATTTTTAAAGTATAAGTTCTGAGTCAATGAAACTTGGACTATAGGGTAATCAAGTATCCCCAATCATGTGAGTAGAATTTCAGATCACAAAGTCAAGGTCAAAGGTCATTTCAGGTCAACAGACTTGGACTATGTTGTGGCATCATCATCAAGATTTTCAAAATGCTTCTTCTTCGTTATTTTTCAACCGATTTTGATTCTGATTGTTTCATATGATAGGGCTAGGAGGGGGATTTAAAAGTTCTACACAGAATCGTAAAATTCATTATCTATGCTAATTTATGCAAATTTATTTGAAATCACCAAAAATGCTTCTCCTTCATTTCTCGACTGATTTTGATTTGGTTTGCTTTATCTGGTAGAGCTAACTTTGGTACACTAAACTTCTACACCGAAATTTTGAAATTGTTCTCCATTAATTAATAATGGTAATTTATGCAAATTTATTCCAAAAATAACAAAAATTGCTTCTTCTCCCTCATTTCTTGACCGATTTTGATTTGGTTTGCCTTATCTGGTAGAGCTAAATTTGGAACACTAAACTTCTACACAGAATTTTGAGATTTTACTCCATTGATTAATTATGGTAATTTATGCAAATTTATTCCAAAAATAATTTAAAAATCACAAAAACTGCTTCTTCTCCTTCATATTTTGACCGATTTTGATTTGGTTTGCTTTATATCGTAGAGCTAACTTTGGTACACTAAATTTCTACACAGAATTTTGAAATTGTTCTCCATTAATTAATTATGGTAATTTATGCAAATTTATTCCAAAAATAACAAAAATTGCTTCTTCTCCCTCATTTCTTGACCGATTTTGATTTGGTTTGCCTTCTCTGGTAGAGCTAAATTTGGAACACTAAAGTTCTACACAGAATTTTGAGATTTTGCTCCATTGATTATTTATGGTACTTTATGCAAATGAAATGAAATTATGTCCCTTCCAGGGCATCAAATTTTTATTTTTTGACCAGTCCAAAAGTGTACCACGATATTTGTTGTTGCGAGATGCGGATGAGCACTACGTCATTGACGTTCTGGTTTATCATATTGAATTGCGTTATGCAGGCGAGACCGCCGAGAGCGTTTCCCTTGTTTATTTTAGGCCTTATACCACTACTGGTCTTTACCTTTAAGTCAAAATATCTTCTTCTTTTTTTCTCTCTCTGAGTTCTTCTCACATTACATCAGCAGAAAGAAGGAAAATTCATGGGGCTATCGTATTGTCTATTTAGGATATTACATTGTTAAAGGAGCTACACAAAGAAAATTTACTAACAACTGATAATTAGAACAAATTACATATGGATGGAAAGATTTTCTCTTGAAAAACACGAATAATTTGCTGAGAAATCATATAGATATCATGGAAAGGCGTAAAATGCAATTTTTCAAGACCCTTCTTAGACCCCCAAGCGCCCCCGAACGTAAGCCAAACACACGAGCGTAGCGAGCTCTGAATAGTGACGTCACACCCTTGACAAACAGCTCGGTACCGGCCGCATACCGGAGTCGCGCGTGTATTAGTCTGCAGCTAGACAGCCGTGTCCAGGGTGTGACGTCACAATAGTGACGTCATACGAAGGACTGCTGAAGGCAGTAAATCTGGATCTCAAAACTAACATTTTTGAAAGTTTATTTCTGCGGGCCCCAAACATATTTTGAAGAGGAAATTTGTTGTATTTGATCAGTAAGGCTTCCCCTTCGCAATGATATGAATTTTGCATCAATTCAATACACTTTTGCTTCTTGGTGTGACTCCTTTAAACAGGGGCACAGGGCAATGTATTGTTAACTTAGTTGAGTTCATGGAACTCATTTTCTTTCAATGTCCTGCTGATAAAGGACAGATCCTTTGATTCTTTCTTACAAATATTCTATGAAAGAATTAATATGAAAGAATGTCTGAAATAGATATCATTGTAAAGCTACAGACCTGTGCAAGCCAGCAGTATATGAATGAGCTTGTTATGTAAGTACTTATTAGGGAAATCATTAAAGAAGTGCTTCATTTATTATTATGGTTTATAGATGATGACGTGGATCCTAATCAAATGATTGGTTGAAAGCATACACGTGACCAGTCATTTATTTTGCCTAACACGTAATTTGGATAATGACCGGTCATTAGTAAAATCATGTTATAAACATTATTTTATAAAAACAAATAAAACATAACCTTATAAAACAAATAATACACATCATCTGTTCTGGCATTAGTAAAATTATCCACATTTGGTACCTTCAAAACAGTCCAAACACCCTTGGCTACCGACTCTGGCGTGTTAGACTGTTCGAAAGGTACCTTGTGTGGGTAATTCTTACTAATGCCCTCACTGCTGTGTATTATTTGTATATTAATAGAGAGTGCTTTGATGATACCTCCTTGTCTTGTTTCCCTGATCCAGGCTCGTCAAGCGATACAAGAGAGACTGATTGTCAAACAGGCCGAGGAGTTGGATATACTCAAGAAAGAGCATGAAGAGCACGATGATTTGCAGAATGTAGCCGTCCAGTTGGCTGGCCAGCAAGTAATTGGACAACTACCACAGCAACCTGTTGTAGGTGACCTGCAACAGCCGGCAGGGCCAGGGGTGCGTTTGCAGCAACCTGTGGCAGGACAGCAAGTGGCAGGCGGACAACCGATCATTGGACAACCACTGGAAAGACAAGCTGGTGATCAACAACTACTCGGGCAACTAGGGCAACTGCCTGTGGCACAACAAGCTGTGGGGCAACTTCCAGTCGCCCAACAAGCTTTGGGGCAACTACCAGTCGCACAACAAGCTTTGGGGCAACTTCCAGTCGCACAACAACCTTTGGGGCAACTACCAGTCGCACAACAAGCATTGGGGCAACTTCCAGTCGCACAACAACCTTTGGGGCAACTTCCAGTCGCACAACAACCTTTGGGGCAACTTCCAGTCGTCCCACAACAAGCAATGGGGCAACTTCCAGTCGCACAACAACCTTTGGGGCAACTTCCAATGGGACATGCTGCTGTACAGCCTCTTGCTGCACAGCAACTCGCAGGACAACAAGGGCAACAGCAATTCCAAGAGCAATTTGCACAACAGCAGTTGGGAGCAGCAGGGCAACAAGTTGTTCAGGTCGGTATTCAAGGTGCTGGTGGCATGGGGCAAAATATACCAGTGCAACAACAGCATGTGGGTCTAGAGGGCATGAACCAGGTAGCTGGCATGGGTGGAGTGCTACCACAACAGCAACAGCAACAACAGCTGATGCAAGGAGGGGTGGGACAACAACAAGGTGTCCTGCTTGATGTTGCTGGCATGCAAGCTGCTGTAGGTGGTGGTGGTGGTTTGGGGCAAGCTAACATTATGCAACAACAGCAACAGTTTCAAGCAAATGTACCTCAACAAGTTCCTCTTGCTTTACAACAGCAGCAGCAACAACTCTTACAACAGCCACCACAACAACAACAGCAGGTACTACTGCAGCAACAACAGGTTCCTGTACAACAGAACCAGCAACCAGCTCTGCAGATCTTACCTGATACAAGGGATGGTCTGCAGGGTGGTGGTGGCGTGATGGGACAGCAGCCACCGCTACAACAACAGGGTATGGTCGGAGGAGGAGGTGACGGTATGGTGGCTAACGCAGGGTTTGCCCAGGGTGGCGCCGTGGTGGTGGAAGGTGGCATACCACAACAGCCACAACATGTCGAGGTTAGTTGATGCTTCTTGCTAACTTTGCTTCCAATGAACAATGAACTCTGAGTGCCACTAACCAGTGAACATCACAGACTCTGATCATCTTCTATTCTGAACTTGATATGCAATAGTTGATGAAGTCCGCTCATAGATACAATCTATACCTTTTATAATCTCTATTTTGCATCATCATCATCATCAAACATTTTAACATGTCTTTGTAGCATTCATCTCTTTCATGTAAATGTTTGTTTATCTTGTTCACAATGTTGTGTGTGGTAGATCTTTAAATATAAAAAGATAAAAGGGTGCTTTAATACCGGTACTTACTAAATATGACAGCTTTAAATGAGGATCTCATGTTGTTGCCACATATTTGTTAACACCATACCTGTAAACATCTTTCTGTGTACAGTGCTTGTTACTTTTACCAAGACTGGGCCAAATTTCTTATCATTTAGATGATTACAGAACCTTGCATTAGACACCAATACTTATATGCTTCATGGTCAACCTTTTCTGATGGATTACACACCGTTTCTCTCACAATGCAATTGCATGACTAGAACTTAACTTTATCTTTAAGTTGGAGTAAGGTTAGGGTTAGCTACAGTGTCCGGTCCAAGGTTTACGTTATGAATTCTGTTAGTGTAGAGACACAACGAATTGACCGTGGAACAAATTTCCCCAGGATATGTTCTCTAGAATCAAAATCTGGTCCAAACGGAGCAAATGGATACTAAAAGATTGGGAAATATTGACCAATTATGCTCAGTGTAGTTGAAATACTCTCTGTGGAAGTTCCATTGAAGAATCACACAATATTTGTAGGCAATTTAGATATCTATGCAGTATGCTTTCTTCATAGAATTTATAGCCTGTCGATACAATTAGTTTTTACCCTCTTTAATCATGCAGAACTTCTTCATGCTAGCTATACTGTCAAAACAGTTGTGCGTTTTTTTTTTTTGTGTGCTCCCGATAGGCATTGAACCCATGTCCCTCTTGTTCATGGCCAAGACTTTAAACCACCTGTCCCATAAAACAGGCATTAGTGAGCAATTAGGTAGCTGAGGTGTCTATTTTGATTTCCCAGATTTCAAAATATAAATTCATACTTTCATAGGAATAGTGGTCGTTATGGGAGGAAGGATGTGCCTTGTGTTCGATTTGCCTTTTTTTTCGCTTGTTTATGAAAAGTTATTTTATTTATTTAGATGCATTCTATGATAGACGTGTGGAAGAATTTCTTTCTTCAAAGGGGGAAGGAACTGGGAAAAGGTTTCATGAAGCTCCTCCATTTGGGAGTGGACCATGTGGTTTTTCTAAAATGCACAAAGTGGGACTCCTCCATGTTTAGGAGATCTTTGAATATTAATTTTAGGTCATTTGTAGTCTTTTACCAACTACATACTGTTCTGTCAGATAGATTTGAACCTCTGACTGAAATGGTCTTTGAACTCAATCTATGATTTTAAGTCAAATGCTTGATTGGTTTAATGAAGAAGAAGCACAAACCTAGTCTGTCCATGGATGTTCAAATGATTTGAAAATCCCCAAATCACCAATTTTGGATTAAACAAATCAGATAGATTTGAGATTGTTGAAGAGATTTCAGGAATTTATCAGTACCTCGGATTGTCTTTTAAAGGTAGGCGTTACTACTGCAGCTAGCAGGGATTAGACCACACAGCGAGTCAACAAGGTCACTGTGACAGGTGGCTATCTCATTAACTCAGCTCTCATTTAACATAAGAAAAAGAGGATCATGGGGGACCAACAGGCACCGATTTGGGAAGTTTTCTATATAGAGGGAGCAAGTAGCTACAAGTAGGACAGTGTGCCTTTAAGGCTCATTTTAAATATTCATTAACTTATTTGAATTGAAAGAATTACTGAAGGAAAGGAGAGTTGTGACTTCTCCACTTTGATAATCAACGTTATTACTCTTTTTTTATCGCAGCATCCACAATTCTATTGCCTTTTATTTAATAGCAGTCTCCTCATTTGTGCATTACTATTACGCGATCTGTTCTATAAATTTTGTAAATGTACATGTACTTGTTATGAATGAATGAATTAATGCCAATTAGAACTTGAATTTAGGTCTTTATTATGCATCAAAGTAGGCATATATTTAAAAAAAGAACTGTCTTTTTTCTTCATCTTTATGCATGAAACGATTTATCAAATATTCTACAATCCATAAATCCATAAATCAAGTCATATAAGACAAGGATAGCACAGGGTCAATCTTGCTTCATATACATAAATATCTTGCCAACTTAAAATCTATATCTGTCAACAACAAATGTCAATACTGCACATAGTTCTTTTTTTATTATTATCTTCTTTTTTTTTGGGGGGGGGGGCTGAAAACTACATTGTTTCTTAAGTGAAATCTACACTTTCTGTACTGCTCTACAGCACATGACTTGTAAGTTAGTATCTCGTGCGGCAGCTACATGTACATGTTCATGAATAGCCTAAGCGACCTCTTCTATGCCGCATACATGTGCTCTTTTCTATGCGGCACATTGTGTATCTTTTGTTTTGAAACTAGGGCTCATTATATAAATGTCAATTTATGGCATCCCTGAATATGGCAATAACAAGCACTTTCAGGGGAAAGCAAATGAATGAAATTATATACTGTAATACATTTTACAAAAATAGATTTACATGTAGGGTAGGTTACTATATTGTTGAAATGGTTATAGGATGACAAGGTCATTAGAGAAAGTTTTTCAATATATATATATATATATATATATATATATATATATATATATACACTTACAATTACTTGCAATTACATGTATGTATCAGTCTCCCATGAAACACTTCAATATGATACGATCCAAATCTTATTGCAAAGAAATGTCTTGCCTTCATTGTGTGGCTAATGAAAGAAACATGTATGATTTTTCATGAAACATCTGTTGTCATATTTCATTTTTTTCTGTACCGTAATTGTTGAATCATATTTGTCTATTTTGACATGTGTACACTACACGTATTAACACTTATTATTATGGATGCGATATATAATAAATTTCCTATTGACCACAAAACAAAAGTTTACAAACAAAAGTTGATGGATTGAATAATCCAATGATGTATATATATCTCATGAACATAAACAAAAAAATGCCTGGAATTCTGGTGTACAATAGACACAAAATGAAAGATATGATTGTTCTTTTTCTTTATATAGTGTTGCCAACTTGAAGATTCTTATATGTATAATAGTTGGCTCCTTGCTAGTATTTAAAAAAGAAAAAAATTGGGGGGGGGGGGGGGGTATGAAGTACAATGTATTTAGTTTTCTTTTCAAAATTGACTGTACATGTATCTGATGTTGCAATGCTTTCTCTATTTTTGAGAATTTCTTAACAAAATTACATAATCTTTGCAAACTTTTATTGAAAAGTGAATTTAAACATTTTATTTGTTCCCGTTTGAAATTGTTGAAGTTCATTCAAATCTGTGTCTTTTGTTTCTCATGAGGAGGGATTAAAACAATGTAAATACAATCATGTTGGGGGAATATCATTTATATTTCTTGAAAATCATATCCCTTAGGCTCAAAGATAGAAAACAAATCTTTTATATGAAGCTTATATCGACATGTTCTGTGTCAGTGTGCTGATGTACAAATTTGTGAATAAAATTTTTCTAGCAAATCTACCGGTAATGATTATTTTCTGACTTGCTTTGAATCTATGTTTGGTTGACGGCTTAGACTTGCTGTGTTGCATATCATGTGTGATATTCTTTCAGACCTCTTGTCTGTTGATTTCATAGATTTTCTATTCCATTTTTTATCTGCTCTAACATCTGTTCTGTCAATAGAAGTGTTGTAGTCGAGAGGTTTAAGCACCTTGAAATTCGAAGGTCGTAGTTTGATCCCCGACACGGCACTAATGTCCTTTGGCAAGGCATTAATCTACATTTGCCACATTCAACCCAGGTGTGGTAAATGGGTATCTGGCAGGAATTAATTCCTTGAAATGCTAGAGCGCTGTAATGGCAGCTAGGCTACAGCCGGGGTAATGATGAATGCGCCTCGGAATAGAATTGCCTAGGTAGATGGCGCTATATAAACGCCTATTATTAATAGCAGTTACAGTGTAGTGTGCATCTGCAAGATGAAAGGCTATGCTTAATACATACAGTGATCATGTATGGTATGCTTTTATATCTTCTTCAATCAGCTTGCAGTATTATATGACAGATATTTATTTCATGCTGAAATTCATCTACATTTCATTCATCATGTTTCTTCATATCACATGACCTAATGCATAAAAACTAGAATCAATTTCAGTTTTTCATCAGCCAATCGCAATCCATTTTGTTGTTGGAACTTGTACCTTAGATCCTGATTGGTCAATGCTGAAGGACTTTATGAAATCATTGATTGATTGTAACATCTTACATTCAAACTCTGTTCATTCACTAGCCAATCAGAAAAATCATTCATTTCTTAACCTGTACCATTTCTAAAATTTAGCTCAAGTAGTGAGTTTTGTTTTGGCCCATTTTGGGTTTTCATTCATCCCATGTTCTTTCAGAGATCGATCCCTAAAGAGATTTTGTAGGTGTTCCTTTGTCTGTGATGTTCACTGGTAAAAGGGCTACTATGATGTATGAGTTTTTAGTGACAGAAGCACCTGAAATTGTTTTATGCGAGAGATTGCAAATGAATGTACAGTATGTGAACAAGTATCGGTGCTTCCATTTTATTTTACTGTATCTACTTTCCAAAGATGATTAATTTCTTGATTCTTGATCAGATTATATTGATGGCATTAATGACAAGTCCAATTTTTTTCTTTCTGAATTTGATTTGTTTTCTCTTTTTAGATGTTCAGATTTTCAAATGTAAGAAAAAACCTGGCCTTTTTGTTAAATATATATTTAAAGTATATATAATGAAAGATATAAAATGAAAAAGTGAGTATGGCATGTTTTATGCAATTGTAAAGTGTAAATAGGGTACTAACATATAAGAACAGTTGCCAGTATTTAAAACAATTGCATGGATTATAACAAATTGTAATTCCAATTCAATTATGGGACATACATGTACATATAGTCATCATATTTGATGCAATAAATATAAATTGTTAGTGTGCTCTTTGTCTACAAGGAAGTAACAATATACATCGAGGTTGAGGGTTAATGTTGATCAAAAACCATATTTATTTCTGTTTTTAGTTTGGAAATCAATAGAATTCAGAACCGGTGATTGAGCTGAATTCATGTGGTAAATTCCATACAATTATGAATTATGATTTTTTTCATTGGGGGTACCATAGGTTTTTGTTTAAATCATGGTATAATCCACATGGTGAATGGATTTGTTACATTTCTTTCATTCAGTCCTTACATATACATCATGTGAAGGTTTTTGAAATTCGAAGTCCCGAACTTCATTGTCTGGTATTTATATGATATTATTTTGTTTCCATCACTTTAGAAACATTAGAAAGCTCATGTGTAGAAAACTTCTTAGTGGGTCTGTCATCATGTTGTTTCATTGGCATTTGATCAAGGTATCCACTCATGTGCATGTTGAAACCAGTCATGCATGTTGCAGACATTTTTGAGATCTGGGATAGAATTCAATTCGATGTCAAAAATATGAGTATTTTACTCAGTTTTCAGCTTTGATAAATATTTAGCCAACTTCGGTGTTCAGTCTAAGTCAGGGAGGGGGAGGGGGGCTACTAGTGATTACAAACATCCTTTTAAAAAGTACAATAAGACAAAAGCTTACAAAAATGTCAAAGGTTTTGCAATTGCAAGCTACCTTTGGTATAATAAAGCATAAAACCTCTTTGTAAGGCATAAATCCTCTTGCCAAGTCCCTCAGAGAGGACCTAAAGCTACTGGTCCCCTGGTTGTGCAATTACAAGCATACACCTACTTATTTAGCAGTCAGGTAAAACAAGCAAATCATCTAACTATCAAGTGTCTAGTAAAGAGAGGATTAATACAAGATTTCTATTAAGCCCATAGTAACCTTTTGAATTTTGTTAAAACCTGACTGGATAAATTTCAAACTTTAATTGCTTGCAGCCGGCAGATAAGATGATTAAATCAGTGGATAAAGTTGCCATTTTGGAACCCGGGCAAGACCTGAACCTAGCCGGTATTCAGCAGAGAGTTCTCAATCAGGCTGGAGCAGATGGAGATAAGGAGAGCAAGAAACAAGAGAAGGAGCCGAGAGAAGAGGGGAAGGAAGGAGAGAGTGATGGAGTGGTCCAAATTGTGGGTGAGGAGGAGGAGGAGGAGGAGGAAGGGATAGGGAAAGGAAATGGGGATGGAGATGCGGTCCCGGCGTTGGAGGAGGAGAGGGGCGGGGCCATTGCAGATTTGAAGGATACCGGTAACCAGGAACTTGATAAACCGGAGAAAAAGAGAAGACACAAGAAAGGGAAACGAAGTAATGGAGAAACTGAGAGAAGAGAAGAGGACGAGGAGGAGGAGGAAGAGGAGGAGAAAGAGAACGATGGGAACCAAGAAGCACAGGTAGATGATGCGGAACGTCCAGAAGACCAGCTCCAGGGGATGGAAGACAAACTCCTGGAGAACCATCTGAAGATGATAGAACACCAGGAGGAGGAGGAGTTTGCTGATCAGGAGGATGTGATTGATGTCAACAAGAAAGATGCGGATGAGGGTAAGATCGAGATGAACCAGGAGCAAAATGATCCTCCTCAGGAGAAGAAGATCATTAGGAGCAGAGAGGTAAGATGATGGATTTCAAGAGCTGTTCGTTTGTTTCCTTTCCTGGAAATGGCAATTGCAGTAGTTCATTAACTAACCATATAATATACATATTTGAAAACTCGGCTTGAAAATGCAGCTTGCACATATTTGAGGAAACTCTTCACCGAAGTCGCTGAAAGAACACTTTTAAACCAATGATATGCTCATGCTTTAACAGTGATTGAAAGAAAGGCAATGCAATAGGTAAGAGTATGGCAGGCCATATGCTTTCCCATTTAAGCTTATATAATTTTAAGATTGTAATTACATCATGCAAAAATTTTGTCTGACTTTTCTCATAAATTTGTTTCAGTCACTGGTGGAGGTTGAGTTCAATCACATAAGTTTTTAAAAAGTTGAAAAGTAGAGACCACATTTTATATTGCTTTACTTATAATCACTCATTAAGTATATATTTCTCTTTTATCATTACACTCACTGCAATTCTGTGCAATGAGAAATAATTTGTGAGTAATCTTTTGCATATTTTCACATTTTAAATATACTCAAGTTCTGGGCTTAATTCTTATGCTCATTTTTCATTCTTCTGTTTTTAATTCACGTGTATTTCATTTTTGTTAGATCACTTTTATATCTGAATCCTTTTAGTTTGAAAAACATGACGGTCTCTCCTGCCACTATTGATTTTTTTGTAAGACCCTACTGTAAATAAAATTGATCCGTCACTTGATGCTCATATTCATTTTTTTCCTCCAAAATTGGCAACTTCACCCACTTTTATTGCAGCCTTGAACTTTAAAGTTAACTCAAATTTAGTCAAGTACCTCAGAATGTTTAGTAGTATATGCATGTACCTCTCTTCAATATATAAAAAGACATGTATATTGACTAATCTATTTAAAGCATTATCATAGGACTGTGCATTGTGGCTTGTGCATGCTTCTTTACTTTATCTTTCATTTTTACAATTTAAAAAAAAAAATTATCCTGAATTAATTTGTTTCAATCACTGGTGGAGGTGAGTTTAATCACATAAGTTTAAAACAAATTTGAAAAGCAGAGAACACATTTTTTATTGCTTTACTCATCACCCATTCAGAGTATATAATTTCTCTTTTATCATTATACTCAATGCAATTCTGTGCAATGTGAAATAATTTGTGAGTAATTTTTTGCATATTTTCACATTTAAATCTATTGTTTCCAATTCCAACTCAAGTTCTGGGCTTTATTATTCTCATGCCCCTTTTTCATTCTTCTTTTTTAGATTTGCATGTATTTCATTATTCTAAGATCACTTTTATATCCTAATTGTTTTTGTTTAAAACATTGCTGTGTCCTGTAAATGAGATTGACCTCACTTTATGCTCATAATTTTCATTTTTTTCTTCTCTGTTCTCTGTATATCTTCCAACACAGGAGGTATAGTAGGACTGGGGATAATTATGAAGATAATCATCAACCTGTTCAGGGACCCAACATGCAGCTGTATCACATGTCTTCAGAGAGCAATGGATCAAGAAGAAAAACAAATTCCATACATCTATTTTTCTATTTAAACAAATTATATCTTGTTTTATCTTTCTTTATTCATGTATTTAGAAAACAATTATATCACCTTTATTTGTTATTTGTCCATTTATTTATTACTTTTTTTTTTATTTATTTATTTATTTATTTATTTTTTTTTTTTTTTTTTTTTTTGGGGGGGTGGCGGGGGAGACTTGTCGTGAAAGTCTCATTTTTTCATACTCTCAGTTCTATGAGTACATTCACATTCACACTCACACACACACACACACAAATTTGTTTGAGAGTCAAGTGCCATATTGAAAGGGCAATAAAATTCACCCTTTTGTAGTCATTACAATTGATATCTTTTCATTATCGGTATTCTTTTATTTCATTTTTCATGAGAATTTATTCAGTTGGAAGTAAAAGTGCACTTTGTTATTAGGTTTAAGAAACTTGGATAAATAAACAACTTGTGCCATAATTATTAAATTTCCTATATTACTGTATTTCTGTCTGTGTTGTATATGTGTGAAAAATATTGTTAAATCTTTACCTACATATGTAGTTGTACATTCCATTATAAGCTTTTCATATTCCAGTTTGCATCTACCTTTTTATGATGCTTAGTTGGATATACGGCTGAATATTTTGATTATTTGAATAAATTCAATTTATATGAAAATACAATGATGGTTCCAAGAATTTGTAGTAAGAGGATATTGGGGGAGGGGGGAAAGAGGGGGCGGGGTTAACTCCCATTTCAATTTTCTTTAGGAAGTAAATTGGCAAGCCTCGTTCAGTGAAATTCGGTACTTTCAATACCAATGTTACAAACATTTCATTGCCTGTGTAAAAATATTTTGTGTTGCTTTAATGGATGTTATTGATTCATTTGATATTTTAGCATGATATGAAATGATTACCGGTATGTCATTGTCAGACAGTCTTAAAATGATTAAGATAATTGCAATCTGAATTTTGATACATTTTCTCTCTAAAAATACTGCTTGTTGCCTTTATTTAAGCCTTTTCCGTAGGGTCTTCCTGTCATTCAAATGATGTGACTTTGCAATACATTGTATGTGTGCCTTTAGTTCTAAGTGTCTATATTTTCATTTTTCAAGTTGTGTTTAGAATGTGTAATGGATACAACCTTTAAAAGCCCATGTGTATTTTGAAGTGGAGGGATTGAAACAAAAGAGAGGTGGTCACATTTGATCTATTGCCATTATCTATAATTATAAGATGAGCTTTATAGTGATTTCCTCTATTTTCTTTTGTAACACCCAACACCATATCATGTCTTAACAATGCTTATTTCAATTTGACCTGTTGACTACCAAATTTTACCATTCTCATAGCCTATTACAAGAAACACATGGGCGTCGCTTGATGAAACCGTCGTAAGTTCACCAGAATCCCAATGAAACCAGTGATAAATTGAATACCCGCATTTCAATGGGTTGTTGGCGAACTTGTACTTATGACGGTTTTGTGAAGTGATGTCCCGGAACCTGTTTCACAAAGCCTTTTTTCAATGACAAATGACAAAATTAGTGACAAATCTGCTGATAACCAATCAGAAGCCAGGATTTCACTAGCTTATAACAAAAGCTGTCATATGTCACTGATGACAAGTTTTGTGAAAACAGGCCCAGTTCCCCATAGACAACAGGTTATCGTCTTTTCATATCTATGTTTGTCTTTATCCAAAGAGATGGATTACAGGGGGACGTTTCACAAAACTTGTCATCAGTGACAAATGACAGTTTTTGTTATAAGCTACTGAAATCCTTGCTTCTGATTGGTTATCAACAGATTTGTCACTGATTTTTGTCATTTGTCATTGAAAAAAGGCTTTGTGAAACGGGTCCCTGGACCACAACCCAATGTCCAAATACTGTTTCCTTTCCAAACATTATTATGCACGGGCTTTCAGGAAATCATTTGTTTATCTTGATTTGTCCTGATATCAATCAATACAAAATGAAATATATGATTGTATTGATATATTTTGTATTGATATATACTGATGAAAATATGAATGTGTTAATTGTAGGAATACTATTCTAGGTAAAATTTCTGTACTACGCAAATTTGTAGTGCCTGGTAATGACTCTTATATGATAGATGTACATATATACATTCTATGAATGTGTAAATTCCATGTTGTGATATACAGAATGTTTATACATGTATAGCTTTAAAGATAAGGTTGAGTTTTGGTAATGGTGGAAAAAACATTTAAACCGTATACCAATCACCAAGACAAATTTTGCTTTTGATGTAAGGGGTTCCATGTCGCTGTCTTGTATTAAAATTATAAGCTTCAGATATTACTTTGTAATGTTTGGTATCATATAACGGCCTAGGCTGAAGAGGAGCAATTGGAATGAATAGGATCAAAAGTTTGAAAAGTCTTTTTTACCAAATTTTTGTAAAAGAAGATGCAGATTGGTTTTGTTATCTCATTCATCATGTATAAACAACATTAATAGGGTCTCCATCATTTGTAGGAATAAGAAGTATTTTAGAAATGCTATCCAAATTTTCATGTAAATATTTTCTATTATTCAACTCATTTAATGACTACATGTAGCTTTGTTGAAATGTACTTCAGGGAAAAATAAACGATTACATGATATTTTTGCATGATTCCCTATGAAGCTAGTACTTTCTTGCGTTAAAAAAAAAGGAGAGATTTCATGCTATGGATTTTTTTAAATAAGAATTCCTGGTTTGTTTAATATAAAACTTCATTTGATTTGTAGTAATATCCCAATGAATTGTGCTTGATTTATGCTTTCTGGTAGAAATAGCAATCTAGTTTAATAGGTACATTTATGAAACATTGATTTTGCAGATTATTATTTTGTTTTCCTTTGATGTAATTTTTCAGATTTTGAACTTGAATTAAACATGCCTTTTATGTGAGAATATATTTAGATGCATGTAAATCAAGAAAGATATACCTAAATCTTTTTATAAATTCATTTATTGTATGTGTGTGTTCAGAAACTGTTCATTGTACATTCCTCTAGAGTAACATTGTACATATTCAAAACTATTATACATGTATTTTTTTTATCTTATTGTGCAAGGAAAAAAATATATCAGTGCTCCCATTACTTATTTAGGATCAAGGAGTGACCACCTTTGTAGGATTATGTATGAAGCTGTATAAATATGTTTATCACTTGTACGGATGACGTAGATGACTTATGTGTAGGATGTTGTTACAAAATATGTTGTTTTCCTAAGAAGCCTTTCACTTCCCCTCTCAAAAGTTTACTATAAATCATGTCTGAATTATTTTTCACCTTTGAAAAACAATTTGTTTTTTTTAGACGGAGAGGTACCTGTATGGAAGCACGATTATATGGGTAGCAAGTTAGCAACAATTGCATGCAATTTATTTGTTATGATAATGATAATGATTTTAGGATAATTTTTACAGTGGTACAAATAGGATTCCAGTTATTTTCTTAAGAAATGATCATTCCTTCTTCATTCAAGTTCCCAGAATTGAATGAGAATAAATTCCCTTACATTCCCCCGATGTTTCCACTCGAGTTTAAAGAATTCAGAGATCATGATTTAAACATATTTCCAGTTTGACACGTCTGCAATGAACAGTAGTTGGAGGCAAAAGCATGTCAATCATCCATTGGACACACAGTTTGGAAACAAAACACCGCACACACTCACACACACACACACATACACACACATATGTGGAGCATTTGTTCTTGATTAAAGTGATTTTTCTGAAATTCCCTGACTTTTACCCAACTGAAAAAAGAAATTAATTTATCAATTTCAAAGGAAGATTAGGACCCTGCTAACTAAAGCATCAATCATTTTCCATAAAACTGTCAATATTTTGTCTTACGTTCTATGTTAATTGATAAACAATTGAACTACTTGCACAATTATGACCATGCCAAAATGTTAAAAAGTTCCTTTATAACAATTACCAAAATGTAGCATTTGCAAAATGTGCTTGCTCAAAAACATGGTCTTATTGTATACCTCAACTTGTGGCATTCTGTACGGCATTCTTATGTATGAAACGACTAGTCATTGCATTCCTTTTGTTCTGACTTTTCATTTTTTGGGGGTTAAATTTCCAACTATTCATATTCTTCAAATGTTTTTGTTATCAGAAAGTTCAAATGTTCATGCATTTTAAGGGTACCGGTATGCAACAACTGGTCATTGCATACCTGACTCTCCTTCGCTTTTATCTCAAACTGTTGCATGTTGTTCAAGTGTTTACTTTGTTGTTAAAAATTTTAAATGTTTGTGCATGTTCACCCTGAAAATTATTTTTCAGATGGTGTTATAAATCAGATTTGTTTTTATCAACTCTTTAAAGATAAATATTGTAAAGTTAAACATCCATTTGCCTTGTCTGCACAGTGGAAATAAAGATCTTTTTTTAAGAAAACAAAATGTCATTCTCCATCTCTGGTTTTTGTTCATTAGCGTGTTCCTTTTCCAGATGAAGAGAAAGGGTGATGTTGAGGGGTAAGTGACACAAAGATGCAACTCCATTTTGGCCATTTTGAGATATAGTGGTTTATGTGTCACTGAGCACTTCGGCCTTAAAGAGAAGGTTGAGTTCTGGGAAGAGGTGAAAAATTATTTGTGAGCGTTATCATAGTTATTATGCAAGTGTGAAAGAACAGTGTTCCCTGAAAAGCATGGCTCTTCAAATGCCTTAATATTCTAAATATGGCATGTAACAGCATAAAAATCGGGACAGATTTTTACGCCACATGTTTGTGTAGTCCAACATACCGGTACATCTTTCTGTGTACAGTGCTTGGAAGCTTACCAAAACTGGGCCAAATTTCTTAGCATTTTGATGTTTCCAGAACTTTGCAGTAAACACCAATACTTGTATGCTAGATGATCAACCTTTTCTGATCAATTCCATACTGTTTCTTTCACAATGCAATCGCATGACCAGAACTCAACTTTAACTTTAAGGAGTCAAGTCTGTTTCACTAGCCATTAACTTCAATGGGGTTTTGGGTGGAGTTAAGTCTTTGTGTTTCCTGGAAAGCCGAACATTTTCTGAACATTTTGATATCAAGTACTCATTTTGGCATTTTGAACCCTCGATATGAACTTGTATGTGACATGGCTTGCATAATTTTGTTTTGATTTGAATTATGAATTTACACTGTACACTGATTTTAGATAAATATATACTGTGGTTTTAGACCAAATACCACACATATTTGTCATATCTACGTCATATCCAGGAAGTGTCTCTTACGCCCCCAATTTACAGAGAACAGAAGGTACAATTCATTTACCGTAAAATAAATGATCAAAATTTCATAATATTTCATAAATGACAGACATGTATTTTCCCTGCAAATAACAAGTCCACTTCCAAGTCATGATATAGAGTAGGAAATTTCCCTGATGATTCAACCATTCAATTTTTTTAAAACCCCACTGCACTACGTATAGCTACTTGCGCCCTCTATACAGCCAACAATGCCTATTAAACAGGGAGGTCTAATCCATCCATGCCAAACTACTGCAGAGGGGCTTTACATTTCATGTTCTAAGAGAAATTCTGAAATATACTTGTTTTTTAAATTAAAGTCATCGGTTTTTATCTTCTGACCAACATTCAAGCATGTCTTACAGTAATGAATGGTGATTCTCCCCCCTCCCCTTTCTAAAAAGAAAGAAAGAAGAAAAGCAATGCTTGAACAAAAAGTATACTTGAAGCTTACTTTGGTGTGATAATTACAAGTTTATTCTTATGATCAATATGTACAAGATCAGATACATTTACAATATTGGTATGTACATGTACATAGTGCTACCTACATATAATATATGAATTTTCTCATAAGTAACCTACAACATAAACAGGAATGCGGGATAAAACCACCTGTCCCTTATATGTAAATGATATAAAAATATAATTGCTAATTATCTTACACGATTACAAATAACATTTGATCTGTTTTGCCTTTAAATATAGGTACACACCTGTTTTAGAATAACTATGGTGAATATTTTCATCTCTTTAGAATTGATAAGAGATAAGATTGTATGGCTTTGCTGCGTTCTCTATATGGTAAGGGCACAACGAATACAAATCTAAATGGAGCATAAGTAATATTGGACAAGACTTTCCTTGGATTCAAAAATAAATGTCAAAATGCAACAAGTAATCATTATCTATATGTTCATTTTAAGTAAGTATCTAGGAATATCTGGAATAACTTGACATAATATTGATTAAGTTTAACAAATCTATTCATTATTTGAATTTAATATCTCCATAAACGTTATTTTGAAGCGGTGATGGTTTCAAGTTTGAATTGGTTCCTCCTGGTACAATCGGAGGAAAACATTCAGGCAGTTAATCTATTCATCTAAAACTTCCATATCCACAAATTTAATCCCTCAAAGCACATTAAAAATTAAAACGCGATTTTGGATGGATCAATATATTTCAAACAATAACTTCTTTCATCGTGGATACTAACATTACTATTAACTTGAAATACAAATTGCTGAGTAATATAGAGTTGAATAATTAAGCCGTCGTCTACTTGATTCTCTCTTCCCCATAGGCTTAATACGTACGGGATCCAACCGTTCCATACACAGTGGAATAATCATTCTTCTAGTAGATTCTACATACACCAGGGACCCATTTCACAAAACTTGTCATCAGTGACAAATGACAATTTCTGTTATAAGCTACTGAAATCCTTGCTTCTGATTGGTTATCAGCAGATTCGTCACTGTTTTTTGTCATTTGTCATCGGAAAAAGGCTTTGTGAAACAGGTCCCAGGACATCACTTCACGAAACTTTAAAGTCATACATGTTTAACAATATAAATACAGAAAGTAGCATCTTAATGTACAACTAGAAGTTAAAGCTAAAGTATAAGTATATATTGTGATATTATCTACATATCTATAACTTTCTGGTGGGTACATTCAAAACATTAAATTGCACATTTACATATAATTGAAATATAAATCTATGTTCTGGAAGATAATTGGGGAAACTAAGAGTTGGATAATAAGAATGAAATGTGGTAAATAACTCAAGATTTGATACCTTGTTTAAACATGACAAAATATGGTTCAGAATTTTCAGTGGGCTGAGCTAAATGAATATTTACAAGTGAATAACTGTAGAGAATACTCAATTGTACCAAATATATAAAGTTATAAGGTAGGGCTATCTATAATCATGTTCATCTGTGTGATAATTTGCCCCCAAATTAAATCTGTTGGATGCAAGCAAGAGATGTATGGAAGTCAAAACATTTCATTGCGGATATGACATCCTTCTTTCACAGTTATCGGTTACAAGTTGAGTTACAACACTTTCTCCTATGACTACCATGCAACATGGCAATGATAAAATAAAATCTAATCATGACTCGGTATATATCCTATTCATCCTTTGATTAGTGAATATCAATGTTACAGATCTTGTGCTCAAGTTCATGCATTAAAGTCAAGAAATGAGAATCAGTAGTGGAACAAAAGTTTGAATATACATGTAGAGTATCAATTGAACAGAAGAAATGGGTATGGCAAACATGCCCTAAATTTTTTTATTTTTATAAAGGTACATTTTTGTATTTTGGCAGTTTTAAGGGTTTCTCATCTCGGTGCAGTAAAAATTGCTCTTTATGAAGCCCAGGTTGATTTTCTATTTGAGAATTGTAATAAATGGACATAATAGTATATGTATTGTCGACATCCTTACAATTGTTAATGCTGTACCTTGTGATACATCTGTACTTAACACCTGTTTTCTCATGAGGGATAGGTACATACATGTCAGGACAAGGGGAACAATTTTCCTGCAGGTTTATTTTGACACTGCCACCTACCATCCAGAATCAATACAATCAATGGCCCTTAAAAGTCCAAAGATACTGTTCATAGCACATGGCTCTCAATAAAACCACTTTGGAGTCAGGACGACTTAATTTCTATGTGTCCACACTTCCAATCCCAGATCATGACCAACTGGCCGACACCCAATCTCTGAAACACAACTCATGTCTCATACTGGATAGAAGCCTGTTGCTCGAGTGTCCAAACCCTGACCATCATTACTAAATCCCATTACCAGACATGTGGCCATCTTGTAGTAGAAAAGGTCATCTAGGGTCACCTAGGGTCAATGAAGGGTCATCTGGGGTCACCAACAAGGGGTCACTTGAACGATTGGGTCCAAACCCTGACCCAAATTACAAAATCCCATTACCAAACATGTGGCCATCTTGAAAGGGTCATCTAGGGTCAATGTGGGGTTAACTAGGGTCATCTGGGGTCACCAACAAGGGGTCACTTAGACGATAGGGTCCTTACTGGCAGCCTCCTCCAGCTGGATGTTGCTTGGAGTCGAGGGCATCGAGGGCATCTGTCTCTGACTGCTGGAACTGAGTGAGCTGCTGACGTCCAAGGGGGTACCTGGGGCGGTGAATGAGTCGCTGGTCGGGGTTCCCGGGAGGTCAATGTCGACGCCCAGCAAGGAGGGACCGTGTGAGACAGCATCAGGGGATTTGGAGTTGCCATCAAGGAACATGGAGTTGTTGGCACAGGGTTCCATGTTGTCCATTGCTACTTCTGTAATGACAAGAGGATTCCAATCCTTAGGATGTACAAAAGAAATTTGCCTGGAAAAATTAGGAGAGCTATTTTTTTTTATCTCTCATTGTGTCAAAATGTAAAGCTTGATCCAAGCAGCCAATTTTTAGAGAGAGAGTGAGAGAGAGGGAGGGGGGGGGGGGGGGGTTAAACTAACAGCCCTTAGGTACAAAGTAAAAAAAATGTTTCAAGGTGCAAAAGGTTGGAGAGTTTCCTTGTTAGTGTTAAAAGGGTATTGTAGCTTTGAAGGGCGGTGGGCAGATCTCGGAATCTGTATGCGAAGAGTAAGATGCTCCTGCCCTACATAATTAAATAAGAGTGATTTAATTTGCTTTTCTCCACCCAGGCACAGGTGACACCAAATACTTTGTAACAATGATCACATTCCTATTTTAGATGTACATACTACATACTTACCCTCATGGTCTAAGTGATATGAGCCAGGTTTGGGTTCTGATTCGAGAGTGAGTACCTCGACAGGGCTTCGGTCATCGAGGTTCATCTCTGGCTCCGGGGGAAGGGTCACTACCATGGTTTTGCCTGTACCTCCGTTGAGTGCCAAGGCGGCTGCACCCTGTAAGTGGTCAGATTATTCATGGATCATCAGCTACATCAAACTTACACGTATGGCACATTCTCACATGATGCAGAAACCGCACTTTTATTTACATATATATGAATGAACGATGGGGAACTTGGGATGGAGAAAAATCCTTCCGCTTTGAAGATGCAGCATTCGAGTATCATTCCTTTGCTCATCTTACTCTGCTATCTCCTCTTCCATAGCGTAGGTCTCTACTTTTGTCAGAATGTATTCAACTGTTTGTTAATCTAATTGATGATTTTATTTTGTGCACATTTATGTATTCTTATGTTATTCATTGTTATCTCCTGCCAGTGGAGGCCAAATTCCTGTGTTTTTTAACGTGGACAATAAAATGGAATGTGAATCTGAATCTTACCAGGTTTTCAATGGACACGGGAGCTGCAGTCTTCTGAGGTGTCAGCATGTTGCCGCTGTTGATGACGGGGATGTCTTCCTCCTGCTTCTCGTCTGTCGTCTTCTTCTTCCCGTCCCCCCTGACGTCCACCCTCATCATCTCGTTCTTCTCGTTGACCTCCTGGTATGAGTTGGCCTGGTCGACGGCCGCAGCGGGTGTGGCAGCCCCACGGCTCCTCAGCGAGGCCAGGGAGTTGGTGCGGCTCTTCCTGCTCGGGGCAAAGTTCAAATCAAGGGGTCAGTGACACAAAGACGTAACTTCATTTTGGCCATTTTGAGAAAAAGTGGTTTATGTGTCACTGAGCACTTGGGCTTTAAGGAGTTAAGTCCATGTTTCACTGGCCATAGACTTGAATGGGGGTGTTGGGTGGAGTTAAGTCTTTGAGTGTTTTCTGGAAAGCCGACATTTTTCTGAACATTTTGATATAAAATATTCATTTTGGCAAAATATGGAGTTACGTCTTTGTGTCGCTGAACCCTCGAAATATAGATTCCTTTTTGATATCTTGAACGAGCCTAGATGTATTACAACAAAACTTATCCGACATGTATGTTTCAGGTCTGTAAATCAGATTGTTACCCTCTACTGCTTACATTTCTAACTTGCTTTAACATAAACAAAACAACTATATTTGTATATACATCTCTGCATGAAGGAAAATACATCTCAATATATTTCCACAAGCACATTTCATGGTATCTGAGTGTTTTTATTTGTTACAGCAGGAGTTTATTGCTCTTGTTTTCCAAAAGAACGTATCCCAGGATAAAAAGTCTTACTTCTTTTTTCGCCTTCCTTCCGATGTTCCTGATCGAGATAATGTCTCTCCTCCACCTGTAGCTCCACCTGTATCATAGAAAAACACAATTTAAAGCCCCACTGCACTACTTGTAGATACTTGCGCCCTCTATATACCAAAACAATGCCTAATTGGTACTCGTTTGTCCCCCATGATCCTCTTTTTCTTATGTTAATTGAGAGCTGATTTGATGAGATAAGCACCTGTCAGTGACCACACAGGCAGGTCTAATCCTTCCTGGCCAACCTAGTGCAAACAGGTTTTAAAAAACAATTGATTGCAAGGGAAATTGGTACGTATTTGAAAAGGACATCGCACAAAAACAGAATCACTATTATACAAAAATGAAAATCTTATTCTCAATGCATTAAAACTAAAAAATGAGGTTTTTAATTGAACCACTTTTCCTTCTTAATCTTCTTAAAGGTGACTGAATGATTATGTGTATTATATCCTGCATCAAAAATTTATTGGTTTTTAATTGATTGAGAGCTCTTCACATGTCCAGAAATATTTCAACCATTTTAAGGTTGCTCTGAAAA
Source organism: Strongylocentrotus droebachiensis (assembly GCA_035222895.1). NCBI lineage: Eukaryota > Metazoa > Echinodermata > Echinoidea > Camarodonta > Strongylocentrotidae > Strongylocentrotus > Strongylocentrotus droebachiensis. The sequence continues at coordinate 7,146 of JAVYIG010002465.1, read as the reverse complement.
GTACTATTTGGGAGTACTATTTGGGAGTACTATATGGGAGTTTCAACAAAAAGAACCAAAAAATTCAATATCATGTTTTGCTTGTTGTTGTTTTGATGTAGGATATAAAACAAATATACCCTGCCTTCAGTTCGAGGTACTGGTTAAAACTATGATCCTTGGTGACTCCAATAGTACCATTTGAAATTGTATGTTTATTGTTCTTACCCTCTGCTCCTTGTACACTCTTGCCTGGTCCATTGAGGGCTTCACCGAGGGGGATAGCTTCATATCCTGGAGGTACATTCTCTTGACTCATCTAGAGAATAATAAAGAAAATAAGAAATACATGCTAGCTAAAATTGATTAAACTTCTTATTCAGGACTATAAAAACTAGGAATATATTCATTTTGTCATTGGAGATGTCAGTTCTTGGTACTTGGAAAGTATTTCAAACTTTAGAGTGAATCAATTCTTTACAAAGGGTTTATAACTGTATACCCTGGGAGAATGTTCTTTGGACTCATATAAGGAGCAAAATGGAAAGTAAGACTAATTTGAAGGGATAGAGCTAATACTTCATTTTAAGACAAATAAGCTTCATACATTATTTTTTATCTTTAACATCCTTCAGGGCTTATCCGATCATTGTAATAACTTGCTAGCCTTACTAGAGCTTAGATCAAACCAATTATGGAGTGGAATGACGCTACACAATACTTTGTAATGTACATGATATCAAATGACCAAATATCTTGGACTTACCCAATATAATACCTCCCTAAGACTGGATTAACATAAAGTTTTGAAGCAAAACATAACATTCAGACTTACCGATGATTCTTCATCATCCACTGGTGCTGGGTTGCCCATTACTTTTCTGAGAGCACGGATCTGAAGCAAGGCTCTGAAAGCTGTTTTGAGAAGAGGGAATGTAAACAAATAAATGAAATAACTACAAGTAGTGTATTGAAATCCTGGCATGACAGTGTATCATTTATCAATCCTATAGTGAAAAATAGAAATATCCTTTTATTTTATTCTTATTACCCACTTACGGGACCATCCTAATAAACCATCATAAGCTTAATACCAAGGTTATAAAATAAGCAGTGCAGTTTATGTCATAAAGTACCGTATTACGTAGGATGGTAAATTTGTCTCATGAAAAAATATTTCAAAGAAAGAACAAAATATGGAAGACTTACGAGCTCTGCAAATAGGACAACAGCTGGCCTGGAACCTCAGAGAGTCAGCTGTAACAATCAAAAGATTACATTTTCATGTTAAAAAGAACAGAAGAAGGCAAAAACACTGAAACATGAATTCATCTTAGGTGTTAAGTCATACTGTAGAATTTGTTTTGTCAAAAAAAATCACATTTATGAAGAAAAAAAAAGAAAAAAAATTGAAACATGGAATTTGGGGAAACGCTGCTGTCAACACTTCACAAGATGCACTGTGCATAGAGTACTTGCATAACCCTACAACCATTGCTGGACATACTCACCACACCCATTGCAGAGACAGAGATGCCTACATGGGAGGATGAGAGTATCCCTAGCATCAGACATACAGATAACACAGTCAGAACCATTGTCATCATCGTCAGGAAACTCCTCCTCATCAGGTTGCTATGGTGATGGAACAAGCAAGGAACAAGAGATGGAGAGGAAAGGTAAAAGGATGATTTTGAATTAGATAATGAAGTACATGATTAGTTATAATCTTATTCTGTAATTGGAACAGTTTGACTGCGAAAAACTGAATCTTGCCCCCTGCCCCCCAGGCCAGTGCATCCCTTTTTGGGGGGTGCTCCCTCCTTCATAATTTTCCATCCTTCTCCTTCTATATTTTCATATGCGTTGTGTTTACAATTGAGTAGATGAAGCTCCAACATTATTTTGTTTCTCTCTTAACAGTAAACACTACTTCTCCATCTCCTCCCCCTAAAAGTATATTACATGTTTCTTTATCCAAAATGTTAATTTCTCCCCACTCCACCACTCCCCCTCCTGCCTCTCTCCAGTTGTAAGACTACATTAATAACCCAGCATTCATTCTTCTTTCTTTTCCTTTTTTGCATGTCGTCATGAATCCATCTTAAATTCAGGGATGATAGTGAGCACTAAAACCCCTTGAGTAATTTTATTTTTTGTTTAAAGATTCAGGGGAAAAAAAATTGCATCCAATAACATTCCCCCCTTTTGAGTAAGAAAATAGGGGAAAAATAGGGAAATAGGGGTAAAATCGGGAGACATTTTTTAAAAATCAGGAAAATAAAATGAAATCGGGAAACCAATTTAAATCGGGTAATTATCATTATTATAATGTTAGCTATCAGAACCAACCTTTGGGGCATCTGGGTTATTCTTGTTTTCAATGCCGTAGATCTCCTGGAGTAGGTAGAAGACGCCCTCTACCATCTGTTTCTGCTTCATTGGTTTCATGGTGTAAGCGCCATCGGCTGACTGCTCAAAGGTCGCAATCAGGGTGTGGCAATGGCCAGAGTGCTCTGTACATTCAATTTTCAAAAAAAGGATTGTTCGTCATTCTCTGGATATTCGAAATGTTCTGCCTTCACATATACATATACGACATGTACATTTTATACATGTACACTTCTTACATCACGGTGTCCAATAAAATATTCTAAAGGTGCATTAGAAATGCGTTTTTCTATTATTATCATCATTATTTATCATCATGAGTACAGATGATCAAGCGAGGGTTAGGTTAGTGGTAGCCATCTCCCCCCCCCCCCCCCTAAAAAAAAAAAAAAAAAAAAAAAAAATTGCCATTGACATACCTACAACAAACATTCTTCTTGTAAAATTAGTCTGAATATTTTCTAGATCTTGAAATATAACAATTAAAATCATTAGAGCATATCTGCGATAGTTACAATTACTTTTAAAGGATTAGGAATGACAAAGTGTTTGGAACTACGCTTTCTAAACCTAATCCGTACATTTGGCATCAGCATGACTGACCGAGTATATTGCATATTGTGCAACAAAACTGAAAGTGCACGGAAGTAGATTAAGTACATGCTTACATCATGCGCATAAGAGTGTAACAAACAATAGTGATCATCTTGACTTCATATAACATTAGGGAGGAGTACGCAGTCCTATGAACGGACCACACAGTGTGTGATGATGTCGTATTTTACACGCTCATGGATGAGAGGGGGAGTGCCACCGAAATCTGGAAAGTTTCTACAAGTCTCTTTATTACAAAATAGACTTGTGTAACAAATTCTGACGTATTATCAAAGAAAAAGAAATTACAGCATAAGTTTTCTTCAGCCTTGCTCGTCTGTTTCCAATGTTACTGATGATCTCAAACGAAAAACATTTCACATGTTTTCGTTAAAAACTCTATGTTTTATATGGCTTCATAGATGACCATCAATGACATTTTATTGAGAAGATGGTGTGTTGATGAGGATTACAAAATAATTTGTGAGATTACTCAATCTTTGAGTGATTTTGTAACGGGTGCGAACGTAAGCTTACCATCCCCTTCATCCACAGTGCACTGTATGACGATTGGAATCACATCCTTCAAAGGGTCGTAGGTGAACTACAGAAAAGAAAAGAGAATGCAGAATCAATAAACGTTAATGTTTGTGGCGATAATTGCATGTCTTGTTCCGCAAACATTTTGAGAGACCAATGTGAGATTCAGACTAACATTATTTAATATTTATTCACTCAAAATCAAAAATTGAAGATGTCAAGAGTGCATTCATTAATCAAATTTTATCTCCACATGAATTTTTTGTTAGTGCTCAAACATTTGCACTAGTCAAAAATATCTCTCAATTTTATATTGTCAAAGATGTATTCAATAAGCCAGTACATAGTTGCAGTCTGAGCATGAGCAGATAAAGGTCATTGCAGACCAAATTGTGAAATACACGGAGACAAAATACTGGATACGTGCTCATGAAAGTAATGTAATCATTATTAATTTATGCATGCACGAGCAGTCCACTCCATGATACACAGGTGGAAGTATTCTTTGGAAAGGGGAAACAAAGGCTCTTTATGTAGCACCTCCATCGCTGTAGGAGTGATTATTTCAAAATGTACAAAGTGGGACCTCTTCATGTTTTGAAGATCTGTGGATATTCAAGGTCATTGTAGTGATGTGCTGACCGTGAACTGGTCTATTCTTACCTCTCCATCGTCAAAGTCAGAGGGGTCAAAGGTAAAGGCTGGCTGAGCGAAGGTCTGGTTTGCTCCTCTCTCATACCGGAAGGTCTCTGACCTCAATGAGGCATTCTTTGCTGTGTAACTGTCAAAAGTTTGAATGAACAATGGGGTCAAAGGTCAATTATCTTGTGCAGGAAAGACATGTAATTTTGTTATTGTCTATTTAAACTGAGGCAAATTTCAATGGCAAATACAAGATTTGTCCCTGCATGTCGAACATGCATTCAAATGTCACCTACATCGAAGACTCCATAAACTCACAACCTAGGCCAAAATTGCTTCCAAAGAAGACATGTTTTTCTTCTTGAAATTCACAATTGGTTCATAACACAAAATTGACATAAATGTATGTATGCATAAAATCAAACAAAAAATGGGACTATAGAAGCAAATTATTTCCTATGATTTTTTGTTTTTAAATATCAGAACCTCACTAAATAGAACACTGTAAAAACTCTCATTATAACAAGATAATTTTCAAGTGCCAATTTTCTGTTGTCTATCAATTTTTAACCTTGATGTAACAAAGTTTCTTTATCAACACAGTGAGTTCAATGGTGCTTCACAAGGTTACAAATTTACAAGGTGCTACATGTTTGTTAGCGTGGTAGAAAACCATGGGTTAATGTCTACTCACACAGCCTTTCCTCCGGTGATCTCCTCTGTAGCAAAGAAGTAGAAGGTGATGGCTGTCTTCGCCTCACTGTCAAATATGAACTCTATGGAGTATCGGGTAGAGGGAGATTCAGATTCCTCGTCTGTACTTGTACTGCTCGAAGGTGAAAACAAAATTGAAAGACATTGGTTAGACGCTTATATTTCTCTTCTTCAACATGAAAGGTATCTACTAGTCTTAATTACACGTTGGATTCTCGACTTTTCTTTTTCCCTTGTTTTCTTTTCTTTTTTCTTTTTTTTCTTCAATGACATCAACTACATATTCAGAATAGGGGGAAAATAGATTAGAATTCCTCATCTAACAAACTGGATTTATAAATAAAGTAAAACACTAATGGAAAAGATATGCAATATCAACTAAAAGTAGAATTTTTAAATATTCATTATAATTTGTAAATTACAAACCAATTCAAGACCAGAAGTAGAAATAGAGTTTATACAAATTTTGACCAACTAGTAACTAATAAGGAAGATAATGGTAACATGTTGATTATTTCATTCATTTCAAATTTACTTCAAACCACAACCTCTATTCTTTCATAGCATATCAAACACTTTGAACTACTGGTGCACAATGGAACACAACATTTACACCGAAAAGGTCCACTTCAAATCATGACCAATAGAGACAATTACATGTACAATAATGAAGATAATTCTTCAATTGATTTACCTGATAGCCTTGACGAGTTTAAGTGAATCCTTTCTGATATTGACAAGACTCTTCAGTGTCTTGGTGGGCTCGTTGGGTTGAGGAGCAGGATAGGGAAACTGTGTAATAAAGAAGAAAAAGAGAAAAAAATTCACTGAATAATGAGACACATAAACATAGAAAAGCCCTTTCTGCATATTCAAAAGTGGAAAAGTATGATTGAATAAACATGGCTAATTTCTTTTAAATTTAATGCAGTGAAAAATGTAATGAACAGAGTGAATTAATGTTCTGTATTAAGAGCTTCAGTGCTGGTACAAAAATCTCATAAATTGGCTTTCAAATAACAACTTTTCTGAGAGACATGTGTAGCTTTCATTTGACCAAGAACCTCCAAGTGCACTTGGACAAGTTCTCTACAGCAATTAAATACTATGCTTCACCAAGTTGAAAATCTGCCAGGAATTTGGCACTATGACAAGTAAACATATGGTTTTAAATAATACATTTGCCATTCACATTCAATTTCTATTCATGATTATTGGTCTAATTTTATCTAACAATCCAATTTACACCGTAAGTTACTGAACTGCATGTATGAAGTGAAAGCGTAAAAATAATGCTCATCAGTAAAGTTTCCCCATCTAGGTTAAGAATAAACTTACCGGTGCGGGTCTTGAGTTGAGATAATTGACGTCAGCATTTTCACCAAACAGATAAGCTTCAGGTTGTGGTGTTTCGAACCTCTGCCCTCCCATACTGAAATGACTTCCAAAGTAACATCCTGTAAACAGAAGATGTTAAACCGCATTTAGACAACAGAATCAAACTTTTTTTAAATTGTTATCAGAATATCACTATTTGATGTAAATATGATGGCTGACTTTTACTGGGTGTGCAATGTGTTGACATGTAGACTTGATTAATAAGTGTTTGGATTTTTGAACAATCTTTTTCTCGATATTCTTCGTCGAAATTGAACTCCGGTTGAAATTCTTGTAGTCATATATTAAACTGTTACTGCGCATGGAGGAAGATGACGTCATCCATTGACAGCAAGTTTAAAATATGGCTGCAAGAACTTCAACACAGCGTTCAATTTCGACGAAGAAAATCTGGAAAAAAAAACTCTTACAGTTACACGCATCATACATTCAATTTGGTAAGTGGAAATTATGTATATTAGCCTAGACCTTAGGCCTAATTTTTCGAGAATAAATGCATCGGATATGAATCCGCTAAAAATGACATTTTATTTTGAGTCTAAAGTTTGGTGGCACAATTGTGCCACCAAAGTCTGCAGAGCAGACCCTATTGTCGGCTTCTGTCTCTAAAGAGAGGAGCAGACCCTACCCAAATATGAAGCTAACGAACAAAAGAGACAGAAATACGGTATTCACAGCTATGCTGTTCTGCCATTTACAATGATTATGCAATGCATACAAAAACCAACAGCATTACTCTAAAATTTGACAGCACTTTTCATCATAACGGCATTAAGACTTTGTGTGTAATTTAAAGAAAATGAAGACACCCTCTAATCTCTATTGATTAGCAAAACTCTCGATTTACAAAGTTCAACACCACTTGAGTCTTGACAAAACTGAATGCAG